>CM074947.1:13415785-13440785 GCA_037577455.1 Pangasius macronema
TACACTTCGATCACATTTTGATTGTTTTATTTCAAATCCATTGTGGTGGTGTATAAAGGCAAAATCACAAAAACTCCAAATACTTCTGGACCTGACTGTATAATAATAAAAATTTCTACTACTACTACTACTACTACTACTAATAATAATAATAATATGAGAGAATATATAAACACTGTACGGTAGACACAATAGGCTTAAATGGAATAGATATATGTACAGATATAATACAGGTATGTGCAAGGTGAAGGGAATAGCAGAAGCGTTCAGGAGCTGTGTACAGGTAGTATAGTAAAAAAATGAATTGACATATCGCACAAAAACTTCTTCTGAAGATTCAGCGCAGCCCTAGTCTTATTTCTCTGACAGCATGCAGCTAGACTGAAGGTAAGTGCATCTAGACACTTATAATGGTGCATCAATGGCCTACTTTCAAAGGCGTCTGTAGTTTTTTTGTCCTTATCATCCGTATCGAACTTCCCCTGAGGTGTCTTTGCCTTGCGGAGAGGCTTGTTATCCTCTCTGGCTGTGTAGCCTGCTGTCCTTGAGCAAGCTGTAACACAGAAAGGACAACACTGCATAGACGCTTCCTTTACACTAATCCAGGTTTACGTTAACTAGAGCTAGCTACGTAGCTGCTGCAAACATCTACAAAAATATGTCAAGATGCATACATCAGTTACCTGTAATCATAGACTCTAAAAGCAGTCCATTCTTTATCAAACATTTGTTGTTAAAAGAACAGAAACGTAAAAGGGACATTATGCTCAGCTGAAGCACAGACGTTCAGCACGTTACACAATTGTTCCAATGTTTTGGCGCACTAAAATGACGTAGATCGTTCGCCATCAGCTGAAGACCTGCAATGCATTCAAGGGTGGTAAAGCAGCGCGATTTATGCGCAGGCTGAATATGCGCAGGGGTAAGACTGAGGCCGTTTAACTCAGTTAATTTCTCAGTTAAACGATTTTTATTTAAGTTTAAAATGACAGGAAATGTAATGAGACATTAGACAGTTTAGATGCCGTCCAATCTGTGAAAAAATAGCTACAGTAGGAGATGTCCTGATGGTTTCCATTAACGATTTTCGATCTAACGGTTTTAATGGTTAAAGGAAACCATTAGCTAAATTACCGTTAGTAGGGGTTTTAGCAGTAGTAGCCTATACCTGCTACTGATGTGTTTCATTTGGGAGTACTTCAGTTTTTTTTTCTCATTTATTCACTGTTTAATTTTAAGTAACCACTTGCATATAGTAATTATTGTTTGTACCCTTATATGTATTTTTTAAACGTAGATGTGTGAATGTAGTCCACCTTAAAATCTTTAATTTTTTAAAGCTAATTAAAGGTACAGTATAGTGATCCTTAAGGTCCGAGAATGTGCCACAAATAATTTTTAATCAAGGTACACTATATTCACATTTTCAGAGTTCAGTATCTCTTTTTCTGAGAGTGCATAGATGTGTGAAATAATTTGGGGGAAATATCAATAGTCTATTCCTTTAAAAAATTAACCCATTTAAAACCAAAACATTAGATAATAAATTGGGTTATGGAAATTATCAAACAAACAATATGTATGTTTATTCAATGTGAATATTTTAACACATAATTTTCACACTTCTATGAAATGAAATGAAATGAAATGAAATGACTGGCAACAATTAGCCTCCTGGCAGTATGATTAAACAGAAAGCAATACACCAGACTAGTTATATGCTTTGGATTTTTGACCTGCATGAAAACATAAATGCAGAAGAGTAATATGCCCATGTGAGTACACTCTCAGAGTAAATTTAAATCTTAAGGGTTATCCATGTTGACCCTCAGGGGAACTCTGGACGATTTTCTGTAGAACCCTACAACTGTATGTTTCACTATCAGAAATAATTCCAGGTAGTATGAATCTAATATCCATGAATAACCCATGAAGAAGTCTTGGTTCTTTTTTTTTGCTTAGATGTCTTTTTTTCTAGAGATAATTATCACATGGTTTTTATGGGTCCTAACTTGTTTTTCTCATAATTACAGTTCCATGATCGTAATACTGAGCAATAATATTCTACAGCCTCTTTACAATATAGGAAATAGGAAATTCTATTAACATCTGTTAATAGACAAAAATGACTGCATGTAAAAATGACAGCATTCTTTAAAAACAAAAATGAAAGATGACTAGGACCAATATACTTAATTTGTTTGGGTGAAACGTTATCACTAATATTTTATATAAACTGAATATATAGCCTACCATTCATTATGTTCAATGTTCAAGTATTTTATTCACATAAGTCATGATCTCTGACCACCATATACTGTACTGCAGGGTACCTTAGTAAAAACAAATTGTAGACGTAATAAAAACTGAAGCATAGTACACAAAGTTTCAGTGAAAACAAATCAACATGTCAGCTGGTTTTTCTGCAGCTTCAGTGGCACAGCTGATGGATGACTTTTGCCTAAAACGTCCTGTTTGTCTGGAAATTTGGTGCACGCTGTAACTGTTGCTACCTATGTACATCATCTAATAGTTCCATGAAAAGTTGGAATGCGGCTATTTGCAATGCTTGTTTCCTGTACAACTGCAATATAGCTTACCCTTGTGGAAAAATGGGGAGATTCAATTTCAAATATTTATTAAAGCAGACATAAAACCGGTTATGATGGAGTCTTGAATTCTTCACAAAATCAAAAGTCTATAAAAAAAAGAGTTAAACCAGTCTTTGTTTGCTTATGGACATCTCGCCATGACTTCGGATTTTTGTTTTGCTTGGGTTGATATTGGGTTTCCTCTTGTTTCCTATGTCTTAATATTTTGTCATTTTTAAAGGATACATTTAATGAACTCTAGCATTTGGAATGTGCTGATGGACCTTAACACGATACTCCTGTAGCATGGCCATGGAAAGTTTCAAACACACTCTCACATCTGCATATAGTTAATATCACAAACACACTGTTACATTCCCCATACAACGAGGAGGACATACATTTATCATGCAACCGAAACAGTCATTCACTCTGAAATCAAATCCAATATCTATCTAAAATTTGTCTCGCTACAGGATGTCAGTATAAAAATGTTGCTTTAAGTAAAAAAGAAATGGAATAAAAGTTGAGCTCAGTGTTTAAAACATCTATAATATGAACTTGACAAAATCATATATACAGCTGTATTACTGCAAAATAATGTCTCATTAACCAGAAAAACAAAGGAAAAGAAGACTCTATATCAGATAACTATCTCTGATTTATTTCAGATGAAAGCTATGTTGAAGAAAATAAGGAATTAAGCGTGGCGTGCTACATAAATGTAAAGTAGCCTACGTGATTGCTACGTGATGCCTCTCCTTTGTCTATGTATATCAAAAGTTAAAACCATAACATAGACCATGTTCTATCAAAACTATACAGAATTACCGGATTTGTTTGATAGGAGGTGTTTTGAGTATCATACCTCCGGAGTAAGTGCTTGAAACCTGAAGTCCATTTTCTGCTTAGCTTTAAAAATTGGTGTTGCAACTAAAACCCAGGACTTTGTGGCATTGGCGCGCCATTTAATCTAAAATGCAGTGAAGAGTAAAAGTGCAAAAAATGCTGTATAAAAATATAGCCTACTACACATGTGGGGACGCCAATAAACCCCTTATCTTTCAAACACCTGATGTCTGGAGTAATTCGTTACAGTTTTCGTTCAGACTGGAGACAAGAGCAAGCCGTGGGGAATGAAGCCTGCGCTCGTGCAGGCTCGCACACAGTAACAGGAATAGGTGGAGGACATGTGACGCCGGGATTATTATTCAATTACACACAGCTACAGCTACAGAGGAGCCTGCGGAAGCGGAGAGGTGCTGCTGCTAGTCGCAGGTGGAGACGCTGCTGATCTTGTTGGTGTTATCAGTCCATGGCTGCAGGTTGTGCAGGGCGAACAGGGAGCTGTTGTGCAGGCAGATCGGGTCTGGAGTTACAGGCTGGTTCAGAGTCTTTTGAAAAGCTTCTTGCTGCAGCTGCATTAATAAGCGATTCGCCTGCTGCCGCTCGGCCTCTCTCTCCTCCGCCGTCTGCCTCCTGCACACACGGCAGATTAGCATCATAACACTCAGAGCAATCATCATAATACTCACAATCATCATCATCATCATCATCATCAGAAGAAGAAGAAGAAGAAGAACCGATAATGCCAGGGGATCAGAAAATTAATTCCCCGACTGGAAAGTTTTTATAATAACCCTCACGCCATATAGTCAAACTATCTGATTATGTAAACATTTATTCAGTGACTGTGTAGCAAAGCAGTNATAGATAGATAGATAGATAGATAGATAGATAGATAGATAGATAGATAGATAGATAGATAGATAAACCAAATAATACATAAATAAATAATTTATTTAACGTTATTTATCGGTATTTATGTAACGTTGAATTGAGGTAAACTGTTCTTATATAAACATTTATTTAGTGATTAGTTGTGTAATATCAAAATCGATAGATAGATAGATAGATAGATAGATAGATAGATAGATAGATAGACAAATGCATTAATTTACTGTTCAAATTTAATCTTAATTTTAAGTGCCAGATGCTCCTCTGTGCAAACGTCCATTTTTATGTAAACATAATATTTGTCTTTTAATAAAGTATATCGTTATAAATACAATATAGCCCACTTGCCCACATATAGCCCACTTATTTAACCTGTAAACAGTTAAAAAAATTACTCGAGGTATATATATATATATATATATATATATACCTTGATTGGTGCGTTTTCTATCCAATAATTTCTCTCCAAATATTCCTCATTTAGAATATATGTAAGCTGAAAAGTGAAATTGCAGCATTCAGACTTCGACACAGTTACTATATTTGTAGAGCTTTCTGCATGAATGTCAGATTAGTTTTGTTGCAAAAGAAGCGAACCGAGCAGGGTCAGGCCAGACCAGTGTCTTTATGAATGCACAAATGTTGACTTTAAGGACGGAGATTAGCGTATTAAAGCTCACCTCCATTTTGTCCTTCTGTTCTGGAACCATGTTTTGACTTGTGCATCAGTCATTTTAAGTGCTTTTGCCAGAGCGGCTCTCTCGGCTGAAGCCAGGTACTTCTGGCGGTGAAAGCGCTTCTCCAGCTCGCAGATCTGCAGGCGCGTGAACGACGTCCTCGGCTTCTTCTTCTTCGGTGGTGTGCGGTTCTGGTACGGGTGACCTATACGGCGTGTTACAGTGAAGGGTGAGAGGGCCACTGGATTGGGAAAGAAAACAGGGCGAAAGCAGGCAAGGAAACATCAGCAACACGACACAGCGAAGCAGCGAAGAGAAAAGCACTGTACTGCTAGCATGGAGCGGCTTTTTACCTACAGCACATGATCAACAGCATGGCAGTGAGAAACTTCAGCCAAAATAAACACAATGCAACAAACAGCTACAGCATTAAGGCTACATTAGCCTAGTCAAAGCACAAAGCAGTATTTGCATGTAGTATTCAGTACATCATAATTTATATATATATATATATATATGGCTGACCCTGCGCTCAGACCCCAGCTTCCTGGGGAACAAGAATTTCACTGTGCTGAAATGTATATGTGACAAATAAAGGCTTCTGCTTTTATATATATGATTCTTAAAGGGTATTCCTAAATTAGGCCTGGAAAAGGGAATAACTGCATATCATATTAAGTCTGGTCGGTGATTAGTCTACAGCGTTTATTCACATAGGCCTAGTTTCCAATAGGCTTCATAATAATCCCATATCTTCATAATAATCCCATATCTTCATAATGATCTCATATCTTCATAATAATTAATCCCAATGTCCAGTTTATCGCTTAATAATCTGCTTAAGATATATATGCAATACAAAAACAAAACAAAGAATACAAAGATTAATACACACACACAAAAAAAAACCCATATCAGCTAAGTATGGTTCATGTATTTATGTTTATTTAAGGTATACTGGAGCCTTACAGGCGATTTTAACCACTGTCTCCAAGTTGTGTAGTTTCCAGGCCAACTATGCAGCTTGGCGTTTGTGTTTGTTTTGTTTTGTTTGGCATAAGAGGTTAAAATAACGTAGGCTTATAAATAATAATTCAAATGCAGTAAAACAAAACAAAACAAAAAAGCTTAATATATAAATGTCACACGAATTATGATGTTAAAAGGTCCACAGTAGTTTTATCGTTTCTGTACAGATCATCAAATATTTTTTAAAAATAGAAAATAAAAAACAGAAATGTTAACAAAGTGCTTGGTTTTCGATATTGACTTTTAAACATAAAGGCAATAGATTAGTTATGCTTTGCACAATAACTACATTAGAATATGTGTGTATTATGTGTATTATATTATATTATATTATATTATATTATATTATATTATATTATATTAGCAAATTGTTATAATGATAATAATAATAATAATAATAATAATAATAATAATAATAGAGTATATATTATGTTAGAATATGAACCAGGTGTTATGTCATATTACCTGTAAACCTGTCTTTGGTGTATCTCCTGTTACTCTCCATCCACGGAAAGGTAAGTCCTGTGAGGTTGTTCAGAGTGCCCATGCCTGCCATGTTGTGCACCGCGGGGCCGCTTGTGGGAATGGAGGAGTGCACGCTGTTGAGTGGCCGGTGTGCGGGTACACGGATCACCCCGGACGCGTTCACGCCGTTTCCGTTCCCGTTCATGCCAACGTTCATGTTGTAGGGGCCACTGAGTGGTGCAGCGCTGCAAGCATTGCTGTTGTATGCGCCGGTGTTATTGCCGTTGTAGTTGCCCGTCATGGTGTTGTAGGCATTGCTCACAATGCTCCCCAGCCCGTAGTCCAAGTCCTGCATCCTGGGGTTAGAGATCATACAGCTCCCTTGCTCTGCATTGTTGAGAATCTGATCGATGCCGAAGCTGATGGAGTCTACGTGTGTGTGGTGCAGATGTGCTCCTATGTTATGATCCATAGTCCCGAAGAGGCGCGCGCTCCCAGAGCTCCTCCGCGCGCCGCGCCTGATCACGCAGCTACAGGAGCGCGGCTTACTGCTCGGACCCTCGCTATCTCAGAACCACGACTGCCTGAGCATGTGTGAGAAACACTGAACTTCAGTCATTTGTCGTTTTCCCCCTACCTCCTTTTTGGCTTAGAGCAAAACTGCCGGATGGAGGGAGCCGCGGGAGCATCAATCAAAATGCCAAATAGGCCGGGGAAGATTAAACCAGAGCTCTCAGGCTTCGGCACCCAATTGGCTAAAGAAATAACGACAATTCCAGAATATGTAAGACATAACAAAGATCAGTAATCCCCTCTCTCACTGAGGCTACCACAAAGCGCATTTAGCCTATTTTATAAGCAATAAATTATAGCCGCACTCTCTGGCATCACTAATAATTAATAAATAAAACATTAACACGGAAATATGACACGTTACCAAATAACAGCAAATACTAGTATTAAAAGTATTAACAACAACAGGAATTTGCTATTAATTTGTTCCTCAGATGTTGCCTGACTTTCTGCTTTGGTTTATTTTTTAGAGAATTTGGGTAGATTCTTCTCACTTTTTTCGCTTTTTCGTTGTCTCGAATGTGAAAGAATTAAATGCTAAAAATGTAAAGTAGATTTTTCATACTTAAAATACTAGACATAGCACAGAAGCCTGCAGTTTCAACTGTCATATGATTTCACGACTCTCCAGTGCTCCTGAAGCCTATAAGCAGCAGCTCTGCACGAATTTCACTGGATTGCAACTTTACTGTTCACTTTTTCAGCCTCGGACTGGGGACGAAATGAAAACCTGCCTCGATTAGTGCAAAAGCTCCATATCAGATTCAGCTCATGTGGGTGTGTGCAAGAAGTCATGCATTAACAGCAGTTTAGTATCTAAATAACATCCTGTGTTAAAATGCAGGCTATCATAGTCATATTCATAGTCATATTCATATTTTGGCTAACTTTTCTTCTTTATTTTTCCCCCCAAGGCTATAGAACCATGCAGATAAAGATAGAGAAGTACTGTTTTTTTCTCCTTTTAATCTAAATGTTTTAACTCGAGTTAAATCTTAAAACTTTGGTATGAAGCATTAAGCTCCGAGTCAAGTTGGGATTTGTGTTTACACAATGCAGTGCTAAATGTTTAAGCCAGTGTATCAGTGAAATCAAGCTCTAGTGATATAGATTAGCCTCCTATGTGAGCAAAGTGGTAGTCTTAATCGCCAGTTTCAACATGGCTTTATATTAAAAGACGATGCTTTCTAAAAAGAAGACATATAGAGTCGCCAAGTTCAATGAAATATTAATCATAAGCCTATGATTTTGCAGTATTAATAGATTATTATAACCATTATAAATAAACCATTTAGAAAACAGAGATCAACAAAACACATATTTAAGTGGGAATAATAACACTGCATAAACGATGCATACACAAAATACATTTTTAATACTTTTTGAATTGTGAAGAAGAACAGCTGGCTGGGATGAAGCTTTAGAGAGGATTATTATTTAACGCAAGGCTCATTAGAGTATTAATATTGGATGAGTCTCTCGATTCAGACGATCCAATTAACCACTGTGAAACATTCATCAAATGGATTATTTCACTACGAGTGTATTTACACTTTCAAACTGAGCTTTAAAACTACACTAATGTGTCCTGGGATGATTTTTGATGCACATTATTTTGAAACGGCACAAACGTAATGTATTTTTATTAGTTACTAAATACATGGATGGAAACATATTTATCAAATGTGGTACAATGATGAAATAATGAAATAATGGTCTTTTACAGATTTGATTATGATAATTATCTCTTAATTACGCGCACTAAAAAACACTTCAGAAGGGACAGGGGTTATAATCAGTCACAGTTATTAATGAGCTGATTGGGTGCTGTCCTAAACCTGAAATGAAGCCTAGCAGAATATTAGGATCCTGAGCTGAGTTAGAAAACAAAGAGTGGGATTTGCTGTCGATGTCGTTTGAAGGTTTATCTGAATAGTTCTGTGCCTGCTCAGCGACAGTTCTTTATATCTGCGCTGGCTCTGCACCTTTGTGTAAAGCAGCTCTAGCTCTGAGGCGTCTGAGCGCGCCGCCGCCGCCGCCGCCGCTTGCACCCGCTTCAGTCCTCCAGGGCGCGCGCACGCTCTTGCTGACGAAAGCCGCGGGAAGCGCGCGGCCGAGGTGATGACGCGGTTAATCAGGTAAATCAGGGTCCACTTCCTTCCTGAACCTCAGCCGGTTAAAGGCGCTTACTGGAAATCCATTCTTCCCACTGAATAGTCGGAGCTTTTGGTTGAGTCGAGGAAATAAAACAACGTTCAACATCAAAATAATCTCATATCTAGACTTTGTAGTCTAAAAGTTAAGTGTAATAATATGCTTCTTGTGGCTTAGTTTGCATGTCTGTTCCGCACTTAAATGCGCTGGCTGCTATTGATTCCTAGCCTAGTTTCACCTTCCTTATAACAGGGAATGGACTGGGAGTTAAAATCTGTGTAGAGTTTTGTAACTTTGGATTTGATTTACTCTTTATATGTTATTTGCGTTCTGACAAAATCATAAATTGTCCTTTTTTACATCGCTTGTTTTACATAATAAGTGTATAATTTAAATTAGTCTAAAACATTTAAATGTCCTGCAGTTTGGTAAATGAACTAAACACTGTGGATTCTTCAGAGAGATCTTTTTCCTGGGAGTAGTATTAATACAGTTAAAAAAGGCATTATTTATTGTAGACTTGTGTAGATGTAGTTGAAAGTAATGTATCCATTAGTGCGTTCAAAGAAGACTAAATGAATAATGTGCTCTTTACACAAACAGCAGCCACAAGAAAAGTCCAAAGGATTTGGATCTTAGTGTGTGTGTGCGCGCGCTGTAAGTTAATTAGAAATAAAGAAAGAAAGGAGCAGTTTGAAAAGTTGGTGGGGATATAATAAGATTATAAATGCAATAATAATTAAGAATTTGTTATGAGCCCATAATAGTGAATAGCTTTAACATCTCACCTCTTCTCCCTGAGAATCTGATCTAGTGCCACATTCTCCTGCCTCACGCCCAGTATTCCCGGGATAGGTTCCGGATCCTCATGACCCTGACCAGGATAAAACTGACTCTGAAAATGAATGAATGAATGAATCTCAATGTTTCAAAGCCACAAATTAGATGGCTAAGTTTTTTTCTTCTTCTTTTGCTTGTTTTATAATAATAAACCAATTGTATAAGGGTTTGTAGATATACTGCCTATACATTACATTCATATACTAAGCTCTCAATGCAACTTCAGGTTTGTGTATTATATTTAATACATAGTCTTCACCCCCCAGATGGGGTTGATTCACAGAAAAATACACTGATTTGGTTATTTAATACAAAATTGAGCAATGTTTGAATTTAGCTTAGAATAAACCATCCCTTTGGATTGACTATAACTGGAAGCAAGAGTCCCATGTTCACACTGGCTAATTAATTAAAAAGCAAAGTTATTAATTATGCAGGTCAGAGAGGAACAGACCAGGTAGTTCTGTCTCCACAGAAAACCAGGAAAGTTCAGACCTGAAATTACATAAATAAAATCCCATCTACTGGAGAAAAAGACTAAAAAACATAGTATAGTAATATAATATAACTGAATTCCCATTATAGTTTAATTAAGAATGGGTTTACTTAGCTGTACATTGTTTTGAAAGTCTGCTTGGTAAAATTTGTAGAATTTTTTCCCCTTATGTATGAGCAGGTTTTAATCATATAAAACATATATAGACCTGATTTATCAAAAATGAACCACTGACAACTCATTAGTCTAGCAAAAAAAAAAAAAAAAAAAATACAAACAAACAAAAAAAATCTGTAAATGAACAAGAAAGACCAAGATAATTAGACAATTGCTCATAGTTAAGTGTTGAGATTAGTTGGAGTGCTGAGTGACACATTTTCCATTAACTTGTTGTGTCTTTCTTTCTAATGAGTCTTTCACTTAACATGTCAGTCAAAATGTAGCTGGTATAACAAAGTCATTATCAAATATGATTTTATTGCTGATAAATGGTGATTTTGCATAGGGTAGATACATGTTTGATACATTCATGCAGGTTAGACACAAGTTAAATGAGAAAAGACTGTTTGGCTGTCTTCTAGTATTTTACAAAAATGAAAAATTGAACCATTCTTGAGCATACAACAGTATCTAGCCAAAGGTCTTGTGTTATGTATTAACACAGTTTCAGTGTAAATTGAAAACTTGGTAAATGGAGATTTTCCCTGTGTATCCAGGTGGACCGAGATGTAACCTACAGCTGTATATTATCCATGTGAATATATAAGACATATAATGAATGATTGACTTTTGTTTTAAAATATCATATGTAAGATTTTCAGATTTAGAGATCACAATATCTCTAATACATGAGAAAGAGATTTTTGGTCTGGGCTACATGGGGTTTTAAATGTAATTCATTAACATATACAGTAGTCTCTCTTATTTGAGGCAAACACCTAAAGGCAATACTGCTACACAGAATATTACAACATAATGACTGCAATTTTAGACAATCAAGAGAGCAAGGTTATTATAAAAAACAGATCAAGCTTACAATTTTAAACCTTTAGGTCTGTCACAAAAATGTTTACCAGCATGTTTGTAGCATGAGTTAGTTTCAGAATCCTACCCTAAATTATTGCAATTAAAATATTTTATTCACTACAGATTCAGTTTAAGTCTAGACTGTTCAGCTCAGGGTGTTGATGCTGATTCTCATCTGTGAGCACCTTTCAGATCATGTGTGCTTGGGGAATTGACCTGTTCAGAACTGGTTCGCAGCAATATTTTGACATGGAGTGTGGCAGGAATGACGGATGTGGTAAGGAGAGTCTCTTGATTACCAAACTATTAGTAATAGGTTAGCTTTCCTTTTACATTTCTTTGTAGCACTGTTTCCATATAGATAAAAGCATTAACTCCCTTTGCACTCCCTCTTTGAAGGATATGCATTTCCAGAGGTTGTGTGTCATGTTTGTAGTGCATGTGAGAGACAGATGACTCACTAGATGAATTAAAGCACAGATTTATTGCCTGAAGTCCAACTCCCATCTCGCACAAACACATGGGAAGTCTCATCTTTTCCTCTCAGCACCATGTGGACTTACTCTGGGCCTTATAGGGGACTTGACACCCATCATAGCGGAAGTTGGTCCTCCCTGCTGCTGATGGTGTGTCCGTGCTCTCAAGTGCAGGCGCATCCTGTCGCCTGGTTTATTTGGGGGAGGCTCAATGGCCAGCCCCACTTCCCTTTCCCATCCTGAGCGCAGTACCCCAGCTGGGACCTGTTTACTTCTTAGAGATAGATGGATTCAGCCCATTCATCCCACCAGCTACTGCTCATTACATGCAAGCATCCCTTCCATTCCCCTGTGTGTCATTGACTCAGGCCTTTCACATTGCCTTCACTGTCACTGTGCATTGGCTTTCTCTTTCTTGCTGGTGCAGCTAACTGTGGTGCCTGAATAGAAGACAACACAGAATGTTAGTGTTATTGATTGACTCTCAGGAACTATACTATCCTGTATTCTATTTATACAGCTTGTGTACCAACAGAGAACTTTAAATTCAAATGTAGAAAGCAGAAAACTGGTATCATAAGGAAAACTGTTGTATGAATGGAAATAATGAATGTTCAGACAGCTTTGTAGGGAATGCTAGTTCACGTTTAGTCTCTTCTTAAAAATGATCATGATCATCATCTCTTTGGATAGGTTTCTCTATAAAAACATGTTTGGCAGAGAGGATTAGCTAGACACTTAAAGACTATCTTGGAAAAAATGTGTATCTGTAATTCTGTGCATCGGCTTTATTAAATAAAGTATGATAAAGCTATATGAACAGCTCAGGTGAAAACAAAGAGTCTGAGGCAGGAAGTGGTAGCTAAGTGGTTAAAACGTTGGCCTGCTGAATGGAAGGTTATGAGTTCAATCCCCAGTACTGCCACTGCTGGGCCCTTGAGCAAAGCCCTCAACTGCTCAGTTGTATGAATGAGATAATTGTAAGTCGCTCTGGATAAGGGCATCTGCCATAAATGTTAATAAGAACTACACATCTTACAACCTAAGTTTTCTTGATGTTATTTAAAAAAATATTTCTAATACAGTACCATCACTTCTACATGTTTAACAGTTTTCCACTGACACTGACACTATATTTGTATTTCTCATTAAACTCCTGACTACGAAACAGTAACTTCAAAGAGTACAGCTGAATTAGATCATCACTTCCCCTTGGTAGGTCCCGACTGAGTCTGAGCAACAGGAGACACTACAATCTGTCATCACACGGTGCCTTCAACAGGTAGGCCTTTTGTGCATGTGTGTGTGTTTTCATTTGGCCTTGTTCCCCTGCCCTCATCCCAATTATGCAGTCTACTACACCATAACAAACAGATCCTCTAGCCCAAACGTACAACACAGAAACATCAGCACAGACTGGCTGGTGCCTGCACTGGCCTCAGGGGCCTCACCTCACTCTTAATGATCTAATCTGATGGACAGAGGCTGTGGGCCAGGGCTTAGTGTCTACTCTGACAAGCCAACTCCATACCAGCACCAAGGTATAAAGGTTCAGCTCATACACCATTCACCAGCTCTGAACCAGGCTTTAAAATATGCTTTTTAACACAAACACATGTGTCCAGTACTTTTCTGTGCTGCAACCTTAATCACAACAAGTTCAATGACATAAGCATATCAGATCTCTTAAACTTATTCTGTACCATTTATGTGAATAAATGCATGTGCTCTGCTTTGAAAACAAGACTGAAATTTTTAACACTTCAAGCATTATAGCATAGCCAGAGTCTCAGCTCACTGAGAGGTCAAAGGCTATCTCTGATTGGATTAATGGTACAAGGAACAGAAAACACTCATTTTTGGGTGGTAGATCTGATAGCCATAGAGAAGAATCGTACACAAGAGATTAAGCCTTTAACAAAAGCTCCAGTCGTGATATTTACTGCATCCCTAAACCATTAGAGATTCAACTATGCATTTATTTAAAAAATCATAAAATATTGCAGTCTTTTTTTTTTGGTCAGCTTAACCTAAAGTAGTTGAGTTCATTTTTCTTTTCCAGACAGAATAAGACTGGGAATAGGACTGCAGAATAAGATTCTGTGGATAAAAAAAGTAGAGAGGAGACAGCTACCACTCAGAAACTGGCCAAACAGAAGCAAAGGCTTAACCTCACTGCACCAGGGCCATAAATATACATCAACCAACCAGTGAGAGTCATATTGACAGCAAAAGTTAAGCCAGGACAGGAAGCTGGAGTCATGAGCTGCCATGAGTCTCGTGGGATTCTGGAAAATCATTTCTTTCTCGTCCAGCACAAAATCCGAGAAGCTGTCTGAGACATGACTCAAATGGACAAGAACAAAGCAACTAAAATAGAAAAATTGTCCCTTTCTCCCAGCATACTTAATCCTTTCACATGATGAATATATTGATATGATTCACTAAGGCATATAAATATCTATCTTTGAAATATATACATTTGTCTTGTTCTTTCTGTTTTTTGGAGCACTTATTTTGTCAGTGGAGGATTTTACAGTGGGCAAGAGGGAGAGTTATGTTCTATTTAGCTGGAGTCAGCAAGGCATCACTCAGCCTAGTAAACAGTGTCACTTCCTAACACTGTGCAGACGCCCCTCCACTTGCTTACAGGGGAAACACACTCAGCAGTCAAGTGTCAACACGACCCACGATGGCACCGTAACAGCCACCGATAAGCCTTCCCCCACTGAGGACATAGAGAGAGTGGGGGGTGAGCAGGACGCGCTGGCAGTCGACGTCTTTTATTGGCTTTAATTTAGCAAACTTTAGGAAGACATTCACAAAAACAATAAAGCAGTCAATTTGCAGGCAATTAAAATGGCCTCACGTTGGGAAGTCGTGCCTGCTTACGACAACTGCCTGTCCCTCTGACAGGCTGATGATTGATTACCCAGCCTGGGTCGTCTTTATAATGCGATAAGCCAAATTAAACCCTTGACTGTGGGGGCCCATCTGAGGCCTGGCTGGGCAAATTAAATCTCCAGCACTGCTGTCGTTCTCTACTGTTCGTTCTCCTCCACCTCTCTGTGCATGTCATACCAATAGATACTGTCTTTCTTGGAAAAGAAGTCTGGGGGAAAAAGGCAATAAAACACGACATAAATGGCCTCAATCTCTCTGCTAGTTCTCTCGGGAGCAGCGAGCCAGGTGAGACAGAAGCAGCCACCGAGCTGAGGACATTAAGCCATATTAAACATACTAAAGACTTAATGAAGTTCAGGCAAGCACTGGCACTGTTGACTTTATTAGTTTACACCAGATTAATGGGGATAATCATTTAAGTGATGGAGATGGATTACCCTCTCCAAGCTGGTCTCTGGCTCTGGATCTTTCTGACAGCGTAACAGAGAGAGTGAGGGATCCAGTGCGGCTCAGACCCAGAACAAGCACAGAACTGGAGCAAAAAGTTAGTGACCATGAAAAGTTATTTTATCCTACTATGGAATGAGGAGTGGGAGAACAGTTATCTTAAATATAAAAATAATTATAGGAAATATTCTGTTTTAACTATCACTTAATCAAATGCAAACAAAAAAAAAAACAAACAAACTACTAGATAATCTGATATAATTTATTATGTGTTAATTTTATTTTATATTTTTTAAAAGTAAGGCTAATATTTGCAGTATATATTTTATCTGAACGTGAACAACTGGTGGAATGGCATCGCACTTATTATTCACATCTGAGGGACATTAAGCACACCAGAACAAAGCTTTGAGTAAAATATTACTGTCTATAATATAAATATTAAAGAAATGATCCATATTCCATGTATACAACTTCATTATATACAGTAAATATTTCAGGGATGTTGAAAGTACATTTCATTGCTAATAAGAGCAATTATTTCTCTTTTACCATGGACTGTTTTATGTTGCTTGGATTTTACTGTTTGAATAGTACCATGCATATTGTATAAATTAACATGAATTAAGATGAATGATTTACTTTAAATCATTAAAACGTTTCACCTGAATTTTGCTATAGTAAATAGTGGTGGTGTGTTTATATGTGAACACCTCTTGCTTCCAGATAAAATAGGACCTACCATCAAGAGACTCAAACAGGATATTGCATCTGTGCTAACAATAAAAGTGTCAGAACTGTGCACACACACTTTCTCTCTCACACACATATACATGCAAAAACACGCACACAGACAGACAGGCTTGTGCCAAACTCCGTCCAAAAGAAGGTTTAATTATTGTCTCTTGTTGCCTGGCTCACTCTGAGATAGAAAGATAGATTTCTCTGTCAAGGCAGTTGACAAATGGAGATAGAGTGCAGGTACTGGGACATACACTATTCACACTACACACACACAATGAAAACACTCCCCACCTACCCCCAACTGAAGCCGTGTTGTAGAATTGAACCAGAGACGTAGACATGTTTTATTTATTGTGAACAAGAAATAATCACATTACAAATAGAACTGAATAATTAAATACAACAGGATTCTATTCTGTAAAAATAAAGTCATAACAGATTTGTTTTTGAATGAAATTGCTTTTAGGCTACTCTTAATGCACTAGACTCTGGAATCTCAGATGACTAGAACAGCACATACAATGATTAGGTTATAATCAGTTTTGGCTTTCATGCTTGTTATTATGCAACACATAAAGAATTCTGTTGTTCCACATCATTAAATAAGAACTCAGAAATTCACGTTGAATCATTTTCAATAAGGATTCTTTAATTATTGTAGTGTGTAATCTGAGGGACGGGCTAATTATTGCTTCCTGCTGATGGTATCACTACTGCACTGCTACAGAAACTGGAGTAAAGCATAATGCTTATGTAAATATCTAAGACTCCAGTAAATAAAGGGCTCAGCATTCACAGCACACTAAAATGTTACACCTACTGCTATTCAGAAAAGATTCATACACTACATTTGCATACGAAGGCACCAGTTCAGTACATTTAATAACAAATAATGTTTTGGTCACATTCTCAGCTTCAGTCATTCTTTTGTGACAGGAGACAAAGCTCAGAATCTCTGTCCATATTATATTAGTGAGAGTGATGTTTTTATTCGTCCTATGACATCAGTGGGAAATGCATGGCTGTTTACAATATTTCTCATAAAAAGTATCCAATAATAATGTCAAAGAGTTACTGCTTATATTCATGGCTCATATTTGCCTACCTAATTCAATGGAAAGCTCAGAGAAGCATGCACGTAAATAATTGATAAGATGAACAGGAAAATGTATAAAGACTAATGAAGTCACAGCAAAAAAATGAAATGAAAGCATTGCAAAAACATTTCCATTTAAATAGGGATATGAATCAATAGCCTTATTCATTTCTATTAGATTTTGTTATATATTAGTCTGGGTTTCTGTTCTTGAGTATGAGCTATTGCTCAATGCAAATCAGTTAGCTCAGTGTTCAAAGGTATTAAGGTCCAGACGGGAGATCACCGACTCCTACACATTCACCGTTTGCAAGTATGACGACTTCCTGAAAAGTCCTCTGAACAGAACTGCAACATGGCATTGCACTAAGAATAGGCCAGTAAGTTCAGCAGGTGGAGTGTAATGCGTGATTTCCAGAAGAGATCAACAGCTAAAAGAATTCCAAGTCCATAACAAAATGCACATGCATGCACACTCGAACACACACTGACCTGACACCATGCTTTCAGAGAGAGAGAGAGAGAGAGAGAGAGAGAGAGAGAGAGAGAGAAACATGCTTAGGGACACAATAAGACTCTCACCAGAGTGACAGCAGTGCTGATGTGGTATTAGAAAGCAGGAGAGGAGTGAACAGGACAGGCCGACAGGCACGGTGTCTGACAGACCATTACTGCAGACAGGCCCATAACTCACCCCGATAAGCGCTGCTGTTGACACAACCTCAGTCAGGCCTCAGAGAAGGAAAGGCAAGGAGCAAGAAAGTGTGTGTGTGTGTGTGTGTGTGTGTGTGTGTGTGTGTGTGTGTGTGTGTGTGTGTGTGTGTGTGTCTCAGCATAAAGCCATGCAGTTAGCACAGCCATGCCACAGATCCTCACTGCTGACAACTTAAGTACTGTGACTTTTTGCCCCTGCTCTCTGTTTCTCTCACTCGCCGTGCCTCAACTTCCTCCTTCCCATTTCCCGGCAAAATGTGTACTGCACTTTTCTTATCCACTTTACTCATCTCTCCAAGTTTAATGGCTGATCTTGTGCAACCTCCTCAATTCAATTCATCTCAATGTGTATTACTAGAACATTACACAAATTATACAAAAAACAACTGGTCACAATGTAAAAAAAAGGTAATGCTATTAAAAAGATTAGGATTAAAGCCCATCTTTTTCATGTTGCTCTGTTTTTCAGAGTAAAATGGGAAGCGAACTGCAGGCTCCCAATTCTTTTAGTATTATTCCATTTTTTTGACAGCCAGTGGTTTTTAGAGCTGCTCTATTCTCTTATTAGACCCACGGTTCCCCATTCCCAGTCCTGGAGAAACCAGGTTTTGAAGATTTTTGCATTTTCGCTGCTCTAAATCACAATTCAACTCATGAATAGTTTGATGATTAGCTGATAAGTAATGACGAATGTGTAGAGAAGAGAACAAAGAGCAAGATGGGAATAACAGGCCTAGGCTGTGTTCACTGAACATCCATATGGTTAAGATCCATGCTACACCTTCATGGTCTAAGTTTCTCTCTCACTCTCTGTCTGTCTCTCTCAGCACCTGCAAGTGCTGCTCAGTCTGGTGCTGTGTGTGTGTGTGTGTGTGCATGTGTGTAGCTCTCAGCAGGTTGAGACAGTGTGCAGGCCTGTCCCAGTGGGCGCTGAGCAGCACTTCCACACAGCCCGGGGTCAGTCAGCAGTGATAACACAGGGTCAGAGGTCACACACCATACAGGATCTCCTTACACTCAGTCAGCTGCCAGAGCAGCTCCACTCTCACTGCTTACACACTCCTTAGTCAAAACTTGGCACGCATATTTTCACACACACCAAAGATATGGTTACAAAGAGTCCAATTCGGAGTGTAATCTGAATTATACTTGGAGTGTAAATGCACAGTTTTCTAAATGCATTCTCATTTCTAATGGAGGATATTATGGATAAAATGTATTCTTCCACACAAATGAATTCTGAAGACCATTTAGATTATAATTCAGTTGTCAGTTGGCAGCTCACTTTCTCCATATGAGGCAAATTTTGACCTATTACACTGAGTAATTCTGTACACTACTAGAAAAAAGAAATCCTCATTAGTGCTTTAGACTGTCTAAGGATTTAGCTTAGTAAATTGGTTGTACTTGGAGCCATTTTTGAATCCCTTTGTAAGACAACATCTCGAGATGTAGCTTAGGGATTTCTAAAGGACGTCACGTTGATTGGTTTCTTGAAAACTAGCCTTCTTTTATGAAACTGGAAGGTCATTTTAGCGTAACTCATTCCACATCTCTGACACACTGAATGAAATAAATAGTCATCGTCGATGGATGATTGTGATATGTACAGTAAATTGATCTTCGGATCAAATACTCAAATATTTTTCCACTGAAAACAGAAAGTGTTGTATATAAGCTTAGATTGTGATTTCACATAATAGGCTCCAAGGCCTGAAGCAGTTTGATAAGCAAATTATTACAGGGCATCATGTTAAACTAATGCTTTTAGTCACAAACTTGCATGGTATGTTGGCCAGGTAGCTAATTTAGCTAATGTTATTGATGAATAAAATGATGGCTTTATAGAATATTTTGACACGTATGGTTACTGTACATGCAGATTGAGACCTCAGTAGTGAAATCCCATTAGTATCTATGACACCTGTGACTAATGAGCTAGTTTAGCAGTTAACTAACCTGCTAACTATGTGTTAATGATACCTGAAGTTGTAATGGCATACTGTAGTGTGGGGATGGGTGCGATTAGAATAGCAGAAGAACATGGAGGTATTTTCAGTTCACATATTACACATAGATGCACATAGATCTGTGCAAGGTTAAGGTGTAGAGATGTTCCTAGACCATTTTAGTATTTGGAAGTATTTGGACAAAGACAGAGTTTTTGTGATTTTGCCTTTATACACCACCATAATGGATCTGAAATAAAACAATCAAGATGTGATCGAAGTGTAGACTTTCAGCTTTATTTTAAAAGGCTCCACAAAAATATGGCATTTACCATATTTTTATAAGTTCACATTAATGTAACAATGTTTACTCTGTGAAATACTCATGAAGCTATAAATGATAATTTAAGACCCTTAACCCACAAATGAAAGGCAAACAAAAAAGCCCTTCGCCAGTGTATCCAGATAATGTCCAAACATACAGTGAACCCTAAATATTCGCTTTTGTGTTGTGGTTGAAGTTGTATTTTGGCCCTGCTTTATAGCTGTAAATTTTGCTTCTTAGCATTAATCTGAGTAGACTGTTGACTTCTGAGTTGAGACATCAAGTGCATGAAATACACGACAGTGTACAAAACACACCACAGTAGCCTACGGGTAAAACCCATATGAACTAGATCGCAAGCTAACTAACGTACTAAAAGCCTATCACTTGAATATCAACATTGATTATGAGAAAACATACATTTAACCATTCAAAAATGGTGTTAAGCAATCTCATGCAACAATCTCATTTTAAGTTTTTTCTATTGACTGTCTAAATTGTGAGAAACAGGGTTTAAAATAATACTATTATACTACTATTATACTATTAATATAATAGTACTATATACTATATACTACTACTAGTAGAATAGCATTATTGGTAGTACTATTATATAATTAAAAAATAATAATTATATAGTTTCAGTCTATATAATTTGGGTAACAGTGTTTTATTTTCAAAATGACCTTGGGAGTTTATATTAAAATATCAATGAAAATGCAACTTCCTGTTAAACATGTGACTTGTGGAATATTCAGGTAACAGGGTTGAGTGACTGGGACACAACTAGAAACAATGTTAAAAACAAATTTAAACCTATACATAGCCTAAAGGACATGCACATATTTGTAAATGTAGCATCAGTGGGACACAAATGGCACACCAGTCATGGAATCACATAATGAAACGTATCCGGGTATCTTTCATTTCATTTCACTCTCCTGCCTGCTTCTGTAGATAACTGTGTTTACTTTGGCTTGTTTGAAGGTTGCAGCTGTGTGGTGTATAGTCAGTTGGCCAGGCTTCATTTAAACCGCCGTCTGACTGAAGTCAGTTCAGGCTGACAGCTCAGTCAGCACTGTTTGTTTTGACATGAAGAAATCTCCATACGTCGGAAACCTGACGTGTAAATCTTAAATATGGATTGAATTAATATAGGTTTTAATTGCCAATTTCACCAGAGGGACGATCTCACCTGTCAATCCATTCAACTTAACCCCGTTTATGCTTAAAGATAACCTACTACACATTAAACCTATTCTACCTCTCAACGTTTCCTTGCTCATGTATGAACAAGTCATGTCAGAAAAGTGCTTATTGTCCAAAATACAAACTGGAAAACATGCTATTATTTCTGGGTGGCCAGTGATATTTGATGGGTGGTACCGGCCATCCTCTAACCCCGCCCCCTAGGCGAAGGGCAGTCCAGCGAATCCAATTAATACTCCTCTTTGATTGGCTGGAATTGAACAACCGACTTGCATCCAATCTCCTTCCGCCGGTGGGAGGGTCAATGGAATTACATACAGGCCTATCATATTAAACAGCAGGCATGGCCTATATTTTTAAGTAGCAGTATTTTGTACGGCACATTATTACTAAATAATAATAATAATAATAATAATAATAATAAGTAAACAAAATAGAAGAGCAGGTTGTTCAATGTCGCTGTAATGTCTCATCTCACTTACTATACCACGACAGGACAAAAAGGGACGCGAAGTGGAGGATGAATTACAGCTTCTTTGTGTGTAGCTAGCTAATTAGCACACAGATTATGTGTTCATAGAGTTTATTAACTCCTGTTTTTAACTATGTGTAGAGATACAAACCTGTGCTGCGTGTGCACCCTGTAGTATGGAAGAAGATAGCAGCTAGCTTCAGCGTTTTAATGCTACATGAAGAACACGTTATTGCACAGTCTGTCACACTTATTGGGATCATCTCATAAAAGTGTGGCAAGTAGTAATCATAAAAGACCGCTGGAATCGTAAAGTGTAAACCCGGATTTGGTCTCCAATCAACTATCAGGTGTGCCTCCAGTTTGGCTGTAATGAAAGCCTGCAGCCACACCAGGCCTTTGCGGATAAGACTGAAGACTCTTGGTTAAACTGTATGTGTGCAAATACACGTAAAACTCTACGTAGACTTACTTAGGAGGTGATCTACCGCTACCTTCGGGTACTAGTGTACCGTGTAACGTATCAGGACAGAAAGTGAGAATGCTCCAAAACCAGACGGAAATATCCTCCACACGGTGGCACCCTCGACATTAGTCTGATCTGAAAATGTACAATCTGATCTACATGTCTCCCTCAGTCTAGGGCACAAGCTAATATCATGTGGGAAACTAGCATTATGCTGATTGTCCTGATTAATTCAATTTAAATCATTTGTTTACACATCTAACTGGCAGTGAGACACAAAGTCAAGCATCTTTAGGTGTAAATCAATAGCTATGTTCAAATCCATTTACCATTCTTACATTCAACATTCATCGCCACACACTTGTTATTGGTGGTAGCTGAGGTAATTGGTAAAGCTCAGCAATTAACAATGCACAGTAAACAAATGCAGGACAAGAAAAGACACAAGAAATGTACATTAATACTGAGTCAGAGAGTGCAAAATTAGCAGAAGACTATGTGCAAACGTTGCAGTAGTACAGATAGACTGTAGCCAGTAACACTAGTACTGAATAAAGTAGATGTGTAACAGTATTGACTATACATTAATGCCATTAACGCCAATTAGTACAGTAGTTTGCAGTAGTGGATATGGCCTAAACCTACNTCCATCGTATTTTTAACCTATGATAAACAGTGTGTTACCAATTATTTGTTAGCCAATCACTGTTGTTTAGAACTACTTAAAATAGTTTTATTGTCTTCTATTTAAAAACAAGCTAGTGCACTGCATGTGAGAAAGCACTGTTTAAGATTAGGAACTACAATTTCAAATCCATAGGCCTAGTAGTCATGGCTGCATCCGTTACCCTTTTCCTGAGGTCTTTGTCCAGTGTTTCTCCTGAAATCATCTGAGCTCATTCTGCCACTCTGTGCGACAAGGCAATCATGAGTAAAGCATCTGAATTTGATCTGAATTTAAGGAAATATAAACCCTTTCTTATTTCCATTCTACTGTCCACTCAGAAAATACATAGAGAATGATACATGTCATTGTTGTAACAGCTATTGCTCAGTATTGTGGCAGAAAATTAAAAGGTATCTCAATTAGAAACATGTAATTTAAGAAGGTAAAATTGTGCTTTTCCATAACATGAGACAAAACAGAAGAGGCGAGGAAAATCAGAAGAGAGCTTAATGTTTTAATTTGTGAATACAACATAATGTGTGGCCTGTACTATAACTATTATAATTATATCACATAGTGTACTTATGGCAGAACTAATAATGTAATGACATTTTAGTGTTTGTTTATGCAGCTGTAATGGAACATAGACATTGAGATGCTTAATGGACAGTGTCTGATGTCTTAAAGTTAGGAATGCGACATCGCCAGTAGGACAAAAAGTGTCCTTTGGGTAGTTGTTTAGACTGTTAATTGGATTATTATTGGTGCAAGGTTGGTTAGACTCTTACTGGAGAATGCTATTATATTTGTATCAGTATTAACATGGAGACTGAATTCAAGAAGAATTGCTACAGCAGGGTCGAGCTCAGGATAACTAGCGCCCCCTGTGGTGTCTGTGCAAAAGTCAAGAAAACAGAATTCAGAGACAGTATCTATGTTTCACTTCAATGTGCTTCAGGACATGCGTTATTATCTCCATTTCCGAACAAATAAAAACTGTTTTTGTTTCTCTCTAAATTCAATCTCATAGACTAATCCATGAAGACAACACAAAAGGAAAATATATCTGCATTACTACTACCTCTAGTATTTGTTTCTATATTACACGTTGAGCACAATATTACACTGTTGTGATGCACTAACCTAATCATAACCATAGTTTGCTTTATTTGTCATAGACTATAAATTAGGTTTCTAATTTCAGGGAACCCATAGCAAAAAGAATGGGACATATATTAAAAAACAAAGCCTACTAACAAAGTTGTATGTTAAATTAATAAAGCAATAGCATAATTTTGAGCAAATAATAGCTATGGGCTGTTATATTCACTGGTTAACTGAGAAGTAGGTAAAATTCTTGAAAGCTTATATGCTGTATTTTATTCTGAAAAACAATAATAATAACACTACTACTACTGCTACAGTGCTGAATTTGCCTCTCTCTCTCTCTCTCTCACACACACACACACACACACACGTATGTCTTGCTATCCTTGTGAGGACCTTCCTTTGGCATAATTATTGAAGCAGCTAATTAATGCTATGCTACACCTGAATCTAATCTTAACCTCAGTAACCAAAAGGTAACATTTTTGACTCTCTTTTTTTCTTTTTCCTTTCTTTTTTTTTAAATAAAAATTGTTGTAAACCTTCCAGATCTTCCCACAAGGTCAAAACTATCCGAAATTGCAATCATTGTGGGGACATCATAGTGGGGTTCATCATGATATAAAAAACGCGCGCACACACACACACACACACACGCGCGCGCGCGCCCCTTGTGTGTTGAATAAGCCTCTTTCTCCTTTAAATCTTGGACATTTTGACAGGTCGCATTAAGATCTGCCTGCTCAGCATGAACACATCATAAAACTGGACAGGCAATTTCTGTTTTCACCAAATAGCCAGGCTAACTCGTTCTGCATCTTTGATTTTAATACACT
>CM074947.1:13443285-13488231 GCA_037577455.1 Pangasius macronema
CTTTGAAGGGAGGGCTAACTCAATCCATCAAATTGTCTGAAATTGTGAAGAAAATTCAAAAACCATATGGCCTCCAAACGCTTGTGTCCTTTTCTGGGCGACGGGACACGCTTGTCTCGGCATTGAGAGCCGCGGGAGGCTGGAGATGCTCCATTGTAGGCTGTCACATGAGGGAAGGCTGCTCATTTGTCCCCGAGTTTCACGCTCCGCGCTAAAAATGACAGCGCCGTCGCTTTTCTGCAAACACTGCGTCCCAAGCGCCGAGAAACTGGCCCAAAACCCGGCGTTTTCACGCGCCACTTATGCACACATTCACCCATCCAGATTTCTGTTTCTCACATAAATCTATTGAAGGTAGCTCAATGAAAACAGGAGTCGAATGGGCAAAGGTTACGCCTGTTTGAAAATGAAAGGGGGAAAAAAGAGGCGAGACAGAAAGGGCAGAGGTTAGTTCATGTTTGTAATAGTCCACTTTTCTATTAAAAAAAAAACAAAAAACAAAAAACAACGAGATGTCTGCTTTTGCAGCACGCGCAGCTGATATCAATAATATAAAGCCTATTCACTGGCTCAATGTTTTCATTAAATATCTCTAAAACGTGTGATAATTTATCCAGAAAATACTATTTACAATAGCAAAATGAAACTAATCACTAATACGAGCATTTTTGAGAAAAAGCATTTATTTCCTTTAAATACATTACACTTTTTACACTGGGTTTAAATGGTGTCTTGGTTTAAAGGCACTTCCAGGCATACAAACCATAAGAAATATATTCAAAATGTGACAGTCTAAATTGAACCAGAATTCTCTTGTGTTTTTTTTCCCCCCACACGCAGTAATGTTAGTATGAAATGTTTTTGTAACAAAATTTGATATATCAAACGTTGAAGATGTTGCAGTCCTATATACGCATCACACGGATACACGCGCTACACGTGTGAATGTTGGAGCCTTTGAACGTTTCGGAGATATTCATATCAGATCTGCAGTCATTTTAACCAAAATAAAATTATAACATAAAATAGAACATGCATTATACATTTCTCAAAACACGGTAAGTTCTCTATATGGCCTAAACGGGCAATTATATTTTGTGTGTGTGTGTGTGTGTGTGTGTGTGTGTGTGAGAGAGAGAGAGAGAGAGAGAGAGAGAGAGAGAGAGAGNTGTGTGTGTGTGTGTGTGTGTGTGTGTGTGTGTGTGTGTGTGTGTGTGAGAGAGAGAGAGAGAGAGAGAGAGAGATTATGTTAAGGTACTTATTGCTTTCCTTCAGCTAACAGTTTGTTTGAAATAAATAAGCTACATGATTGCGGTGTTTAGATAACTGTCATTGCATAAATAAATCTGGGAAAACTGTCCATGCTTTTGAGTTTTCATTTGTCATGAGTCTTTTAAATACATCTGGTGCATTAATGGCACTTTAAACTCTAGCGTTTTAAGGAAAAAGGATTCTGAGCATCAGTCATCAACGTCGATTTCCTCCTCCTCGTCCTCGGAGCTGTCTTTGCTGGTCGTGTGGTCAGTGAGCGGCGATGGCGGAGACGCAGGCCGCTGGCTCGCGCTGTCCCGCTCTCTCCCGCACAGCCCCGCAGATTCGCTCAGCGGAGGCGCCGCCGTGCCGTTTGCGCACTTTTCCAGGTCCGCTAATTTGGCGATTTTTTCTAAGGACACCGAGCCCATGGCTTTGGCCGACTCCACGTCCGCCTTCATCTCCTCCAGGTCGCGTTTGAGCTTGGCTCGCCGGTTCTGGAACCAGGTGATGACCTGCGCGTTGGTTAAGCCCAGCTGCTGCGCGATCTGATCCCTGTCCGCCGGAGATAAATACTTCTGATAGAGAAAGCGCTTCTCCAACTCGTATATCTGATGATTGGTGAAGGCTGTCCTCGACTTTCTCCGCTTCTTGGGAGTATTCCTCTGGCCAAACAGTGTCATGCCATCTCTTCCTGAATAACACAATCCAACCAACACACTCAGAATGCAGAAATGCTGATATTAATGGAACGACAATTACCACCATCACCAGAAATAGCATCGGCAACAACAACAATAATAATAATAATAACAATAAAAATAATAAAAATAATAGAACCTTAAAACAGATAATAATAATAATAATAATAATAATAATAATAATAATAATAATAATTTCACGTGTTTATATTTTGCTGTTTGCTAGCTTTTAAGCTGCTCCACTGTGCCATTATTTCTACATCTTAATTATGAAAAGCCATTCGGTATTTTATCGTAATTTAAGTCATATGGATTCTAAATAAACCAGTTTTAATGTTTGATCCGTAAATTAACCACGTGCGACACTGTTAAACGTGCTAAACGCTGTATGATCCTGTACTAGATTCACATTTTTCAACTGAATTCTAAAAAACAAAATTTAAAGATGACACTATTAATGTCAAATTTTGCAAGCATACAATAATCCGATATTCTACTGCTTTCTTAAGGGTTTGCTTTATTTATTTATTTTGACAAAGTGCACATAAAGCGTACACAACTATTTGAGAATTTCAGTGCTAATAAGGTGTTATGGATTTACCTTCGGCGGCCTGCAGAACGCTGACTTCGAGCCCTTTGAAGGTTTTGCTGGCGAGCTCCTCCAGCGCGCACAGAGGAGAGGTGTGTGTGAGCAGAGCCCGGCTGCCTAGCGCGTGAGCCGCCGCCGGGAGCTTCTCACCGGCCGAGAGGAGATGCGCTGTGCCGCAGAGCGAGTAACTTCGCTTCACGGAGGGTTTGTTTAATATGTCCTCAATGCTGAAGGGTGTGAGAGGCTTGTTGGAGTTTGCAGGAGGAGGCAGATGGTCCAGCGGACTGCGCCTTCTCTCCTCCACCGAGGCGCCTTTTGCGTCTTCTTTGGAGGTCATTTTTTTTTCTTTCGTGTTTTCAGTTTGTGCCGCAAATATTTCAGTGATTAAAATCTGTGTAATTGACAGTCTTATTTACAGCAGTTATACTCGTATTGTTCTGCAGGGACCGAGAAAAGAAAAGAAAAAAAAAACGAATTTGAAGACGCGGTCCAGAACTGTGTGCAATTACATGCCCCCCGACATGCTGGAGCTGCTTTTGCCGCAGGGTTGGAGAACTTCGAGTCCTTTTAAAGTGGCAGTTCTCCTGGCCACAGCTCCTGTGTGCAGTGAGATCAGATCAGGCTCGACGAGCTCAACAATCCGAGAGCCTCTGACTCCTCAGCACAAACAGCCAGCCTCAAAAGCAGCTGGAATTGACTATACTAACAAGTTATTGTTGATAGCGAGACAATCAATTATATCCAGTGGCACTTTCTCTCTCTCTCTCTCTCTCTCTCTCTCTCTCTCTCTCTCTCTCTCCCTCCCTGTCTCTTGCTCTTTGACTATGTTGCAGTCCAGTGCGAGCTTTAGTGAAGAAGGAGCCCCATTAATTAGAGGGCATGGCCGGGAGGAGGAGCCCAAACCCGATTACAATCCTTAATACTCCCACTATTTCTTCCATATTAATGATTTGTCGATAGGAATTTTCGTTCAGGTTGAGGTTTATTTAACAATCGATGACTCTAAATTTCGTTGTGGCCTGTTATTTACAAAAGCAGTTAAACATTCAATTCGACAGTGATTGCATCTTACTCTTAATATTAAATGAGTGTTATTAGGTTTGTTGTAATACTGCGACTACTACTGTTAACAGTTATTATACTTAAATAATAATAATAACAATAATAATAATAATAATAATAATAATAATAATAATAATAATAATAGTTATTGTAGTTATTATTATTATTATTATTATTATTATTATTATTATTATTATTAGCATCCATCTGACATATGGAGGTGTGAATCAAGGCAGTATATAACAGTTGATAAGAGAGAGAGAGAGGGAGAGAGAGAGAGAGAGAGAGAGAGAGAGAGAGAGAGAGAGAGTCTCTCTCAGCTGCTCCAAATCTTCGGTGCTATAACTCAAGCGCAAAGGGCCAGCACACATCAGCAGTAAGATATTTCATCTCTAAAAATCGCCCGCTGCTCTTGCTCCTATATTTTTTGGCGTTGTTTTTTTCCCCCTTTTTTTGGCGGGGGATTTGCGCAGCATGTGAGAAGGATAACGCTAAACTTCATTACACGCGTGGAAATACAAATCAGCTCTCTCCTGCTTGCCATTTATTCAGGTCTAGTTGAGTGTCTGTTTGGATAAAACGATAACAGGCCATTTTCACTGACAGTATAATCACTAGCTTGCTGGTCAGTTTGTTTAAGTGTGTTATTTGTTTTCAGTCATACGCTGCGAAGTTATCTGGGTCGGTAAGAGATGTTTGTGACTGACTCTACACTGTGATTTAGACAGGCTCAGGCCTCGGCGCTTTCACAGGCACAGAGCTGTGGAGGAAGAGCAGGAAGAGCTCTGCAGGGAGAGATGGACATCTGGAAGTGGCTGTAATATTCTGGGATAGTCGCTTATGCTGGCGATATTAATGTGAATTTTTTTTTCATGACAACTACTCGTTCGTTTATTCAAATCGCTTTCCAAAATTAAAACGAAATTGGCTTAAATGGATGTTTTATTATAGGCTATTCATTTTTTTTAATTAAAGCTCAAACGTAGCCAGAATAAGCAGTCAAATTCAGATAGGTTAAATTCCCCTTTAAATAAATCAAACGACGTAAACAAACGATCAAACTGAGACCAAGTTGAAACTGCAGTGAAATGAATGCGCGTGCTGGCGTTGCCAAGGATACAGCGTACGTAGTGTGCGTAACGTGTGACGCACTTCAATTTTACGCTTAGAGAAACCGGAAGACGCTATTTTGAAATTGCTTCTTGGGAAAAAAAAGCTTGCAATTTCAGAAACAACCGCTGACTCGATATATCTAATCTACAGGAGACTTTAGTCCATTTCAAACAGCCCATGTCTTATTCACTAAGAAATCTCAGCGATAAACAGACATGGAGTAGCAGCATCATGTGGAGACTATAATATCTACAAGCTAGAATTTCTTCATTTTAAATATCCCTCAGAGAAGAGCGAGCGACTGACTGAATGCTCGCTTAATTAATTATAGTGGAATATTAATTATACTAAATAATACTCATTAAAATTTGCGACTGTTTTGAAAGTTGGATTACTTGGGTCTGAGCTAAGCGGGGTCTGGAAATAAAGGTAGCTGGAAATCTCCCGCATCTGATTCAGGGGAATTTGTCATTTTGTTATAGCCTTGTGGAAGGCTGCCTGGACAGGTTTATTATTTCATTTATTCATTGCTTCCGAGCGTGAGCGATCCGATTTCACAGGCTGTGTCGGATCTGTTCACCAAGTTTGCCTTTTTTTCTTCTTCTTTCTTTCTTCAGACAGTAAATCATCTATCCACACATCTGCTGTGGTCTGGAGGTGGCTGATGGAGGTCTCCATCAGATACGCTTCACCCTTATTTAATCTTTCTTCAGCAGTGAAGGTGGTCTAACCAAGACAAGTTTAGATCTCATTATTATTATTATTATTATTATTATTATTATTATTCCTCATGACCCTGACTAAAGTCATGCATTACATGGCTAAGATTATTCTTATGCTCCTGTTGACTTATAACATACAGTCGCTTACATAAGGGAAATTAAAAAGGCGAATTTGGCCATCAGAGTAAGATATCACTCAAACAAACAAATAAGCCCGTTGTAATAAACCTTAAAACATTATTTTCAAGTACTATAAAAATCTATGTCGATGCGATGGATAAATTCTTGTAGATGCAACGCTTCCATTTGAATCATACCCTCTAAAAATTCCTGGGATACAAATATCCCAGTTTGGAAATCCAGAGCTAAGTCCAGAGAGGACCGTCAGCTGCTCCAGCAGTGAGGCGGGATGTAGCCTGAGCATGGGATGATTTTCTCACCCAGCCTGTGGATAAAATGACTACTAAGCTAGGCTGTAGACACCAGTGCCAGCCAATAATCCACGATAATGTTAAAGAGAACATTAACTGTAAATTGAGTTATGTAAGACACGAACTAGTCTTTCAAGCATTCTTACAAAAAATGCCAATGTGTCTCATTTATTACAAGAACCCAACTACAGCCACGTCCCTACCCCCCAAACAAACAAACAAACAAACAAACAAACAAACAAATAACGTTAGCTCACGTATTATACTTTTTTTTACATAAAGGTGCTACATAAAGGTTATTGCCTGCATAATATTTAGTCACAGATTCAAATAAATTATAAATCATGTTAAATGTGAAAAAAAAACTTAGATTGCTTACAGTTGCAGCTGATTTCTTTTACTTCAGAGTTTTTATGGTTTCCTCTCCGTCGGAAATTCTAAAAAGGGAATCTTGACGCAATGGGCCTGTTCCCTTTCAGGTCCGCGTCCCAAACCCAGCATGCTGAGTAACCCATTATCAACCCAGTCAGCTACCTGAGCCAGCAAGCTGAGTACAGCAACCGAGCTGTAACAATAATGGCGCGTTTTCCAGAGCTGTAGCTAAGCAAAACTTTAGACTAACAGAAGTGCAAGCTTCTGTCCACGTTCAGATTAAAGGTAAATAAATAATGAATAAATAAACATAAACATACACACGCACATACAAAGCTCCTTCACTACTGGGGTGTATAGCCTATAGTTTATGCTCATATAACTACACATATTTTCTATTACATACACGCGCAATTTTTGGCTTGGTGGAATTGCTCTTGAAACCAGTCTCATGAAACTGTTCTGATGATGATGATGATGATGATGATGATGATGATGATGATGATTATTATTATTATTATTATTATTATTATTATTATTATTATTATTATTATTATTATATTTTTATTTATTATTTTTTATTTCTGGCACTATTCATATTATATATCGCTACATATAGCTCATGTGATGCCATTTCTGACACTTGGATCATGGCCTGAAACTAAATTAGCTCTTGTACTGACTAGTTCCCTGATGCTGATGCCTTAATCCCATGCACAGATGTTTGTAATTAGGGAACTGATAGTGTCCACAAGACCTGAGCATGAGAGGACAGAAAATGGACAATGGACTGAATAATCAAAGAACAGAAAGATCAGAAATGCAGAGTAACTGTTACATGGTTTTGTTAACCCTTTTGGAGCATTATTTACTGGCAGACTACACTCACAACTCTAATTGCCAAATTCTTTTGGATGACCCCCTGGTTATTTTAAAAAACATTTCAGCTTGTGCTATTTTTCCAGCAAATGATGTATCTTATTACAACCAAAGACAAAGTCCAAAATGTACCACTGTATAACACATCACTTGCGTGTTGAAGCATTGCTCCACTTTTAAGTGACTTCTGTTTTAAAAGCTCATAATGTAGCTCTTACTCAGACTCATATGTAAATTAATTAATCTGTTTAAACACATGTATAAACTACGAGGTACAAGCTATAAAGGAGTACATAACCATAAGAAAACAGCATGCATTTTTTTCAGTGCAGTAATTTAAATGAAGACATAATAAACTATAAATGGATAAATTCTGCAAACCAGGCCCTACATTTATTATTAACAACAGTAGCTTGGATACCAGCCCATCTGAGGTGGATTAACATTTGGCAAGCACAGCACTGGCACCAACTGTTCTGTCATCCCCATGTAAATTACCTTCCACAAAAAAAAAAAAGAAATACAAGGTCAATCTGATGTGATTAGAGCTTTTCTCTGAAGAGACAAATGCTTTTATAATTCCTGTCTGCAGCAGTCATGCTGTACCATTATCCTGATGTACAAATCTACATTATACAGAACTGTTCTATATAATAGCAATAAAATAATAACACTAGGAAACAAAACATGACAAATTATGTAACACAAACATAATATCAACCTTTCTTAAATTTGATTATTCAATACAACAACGTACTCACTATTTGCAATTTTTTTGTTGTATGATATGATGATGTTGGGCAAACATAGCCTCTTATTTAATACGAAGTGTTACTGAAGGACTAGTTCTAAGTATAATACAGATCTAATGGAGATTGAAGAACTGCTATTATGTGACAATTCCACTGCAGCTGGTCACCAAGGCTTTATGCTTAAAACAGTCTCCAGAATGCTCAGTTTGCTCATAGTGTTGCATAGATTGTTTAAAGAATCATTCTACAACATTTGGCATGGTTTTGGAAGCCCAGGACTAGCAACACCAGAGCACGTTTATTGTCGCTTCTTCAAGGTGCCCTGTGCAGTGCCCTGATTTTATAGTCTGATGCAGAACCTATGTTCTGCTCCATCCACCATAGACGCACATAAGGTTTTTCCCATGGCCTCCGGGACAACACCATCTAATGTAACGCCAGATGAAACTCCAAATTGAGCGGCTTTGTGGGCCACAGTGGTTGCAGTGGAAAAGGCTCTGGGTGGTTAATCTGTAGGGCGAGTGCTCAGCACACAAGTCTGCACATCAATTAGGTGAGTAATGGATGTGGAGCTGGCACAGGACCCGAGTGAAACCAGAGCTGACCACTAGCTGAAATCAGATCATGAAACTGAGGTCTGTGCGAACTGTGTTTGGCTGAGAGGGGGGCAGATGAGGCGGAATGCCTCCATGCTCCCATTACAAGAAGTGTTTTGAGAGGAGAGGAGCTTGAGCAAGATGTGGGCCACACTGGACCCAGTGACATTTCACTCTAATTGCAGTCTGGCTTCGATGGTTGTTAAAAGATGACTTAAAAAACTAAAACTGAGTTTGCTTCACTGCTTCACACAAGAAAAGTGGTCACCCTGATTTATCTCCCTAATATGCACAAAGGCATTCTGATAATGTAATAGTATAAGAACACCAACAAAATATTTTAAACTAGCCATCACAATTTCTTTGCAGTTGCTAAAATGAATATAACAAGTGCATGTCCCATATGACCTCCAGTAATTCCCCAAAAATAACAAACTCAATAAATAGAGTGCTAATGCCTCTCTAGATCCAGTGCTGCATCAGGAACGCAGCAGTAAAGGGTGATTACTTAAATAATTAAATACATTGATATACTTAAAATATACACCCAGTTTGTTTATCTAAAGCATCTATCTGTCTGCGCAGTTATGCTCAATAACCAGAAGCAGTACAGGAAATCTATCAACACAGTGAGAGGATTCAGAGCTGGAGCTGAGATAACAAGTAGCTTATAGTCAGACACAGCGCTTTATTGCCTCTCATTCTCTGACAGCACGTTTTGAATGTCACAGTCTGGAGAAGTCCTGAGGCACAGGTGAGAAATAGACCCATGTCAGAGGAAAGATATTGAGAGGACAAAGTGTGTCAGATATGCACCTGAGGTTAGCTGCCATGGCCCAAGTCCAGTCTCTGCAGCTGAACAGCACAGAGAGCCGTCATGACCCGAGGCGGACAGAAAAGAGCGACGACCCATCTCTCTGCCCTGATTGCCTTATTAAAGATATCTACAGTCGCAGATGACATATGCTGTCAATGATTCTGTTACAAGACCTATATATATATATATATATATATATATATATATATATATATATATATAATAGCAATATTCATATGTCTTGCTCCATAGTTACTAAAAGTATTGGTTTTGGGGAATTTTCATTGAAGTCACTCAAAAATTACAACATTATTGGCTATATCTCATTTACAAATTACAACATTTTACAGTATATCACACAGTCAAGCAACACTACGGTCACTGTCTGTGCCTGATTGGTGTAGTACAGACAGCTACCTGTGTCAAATAAGCAAGCATATATATTTGGCTGCTAAATTATACACTTAATAGTTAGCTTTAATACTGTTGTCACTAAAGATCATAGCTATTCATAGCTAGTTATATAGCTAATTGTTGCTATCATTACTTTGCGATCTCCATTGCTAACTATCTACTTGTTTATTGCTGTAATTGATCCAATGATAGTTTCAGTCTTTAGTAGTACTACTTTGGATTGGTACAACCAGCCATTTTTGAGATAGTTTGTTACATTTGTCCTTTAGTAGCTGGCTAATATTTAATGCTAAAAATGGTAGGTAGGTAGCATACTTATTGATATTAGATGAGGTTAGTTAATGGAGCTATTTAGTAATTTACTAATGACTAATATCTACTGATAACAATTTAATCAGAAATAGCCATCTGCAATAAAAACAGTAAACCTACTCAGTAAAACAAATAGTATATATATTCAAAAAACCTAATTACATCTAGAATAAATAAATACAGTGAGCCTAGTTACAGTACAGTCCTTTCAATGTTGCAAGTATATTACTGTAAAAGGCAGTTACAGTCTTAACTGTGTGTATACACCAACTACAAGAGCACAGAGAAGTACTAAGGCATCATAAACTGTTATAAATCAAAGGCTTAGTTTTCAAGCATAAGCAGAAGGCAAAGCCCACACATAAAAACTATAAGCAATTGTAAAAAACAACAAAAAAAGTTTCTATTAATTTTAATCAGAGTATCATCAGGTGATAAAACTGTGAAATGCTGAAAATATTAGAGTATGCTGACACTAATTAAAGCGCAGTCAATATCTTACTTCTTAATCATATTGGAAAACACTGTGCTCCTTGTTGCAAAATGAAATCTGAAAGATGATGGCGGTAGCAGTCACATTTGGCTGCATCTGGCTATCAGAGCTAATTTGGGTGTACAGATAACACTCCTACAAGCAAATCCAGTGAGTGTGACTGCTGCTGTGTTAACGAATGCCTGCTGACAATAGGACAGAAATATTCCTCCCCGACTGCGAATCCTTTCTTACCAAATGAACATGTCATGCTTCACCTGCTTTACCGAGAGCATTCCCAAAAGTAAACTAACACATAAATAACAAAACACTGAAAGTTTTACAAAATGGCACTTGCAGAGCCCTCAATTCTCATTAAACTTAGTCTGTGGCACCCAGCTGTCAACCCTGTAGTTTTTATTCAACACTATATTTCACTTACATAACATGTATTGTGGCTTATCTGCAGCTTTAGAACAGCAGCAAAAAACAGGGTGAAAACAACACCGCACACACTACACACTCAACAGCAGAGGAGATTTGCAGGAGCTTGAACAGACTCTGCTATCAATCATGGATGAGGAGGTGAGTGTAAAAAGATCGATGTACAGCAAGGAGAGAGAGGGAAAGAGAGAAACAGAATGCGAGCAAGAGAATCATCGCTCACCTGTTATAATTAGCCCTGGCCCTTTCACAGGATTAATTACCGCAAGATTTTTCACTTTCCTGATTAGACCACATGGGATAGCTAGAAGCAATGAAATAACTATGGCTGAATAAAGAGGAAAGAGCAAAAGAAAAGGACAGGACAGAGATATGCTCTCTCTCTCTCTCTCTCTCTCTCTCTCTCTCTCTCTCTGTATGTGTGTCTCCTCATGGATAACACCACACTTTGCTTTTTCTTTCTCTTCCACTTTCGCTGTTGACCCTGGTGACTGCCGTTTTAGGCCTTACCCACAACTGGCTCAGATGGGATTGCTCTATCTACCTGAGATTTATGGAGTGACCTCTTTGTATCAAAGACTGTTCACTCATCTCTCTCCCCCTCTTTCTCTCTCAGAGGTGTGATTGGCTTTGTCCACTAGCTGCTTCACAGTATGAGACGCAAAAAGACACACTGTAGAGTACCTAAGCAATAAAGGAAGGAGACTAGAGAGAAGCAGAGAGTGAGGAAAAAAGGGGGAGATAGTGTTAAAATGGCTGATAAATGTCTTTACCTGGGTGGCTAAAATAGGAAAGGAGGACGGGTGGACCTTGGGAGGCGTGAGGGGAGAGCTGGTGTTATGATTGATGGTGAGGAGCCGGGTGTGTCTGGATCAATGCTGAGAGCTCTGTAGTGTGGAACAGGTGAGAGGAAGATGAGAAATGGGGGTTGACAGTCTGGCCTTGCACTTGGATTTGGCATTTCAAAGCACACTGATGATAATTCTCACAAACACATCGACAAAAAAACCCAAAACAAAACAAAAAAACAAAACAAAACAACGTAGGCCTGAATCAGACTTGAGTTTTTCTGGCCCATCATAGCCACTTGAGCATGGCTAATTCTGTTGCCCTCTCTTCACCCTTTCCCTCATAGCCACACTAGGGATAACTCCCAGAGCTCCAGTGCTGGAGTTAACTTGATATATTCATTAGCTGTGAGCAATGCCCCTGGATGGCTCCAGCAGCTGCTTGTCTCTTTGTGCGAGCTGAACGGAGTGAGAGGAGTCTGATTGAGCAGCAGCAGTAATCTCTTACTGACAGACAGGCAACCAGCCACTCACTCATTCCCTCATCTGCTTTGAGACGTCAGACAGGGAGAAGTGCTGAATAATGCAGTTATCCGTGGAACAGCCCAACAGTGCTGTCACCAAACACACACACACACACACACACACACACACACACACACACACATCCTTGCATTCAACATTCAATTTACTAGCCAAGCATGGAGAGGAGAAACACACAGCTGAAGGTTGTAAAAAGTGTGAAATAGAGTAATCTAGAGAGAAAGCTGGAATGAAGTTTTGAATAGAGAATGCTGGAGAGAAAGATAATGAAGTGAAAGAGATAAAAAAAGGGAAGCAGAATGAGTGGGATAAGAAGGGAGAGAGCGAGAGAGAGAGAGAGAGAGAGAGAGAGAGAGAGGATTGGGAAGATGTACGCCTCAGTGGCCTGTCACATACAGCAGATGTTGCTGCCTATTGAGCTGTTAATTTAACGGAAGTTTATTGAATAGTAATTAGGTGGAGCTCGCTTACCATCATAGAGAGAGGCCCTGACTGCAAGCAACACTCTGCTGTCCTCTCTTACATACTTTCCCTCACTCATTTCACCTCCTGCTCTCCTTCTCCCCTGTCCTCCATCATCCATGCAACATCTGTACCACACAAAACAAGAACTGAATATATCTCTAAAACACCTCCATAAAACTGTGCATCCTTATTAGAATGTATTTATTTATGAATGTTTCTATAGACCATCTCCACCCAGGTAAAATAATCAATTCAGAATGTTGCTCAAAATGATTTGGTTGCTCTGTAACAACAAATGTTCTTATTTTTTCATGTTGTGGAGTTTGTTTTAACGTACATGTTGTCCGGGTGAGGGAGGGAGGTGTTTGAGGAAAATCAATGTTTAATCAGCAGTGAGCTGTTTGCCTGTGCGGCACGGGGTGCAGAAAAAAAAAAGATCCCGAATGAAGGTGGATTTAGTGCTATAATTATCTCAGTGTGAGCAATCAGTCAACATCTACAACTCTATAATTCAATATGCCAAACTCTGCTCGATCACAGCAAGTCTTAACAGCCTACCATGAAGCAAGCACATTATGCATATACTGAGAGCTCTTTATGAAGCATCAAAACACTTTTCTGGTTGGAAATCAGAAACAGCAGCACTTGGAGGGAGCTTGTTACACAGCTAAAGCTGCGCTCCACAAACACTGCTGCTGTTCTCTTCCATCAGTGTCTCCTCCATCAGAGAATGGACTGCCTGTGGGTGTTTTCTGCTCCGGCACCTGGTCTCTCTAGTCAGGCTAATATGGACACTGCCAGTTTCATGCGCTAAAATACTCAGAAACATATGCTGCTTTTGTGATGGAGATGAGCAGCAGGGACATAGCAGCCTTCTCCTTTCACTGCACGGCCAATAGGGGACCCCCGTGGAGGAGCGGAGGTCAAGTGGGAGCTATTGTGATTGGCAGACTCCAGGGGGAGGTCTTGAGGATGTGTGAATTAGGCTCATCAGTGTGAGGTCGTGTGTGTGTAAAAGAGTGTGTTTGACCCCTCGTGTGTCTCCCACCCCTGACAGCTTTATCAAGGCTGGGGTTATGAATAAAAACCTCAACAGTCATGAATTTTAACACACCCGAAGGCCAAGGAAGCATTCTCATAGGTTAACAAAACTAAACCCAATGGACTGTTAGTGTCATTTGTCACCCATGTCATTTTTCAGTCCCATTCACTGGCTATTAACTTCAACGTGGATAAATAATCTGCATTTGTAAATTTATGCTTTTGGTGTAAAAAGAATTTGATGAAAAATGTGTACATTTGTAAGGTATACTTAGTAAAAACACTATTTCCAAATTAATTTTGAATTTGAATTGTTTCAAATTAAGCCACAATAATATTATTTTGTGACATTATGTGAAATTGAAGTTCATATTGATTAGTACATAATTACATCTTAAAATCATGTTTTACTTACATAACTTTACCTATGCTCTTTTATAACTCTGATAATGATTAAGCAAGTCAATTAACCTCTCCGATCAGTGAAAAAGGCATATTATATATATATATATATATATATATATATATATATATATATATATATATAAGAATAGCTACATCAGAGTCACAACTCTTGAGGAGGCCATTAAAGCCAGAGCATTGATTTTAAATAAAACACTGAATGTCTGCTGTTACTTGGAGCACATTTCAAAATGTCACATTTCTGGCCTGTCAAGCTAGCAGTGGCTTAGAGCTGTTTAGCCTGCATCACACTGCAAGAGCAATGCCCAAATCACTACTTTAATATCACATCACTCTCCCATTGATTTCATGTTAGTTGGCCAGTCCATCCTTTTTTTTTTCTTGAATCAATTTGAAAATAAACGAAAACCTGAGGCAAAAAATAACTATAAGAGGTTGCAACCTTTGATCCCCATATAATTGAAAGAAAAGGTCAATGCTTATAAGCACTACCATGTATTTGCTTTTCCATTAAATGTTATCATTAATGTTTATGTTCAAAAATCATTGGCTTAGTGCAATGTAAGGATATTAATAAACAAGAGCATCATGTCCATTCAGACTGTCTTTTCTCTCTGAAAAGCTCTGTGGTTATAACTGGAATTTATTATGCATTTGATTAAATCTGACAATGATGTTACAAATACAAAATAGATTTAGTTCAAATATATTTATTATATTTTCTAAAAGTCCACAGAATGCTCACCTGTCTTTATTGGGACATTTAAAGTTAGATGCCTTTCATATGAACCTTGGTTAATTCAGGCTAACTAATCAACTAGCAAGTGCACTAAAATGTCCATCTAGCACAAATAAGCCTTGATATGTAGCAAGTTTAACAGCTATTACTGTACTCTGTTTAAAAAAAACAACCCTGAACACTGTAGTTGTGTAAAGGCATGCCGGATACTCCTCCCCTTTTGAGATATTACTGTTATTTTAAGCCAAAATAGTTAAATTGATGATTATCCTGCAAATAAATTCTGACTGACATGTTCCAAAATCCAATGCAGCACAGATGTACAGTATATGCTGCAAAAACTGAAACTAAGTGAAACCTGTTGATCAATTGATCTACTGAGGGAACACACACACACACACACACACACACACACACACACACACACACCATGCACCTTAATGAGCACTTTCATTTATTTAAAAATATATATAATTAGACCTAGAGCTAATTCTGTAATTCTATATTCTACATATAGGTAGTGATGGGTGCATGTAGGATGTGTAACCTATATCGAAAACACATATCCATTCTTTCTTCAAATACTTGTAACTAGAGATATGCTGACATGTCAGATTTCTCCTCCAGCCCCAGCCTAGCTGCCTAGCTCAATTCTACTGCCCCCTTGTGTATGGTTAGAGAGCAGTAACGTTTTCTGTAGGGCTAAACCATATCTACTATCGAGAATGCAGTACAGTAGATACGAATAATTCATTCACTTCCTTTATCTCGATACCCAAAGTAACTTGGAAATTTCAGTACAAAAATTCAAACTGAGAAATGTGAGAAACATCATTAGAAAAAAAAGACTTCCTGTAAGGTATGTAAAAGTGACCAACTGAAACAATAGTTTAATGCAAACATTAAGCCATTCAATTAACCTACATAATCATGTATGCAGCTGAGTGCCTGATAGATGAAATTTAGCTGAAATGTGACATTGAGCTGATGCGTTTAAATGTCAGTTGAGTGTTAAGTGTCTTTAAGATGGAAGAATCTTTTCCTCTGCATCACTGGGGAGCTGTGGAAAGTGTGATGGCCTCTTCCTTTCACACCTGAACTGCTTGTAATGAATCACTGGCCAACACAATATCCACTCCCCTGAAAGAGGGAGAGAGGCCCTTGAGCTTTAAAGCAGCATCCATCTGCACATAAGTCTCCTCCTGCCACCTCAACTGCAGCGAGTAAAACAAATGCAGTGGGTCATCACTGCCAGTCGTGCTTTAAGGGCTCAACGAGAAATGACTCTACGTCCCCGTCCTCCTTCTACCCGGTGGGCAAAGCACAATTTCAATCCCTCTGTTCTGCCCTCTTTAACTCTCTCCCTCTCTTGCTTGTTTTCTTTCTTTCTCTCTCTCTCTCTCTCTCTCTTGATCTCTTTCTCTGTGCAATGGATCCCAAGCAAGAAATCACTCCCATTCAGCCAAGGACACAAACTCACACACACACACACACACACACACACACACACACACACACACACACACACACACACACACACACTCTCAATATAAATATCTCCAGAGCTCTGGATAGCTCTGAGATTTATTCTGCTGCCAAGCCAGCAGAAAATTGACTTGTTTCATGGAGGCAGGCTATTGACACACTACCGTTGGGAGAGTTAGGGAAGGAGAGAGAGAGAAAGAGAGAGAGGGTGAGAGAGCACAAGTTAGAGAATGACAGTGAACCAAGAGCAGCTTTTCTCCATTACAGGATAATGTAATCAGCAGTGTGGGAAATGGCTATGAGTAAAATGGTACAGCTGACATTTATATAAGAGGATATTGATGACATAAGCTGAGGAGGCAGGCGTCCTCCCCTCTGCTCCTGTGGATTGATAAAGAAGCTCATTTAGCCAGTATATCATTCTTTCCCCAGAAGAGCAGAGGGAAACTGCTGGGCCCGGAGCGAAGCGCAATGGCGGGGGTAGACAGGGATAGACAGCAGATAAATAGGCTCAGATTTGAGCCTAACCTTTTCAGGCAAAGCAGGCAGGCCAACAAAATACAGCATCTTCCCTCTGCTAGTGCTTGGAGGCAACAGATTACACGGGTGATATACGGAGGACTTTGATACACTCTAATCCTGATAGCTTTTTGCTTGAGTATTACAAAAAGCAGAGTCTGAAGTAAAAAGAAATAGAAAGGTCTGGAGGAAGCTCTCTCTCCCCTAGCAAAGTCTGAAAGAAGAGCTGGGAGCCCAGGGAAAGGGGAAAGATGGTGAGGTGAGCATGAATTTCTGCTTGTATCAGCATTCACACAGACAAGAGTAGAGAAGAGAGGGAATATAATTTAGTCTGGGTTGAGCTGAAGGCCCATGTCAGCCCTAAACAGAGATCTTAGATGATCATCTGAGAGGCAGTATTCTCATCCATCTAATTATGCTGATTAAGTCTGTGGAGAATCACAATAGTTAATGTCAGACTTTCTAAAAGATTAGACCAGAAAGCTGTTAGATAAAGTCTAAGGTAGTGTACTGCATTCGGTTGGCTGCTTTTCCTAACGGCGCTCTTAAAATTCTCCTGCATTTACTAGATCATACAAATCTTCGGCAAGCTTGAAGTCGTGTTTAGTAGCAGCCCATGGAGAATATCAGAGGAGCTCCACAGTATGTGGTCTTAGAGCTTCACCATGACTAGAGAACACAGTATGTTTCTTGAATACATACCTTGTAATGTCTACTGCCTAACAGCAGGACTCCTATCACCTGCATATCAGCTCTAACACTGGCCGTTTGAGAGAGCTACAGTCATGACAGTGTGAATATACTGTATGTTCAAAAGGGGGAAAAAAGGCTATCATAAAGATGGGATGTAAATTGCAGAGAATTTGTTTGCACATATGACAAGTGCATTTAATAGCAAATTTCTAAAGCTTATTACACTGTTAGAAAAAAATAAAACTTTTAGTGTCATAAATTTTCAGGTTAATGTATTAGAACTGTTCAAAGAACCATTCGTCCATCAACGACTTCACTTCAAAATATTGATAAATTCATGCATGTACTCCAATCTAATTTTTCCTAATTAGTTATTGACCACTGACTTCCACCATTGCTTAGAAAAATGCTAATGCCTTTGATTATCAAATTATGTATTTTGATATATAAATAAATTGATGACTTAAGGCCTGTGAATAGTTTAGCTCACCAGAGGGTGCTGAATAGCTCTGTGGGTCATAACCCATAATGAATAATTAAAAAAAAAAAAGATTTTATTTTTATCTATAATAATGAGATACTTCCTCAACATAAAATTCTTTCCCTTAAATAACTATTATGTTTGGCTTTATGGATCTGAGCCTTAGTATAATTAAAACTCTGGGCTTTAGAATTTAAAAAGTTAAAATGAATGAATGAGGAATGCGCATTATCCAGATATTGAGCAAATATTTTTTTCTTCTTCTTTCTAATACATCATAAATATTACACATCAAACTCTCAAACCGGGTGGAATGTGTATGTGTGTAATGGAGGACTGGGGTAATAGCCGCTGTAGGGAGTATGAAAGTGAACACTACACTCCTCCTAATCGCAAGATGCCAGAGTCTATTACATAGCAGTGTAACAGTGATAAAAAGCTCAATCAGTCTTTATGATTAGTGTAGGATCAAGTGTTTCTTTAAGCAGTTTTTATTCCACTCCACATACCACCAACAGAACAGAAGGCCTGTAGTGCACCTTTCAAATGACCTCAGGTTTCCTTCAGAGTGGCCAGTGCGTGGGTGGAGTCTGCCTACACAAGTTTGACCTTTTGCTGTTTTTATTGTAACTCAATCAGCGCCTCAGGCTTGACACTCGAACCCAGTGAAGGGCACAACACAGTCCCAGAACACCTCTAACAGCCATGACCGCACCCCGCTCATACTCACTGCCGGTCCCCACACACAGATAGCTCAGATTTATTACAACTCTCTTTTTCCTCTGTTTGTCTATAGAATTTCCACGCTGCCAAAGTCTGACATTTTATGTTATAATAATTAATCAGAGAAAGTCAGCTGCAATACTGCAGTCAGACCTATCACATATACTAGAGAAAAAGACCGATCCTTTAAAGTATTGCCCTTGTTTTATTCAATTCCATGAAAAGAAATCACATACAAAATATAAACTGTATAATGAATAGATAACAAGAATACTTACTTTATTTTTTTATAACTATGAAAGGAGCATCTCTCCTTTGAGACCCCAAAATAAATCCCTTCACAGTTAAAAAAAAAAAATTCTGGTATACCAACTAAGCAATAAAGCTAGTATATCATAATCACATTCCCTTTCTTCACCCTAAGCCTTTGATGGTCTATTTGAAATATCACATTTCTATACAAAGATTAATGGTGACTCTTATTGGCCTAGTAAGTCTCCTAGTAAAGCCCTTACTTTGTAGTCAGTAAAACAAAATTCATCATTACTGAATTACATTTATCACACAAAATCATCTGTTATGATCACTACTCTGTTGTTCTCTTGTTTCAGCCATATTTCATCCACTTTCTATCATAAGCATTTTCCTTAAGTCTAACTATTCTTCAATTAATCGTACTTTCCTCCATATTATAATGAGAATGCATGGATTACAGAGGCTCAAACCCTTCAATAATAAATGCCATCACTCATCAAGTTATAAATCTGCACCACTGTGGCCGGGATCAGTGCTCTGAGAGACCATGTGTATCCGTAACTCTATCTAATTAGACTCAATCTAATTTTCTGGGATAAAGAAGAATGTAAAAATAATAATAACAGTGTCAGACTTAGCACAGATTGTGTTCAAGTAAACCCTTGGTATGTTTCTCAGTGTTGGATCAGCTGCTGGAGCAAGGCCTCAGGTTTAGTCCTGACTGGTAATGCGGGTGGAGGTTGTGTGGTGCTGTGACCTCTCTGTTGTCTCTGGGGCTCAGGCACACAGTAAGGTCAACAGTGTACACCAGATCAAACACGCAGATGGGCGCAGAAAGAAAAGTGAACTCCACAGTCTAGACTGAGTCACTGGAACAGATCTCTGGTTATCTGTTTGTCTAAATGGCAATCACAACTTCTGATTTTGTCCACCTGACCCCTATTAACCTTTGGACACACTGTTTCACCACTTTGGCTCTGAAAGACTTCCACTAAGCAGAGTTTTAAATTTAAATTTTTAAACACTCTCTTCTAAAGAAGATACACATGAAGGTAGACGATCAAGTCTTTGAATTTGTATGTATTATTGTTTTCTTCATAAACAATTTACTTTCCTCAATGGTCATGCCACATTTGGAATAAATGATCATTAACTCCCTAAAGTTAATATTAAATTGCATGATTCAGAAACAGTGAAACTAATAGAAAAGGTATTAAGCTATGGGAGTGATTATGTCCTGGGAGTTTGAACTGTTAGTGTGTTGATTGTCTTATGCATTCTTGTAGGCACTGGTCTGTTATTTAAACTTGAACTTGATCGACCAAGAACTGTCATATAACCAGGTATCACAGGGGCTCAACTGTCACGGAAATAAGACTGAAATAAGATTGCTACCCAACTCTGATCTCAAATCACATCTTTGAGAGGTCTATTACTCCTATTCAATTCATTATAACTTGATCATATTTAGCTGATTTTGTTGTTTCTGCATTATAAATTGTAAATCAGCATTGTAATGTTAAAGCTATTTTGACCAAGGAACTACAGAACAACTACTGAGCCAATAAAGTCATTTCATCATGGATCAACTTTGTCCTATACATAACTAGATGTATTTGTACTATACATAACTTGTCCGTCTCCCGCCCCGAGCCACTCCTTTCACTCTATATCTAAAAACCTAGACACACCACTACACATAACAATAGCTAAGAATATCCAGGGTGGTTGGTAATAATCATATAAAGCACATGAGAAGTTTATATTATATTTGTATACACCACAACAGGTGCCCTCAGCTCAAAGGCTGGCCAATGCTGCATACAACAACAGCAGCAGCAACAGCTTAATCACACGTAAGGGACATTCCTATAGCATCCCATAAACCAGTGAGCAGAAAACCAATTCACTTACACATCACAGAGGCCACAAATTCTTCTGATATAATGCTGTGTTATTTTTAATGATGTACTACCCAGCATGTGACCATGCGGCTCAGTACAATCCAGTAATATAAGACGTAGACTCAAAGACAAAATATTTCAACTTTAGATGGACATAAATCTGTTGAAGCTGAACAAATTGTCTCTTCAAGCCTCTTTATGCCTTCCACCAGTCATGTCACATATAATCATGAAGTCAACACTCCTTAGGTGACAGTAGCTACTATCTCATTTGTCTCTCTGTAAATTGTTGTTTATGAAATGGATAGCGTAAGCCCTGCACAGACGTGGAGGAAGCCAAACGTGCAAACATATTTTTCTCAGAAATCCTGTCAGTCACTTTTATGAGCAGGCCTAGCCACAGTAAGAGGGGATTAGCGAGGGTCAGAGGGTGCCAGTGCAGAATTCTAACGCCAACCCAGAAGGTATGGCCACTTGCTAAGAAGCACAGTCTCAGCACCAGGGATGAATGAGAGAAGGCCGTGAAGACACAGAAGAGAAATACAGCAAAGACCAAAGGAGAAGTAAACCTCGTCGACCTGAGTCTTACTCGCATTCTTCAAACGTTATTCTCACAGGAGTGATTCAGAAGCTACCATTCACTAATTGATCAAATCCACTGGTGAGCTAAAGAGTTTTTTAATTATAGACCATTGTGATGCATTGAATTAATTTTACTCGTGCTTGGTGGGAAGCTCAATCCAAACGAGTGACAGAGCATACAAAGCCTTTTGTGTGGGCATAGTGAGACCTGAGCTCACTGTTGTTATTGCAGCTTCAACAGAACACTGGCAGCAAATGTAATGAATTATTGTCCTTCCTGCATTTGCCAAGCACTTTGCCATGGATGCATATCCTCAGGCTCTATAGATCTCTCTCTCTTGCACTCATAAAACTCATATTTATAATATTATTCTACCTCCTTAGCATATTTATGAGAGAGAACCTGGTGGGGATTGCTTTTTCCCCCTTTTTTTCTTTGCTTTTTTATGAGATGGTTCAGAGAAGAGGAGTTAGCCTCACCGCCCCAAACCGGAGGTCGACCCTAACTTCTAGCATAGCAGTCTCTTGTGCTCTTCATTCATTACCCCAGACTTAGCGGCGTATTTCTGTCACTTCACTCTGCCATCAACACTTAGGCTCAAACTCTGCATTAACTATTCAGATGAAGCTGACTTGTGGCTGCTCCTCTCTATACCCCAAGCCATGTCATTATCCTGTCTCTCTGTCGCCAATCGGCCCTTCTCTAATAACAGCCATTGTGAATTATTCAGGCCTAGTTAGGCACAGATCTCAGCCTGACGCACATCGCACATCATGAAGTCCATCCATCTCAGTGTTGAATAATGGTCGCCACAAGCCTCTTCTGCCTCAGAGTCCTTAATCACACGGCCAGTTCAATCTGAGCACCGGGAAAAACACTGCAGATGGGATGGGATAAAACAAAGGAATCTCTGGAACAAAAGGCTTGGTTTTTACTCATTCTGCTCTCTTCTGTTGACTTATTAAACACTTAACTTGGCTTTGAAACAACTTTGCTGTAATGCTTGACAGTCTATCATTTCCTAATGAACATGATGACTGTTAAGATGGATACTATTTTCCTGAATGGTGTATGTGTACATATTTGGAGCCTCTTTATTATTAAAGCATCTTTTTGTCTGCACATTTCCATAACCCTGGTTTCATAACCAAGTTACATCCATCCATCTTATTCTAATTCATATGAAATACAATAAAATGAGATATACTCTACATCTAGCTACATAAATCACATTAAATGCCTCTACAGCTACAATAAAAAGTGAGTTAAGTTCCATTGAATGTGTTATATAAGCATCCTACATAATATTTTGCCCTTTAGCTGCTGCTTCAACCTATCTTCTGTAAGCTATGCATTCACATCAGCCACATATCCCACACATTTGATTGAACTGTTTTTGGATAAAGGACAAGTGGACACAGGATGACTAAAGCCACTATAAATGATTATAAATGCAGGGAACAAGCTGTTCGAAACAAACCTGGCAACTCAAGTCTTTTGTCAGAGAGCGTTGGGGCTTTACAGTCATTATGAGGCTAATTAACAGGCACAATTATTTTGTAGGAGAGCTCATCAAAGAAATGATGGTGAGATGGAAGCTAAAACAACTGTTTTCTAAATCAATGAATATGTCATTAAGATCTAGTAAATTAAGTAATCTCCTTCTATCACCCCGTTTCCAAAAGCAAAAAACAATAGCACGCAAAAAATAGAACGAGAGCACGCGAGTCGGATGAACTTGTCAAATCCAAAATGATTTGGTGAATATTATGTCATTATGTATTATGTCTTTAGTCAAAGCTGTGGCTGTGCCAGGTTGCTCTGTCTGGCAGATTGAACTACATTTGGCAATGCTGTGTGATACAGAGACAGCAGACGAGTCAAACACACCTATGGGAAACACACCTGAGCCTAGTGAGCATGTAGACATTTTCCACATGAGTGCTTTTCAATTCCAAATCCACAGAGATGGGAAGCGCTCCGTGCCCCTCATTTCAACTGAGCTCTTAATTAATTAGCGCTGATAGAAACCCTAATAGAATATTATTCTGGATTTCATGTCTCTAATCTGATCTCAGACAAGAGATGAAGCATCTAGTAAATGCAGCTAAAACCTGCAACAAAACAACCACCTAAACAGCTACACAGTATTGAGTTAACACTGCCATGCAAACAAATGTGTGAATAAATTTTACACATGTCTTTGGCTGGTCCCTGTTATTTGAGAAACTAAAAGAGTCAGAAAACGTAAGGTTTGGGTTGGTCAAATAAGTGAAATAAGCATTACAGCTACAGTAATGCAGAAGTCAATAGGAATCCTGAAGCACTACAGACCATTGTGAGCACTCTGCTCAGCTGAAGCTGGCCTGCTTTCGATCCAGGGGATAACTCGCAGTTTAACTTTGGAACAGTATTTTAAAGAATGTCAGGTATTTGTAAATCCAAAGAAAAAAGTATTTGTTTAATCTGGCCCCTTTCATTTTATGTATACTTTTTATGATTTATAGTAATTCTCACAGATTTACAGTTAGTTCATTAATAATAATAATAATAATAATAATAATAATAATAATAATAATAATAATAGGTGTTTTTATTTATTTATTTATTTATTTATTTATTTATTTAGTTAGTTAGTTAGTTAGTTAGTTAGTTAGTTAGTTAACCTGAGAAAGATAGTAAGACTATGAGTATGTTTGTGTGTGTTTGGAAGCACGTAGACGAATGTGTGAGAATTCTCATCTGCTTTGAGCCAGCAGGTGTGAGCTGCTGGCCTCAGCATTTTCTCCCAACTGAGACTCACTTTCAGGGGTAAAATCCTTCAAAGCCTCTGCATCGCATTGCACCACACACATGCATTTTTTTTTTTTTTTGCCCCATGAACGTTTTCTAAGGTAAATCAAACATTTCCCAACCACCTGCCTCACAGAAACAGACCACACAAGGCTTTGGCAGAGCAACCGGAACAGCACATTTACACCAGAATAAAGTTGCCAACCTTTTAACACACCAGGCATGACTAGTCAATCAAACGCTAAATTTGTTCTGCTTTCTCATGTAATTAAGCGCATTACTTGCACATAAAGATGCTGCAGCCTACATGCTACAGCGTGGGAAATTATAAACACAGGACCAATGTACATGTTTTTAAATGGATGAATGCCAGAGCTTTGACACACACACAAGAATACATACACACTCATTAGACATTAGTTGCATAAAACCCACAGTGAATGCAGAATCAGGGATAAACAGGTGACATAAATGCTGACTGTGTTCCCAAGGACATGGAATAGTGCATAGTGTACTCTACAAAGAGGTACAGTACCGCTCCTAATTACGCCAGTGCAGGATAATGTGATGGCTTTCATTTAAAGTGTTGCTTAGATGATTTTAACTCCAGGTGCACACACTCCTTAAACTTGTCATGGTTGGTTAGATTACATTCATGGTAATGTTGTTGCAAAAAAAAAAAAAAAAATGGTGAAAGTGAACAAATACATGACAATCTCGATGGAGATCAATTCAAAAAGGTGGTGCAACCAAACAACTGGTTAATGGTGTAATCTTATTCCTTAAAGAACCTCAAATTTACGGTAATATTTTTTGTCTAGCACAGACTCACTGTGCCCCTGTATATGTATATAATCTTTTTGAAGATTTCAGTTTTGTCTTTCTCATTTTCAGCTACATAAATGAAAATATTGTTATTATTTTAAATTTTTAATATTGTAATTATTTTAGCCTCTTTTACTCTATTACTTTAATATTACAGTTATAAGAATGCTTGGCACTCAGATAAGTTATTTTAATTCTCCAAAATTCGTGCTTGCTTATAAAAATGTTTTGCAAAACGCACAAAAAGCACAGCCTCTGGACACTTATCCACACTTACTATTGCTATCAGCCACATAGTAACTAACAGCTTTTGTTTGTTAATTTTACACTTGTATAGTACAGTAGAGAGGCTGGAAAACAGTTAAAATATATGTATCCCAGTTGAGATTGAAACTACACCTGTGTGCACAGTTGATCGGCCTTGTGTTTAGCTGCCAAAGCAACTTCTACTTTGTTATCCACTACTCTTACTTTTACTTACTTGGATGCGGAATTAAATTACACAACAGGCTTAACATACTGATTCTATCACTATAGCTCGATGATCATAGGTAAAGGTTTGCCTTTGGTAGGTGATTGGTAAAAGCATTTCATTCTTTAGCGAGAGCTCTAAAAGTGGTTCGGTTAGTATAAGTAATGATTAAGATTTTGTCTGAGGGAACCTGTGACAGGGTCTGTGCTAGTCAAGCAGCCATTACCTTCTCTATTGACTTATCTAATGAGCCTTTAAGACTTTATGATACATCTCCGTTTATGTGCTTCCTATATCCACTCAATCCATCTAATCTTTCAGAGAATGTTCGAGAAGCTCTTACACGGAAAGCTTTGTTCTTGTGGAAATGTCTCTTTAAAAGATGTGTTCTCTTTAGTGGAAGTGCAGTCAACAGCGCTCAGAGAAGCTCTGACTTGGCACAGACATTTCAGCTGATTAGGGAGAAACACGTCGGGTAGTGTCACACTGTTTACTGCCTCAGCTCTGTATTTGTACCAGTGCCCAGCTCCTGTACTGCATGAACAAACAGACACACACACACACATACACACACTGATCCTTACACTGTCACACAAACACATACAAAACAACAAGAACATATACAGTCACAGCCAATAAAATCATAAAAATGCATAAAAATGACCATTAATACAATAAGATCCTGTTTGTGGTCTTGGTTCATGACTGCAGGCAGAGCATGCATGCAGCAGATAAAGTAGCAGGCAGATTGTCAGCCCTTTTCCTCTTCTTCAGCTCTGAACTAAAAGTGAACTCGGCTTTGCTATATATAAATACAGCTTTGCAGCCAATCAGTGGCGTGGCTCCAGGGCATCATCTCGCTGCGCTGACTTTCCCATTACGATAATGCGAATCTCTCGCTCAGCCACATAATACTGGCAAGCGTGGATAAAATACTGTCTCCCCTCCGCTGTCTCGGCCCGCTCTTGCCACACACAATGAGAGAAAGCCTGTGCATACTAATGAATGAGCCCCAGGACCTCCAGCACCTGCAGTGTGCTGGAGTGGCCTGTAGGGGGCAGGAGTTGTGGAATTACAAGCTTGATATGGTTATCTATCATGCTTCTTCCTCAGGGTACAAGGGGACAGGATTAAAAGGTGTGTCTAAATATGCAGCTTCCTAGACTTTGACACTTTGACAGTTCCTACATTACTGAAACTGAATTCAAGCAATTTAGCTTGGTTTCTAACTGACACACACACACACACACACACACACACACACACACTATATATATATATATATAACAGTGTTGTTTTCATTTTCTTGACACAATTAAAACTAATTGGAGTTATATCACAAATTGCCTATATCACAAATGTACAAGCATATATATATAAATTTTTTTTGGAACAGACAGGTCAGTCTGCTCTCTCTTATTTCTCACACACACACCCACTGCACATACACACACACCACCACAGGCACACACAGCTGAGCACTCTGCACACATACACACTGCTGCAGAAAGGGCGGAGGTGTGTGACTTGTGGACCATGAACAGAAAACATGAAAAGAGTGTTTGGATACGGACACTGTGTTTGCCATTTCTAATTTGTAGGCAGGGGACGGGTATGGGGCGATCACAGCATGATTCATATTAAAAGTCAATTGGCCTTCAAATTCCTCGGGTCCCCCAAAGTCACTACTGGTGTGAAGGAAATGAGTCTTAATGGAGTGGCAGTGCCACTATAAAATATCTGAAATTGAATCTGACCACAAAACCCAATGGTCCAGGGACAGGAGCTGAGCGACTGACCATTACAGATATGAGATTCTTTCTGTTCATAAGGGTTTTTTTTATCTGTTATTTGATTATGAACGTCCCAGCACTCTGAAGATGTCCTTTCTGTGTCCAGCTCTCCCCTTCTGCCTGAATATCAGAGCACTTAGTAATCTCAGCCCCACTTTTAATTTCTCGCATGTCTGCCTGCGCTCAGAGTGCTGGGGTAACTGGGTAGGCGATATAAGGCGAAAAGGCCATAAAATCCTCCTGCTGTGTGCGATATATTAACTTTAACCTCATGGTAATTACCAAAAACTATTTAAACTCAACTTTTCCACTTAGGGTGCTTTCCTGTAATACTGACCACATTTTAGTTGCTATTAGCTGCAGGAAGCAGGAGCACTCAAAGGTTCACAGAGTGGATGTGGTGCTGATAAGGTGAAATGTCTACTTTTAATTTATTCTCACTGACTTAAACTAAGTTCAGGTTCTTTTTTAAAAGGTTGGTTCGCTCTCTTCAAATAAAAAAAAATAGAAGGATGATAAAATAACTATAAATCCTTTATTCAGTCACAGTGACTGTGTTTGGCAGAGAATTATTGCAGTTCCTGTCATTATTTTTGAAAGGTCAGGACTGGCATGTGTGTCCAGACCAGTGCAAATGTTGCCAGTATCCAGGCAGACACGTGCTCACATTGCCCTCTTCAGGCCTGGCTGTGTAAGATGACCCTACTCATCCATCATTCTGGCTGGAGGAAATCCAAACAGCTCAATATCATGTTTAACTAATCAGACAAGATAATCTATTTAATGACAGCCTGGAGACATGAGATAAATGTTAGCCACTCAAAGCACTTTGCAGTCAATTCATGTTCCCTAAATACTCTCTTAGGAAATCTAGTACATGGAACTAATCACCAGTTTATGTTAGTATGTTTGGCAATATCATTTGCATTTCGTAAGAGCCTGACTCTTTTTAAGACTCAAAATCCTTGATCTTCACTAATACATGTTAAAGCCAACTCCCCATCTCTCTCACTCTCTTTCTCCCCCTCCTCCCTCCTATTTCCCGTATCCATCTCCATGACAGATGCAGGGAGAGGCCTGAGGCTGCAGTTAAGAATATGTGATGCAGAGATTCTTTATTAACATTTCATTCCCATTCCCCGCACGACATAAATTAGATGGGACGTTAAAGGCTGTCAGCTGTGGCGATATGTCACAGCAGTGTGGCTCTGTCCGTAGGACGTCCTCTGCCTCTCCTGCAATGTCTACCTTTACCACTGCTTAAAAGACACCTGAGCCAGTGCCCATTCCAGGCAAGCAGACTACCTCTCTGTCTTTGGCACAGCTACATACAGAAACGCTTCAACACCATGCCTTGAAAAAGCTTCCTTCAGCTCCATTTAAGCCCGTTTCTCTCACTAGATGCATGGTCTCTATCTGTGTAATATGTGTATCTGTGGCGTTGTGTGTGTAGCTTGGTGTTGGCACTGCTATGCTGGCTGAATTAAAAATGGTGGCAGCTTGTATGCATGGTGGCGGATCTGAAACGTGTCTGGCCCAACACTAATGTATTTATCATTAATCTTATCAGTGCTGTCTTTCCACATCATTTCAGGGCACTAGCATGATTTTTATCTCTAATTTGATGGTAATGAACCCATCAGCACAGAATGGTTTATGAATATGATGAAAAATTGCATTCATATTCACTCTGGACAAGACACATCTCCTTATCTCATTAGAAAAGCTGAAATTAAAATCACTCTTCATTTGTGAACATCCATATTAACAATGTGTGGTCTGCAGACAGCACCTTACATCTTCAAGACAACAGTCGCATTTCGAATGCCTAAAACATTCGGAAAATAATTGCAGCTGAATAAAAGCGCAAGAGGGCTATGAAGGTTTTCAGTCATCCAAGTCATCGAATTGTCTAATAGTAGTAAGTCAAAATGACTGGGCCTGTGGTGTAATTTTTACTACCACATAATCTTATTACACCATAGGTGCTTTGATTTACTTCTTTTAAACATAAGCATAAGCATTCTTTACAAAACTGTGATTTAATAATGTTGGTACCATCTATTTAAATACACTCAACACAAGGTAAACATTTGAGTGAAGTTTGGCAGAGACACTGAGTGAAGCAGATGCAGGGCACAGTGCCGGGCTTGCCTCTGTGTTTTTGTTGCTTTAATTGCTCAAGCAGGACTCGGCAGTGTATGGTGTGGATAAAATGTCAGTGCTGAGAGGGGTACCACTGCCCCAGGGGCCCAGTGGACGCTCACTCTCCTGCACATGTGAACACAAATTGGATCTGAGCTCTGGAAGGCGAGCCCAAATGTTACGTTCCCTATTTTTACCCAATGGACAGGGAAGGGGCGGAAAGTATTCTCTCAGTGTGACCATTAAAGACATGTTTGTCACCTTTAAATGAAATGACCTATTTTTTTGCAGCAGCTCCTGCTCTTTAAGGAGCGGTGCATTGCAATATGTTATAAAAGATTGTTTGTGTTTTCTAGTGCAACCCAACCCATAAACAGCTCCGGGGTATATCATTCCCGTGTCTAAGAAGGCTAAACGAGAGGTTACACTAAAAAAAAAGCCATATGAGCAAAAAGGATATGAATATAAATGTAAAAGAATAAGAATAAAAAAGGTATTTTATGACACATATAGTAAATTGCTTCCCATCTGTCAGGATGGTGAGTTCACTGTCTTAAAAAATTTGTCTATTGTACTCAGCAGCACTTGAAGCAAGTGCCTGCACGTTGTCCATATTAGCAAGTTAACTACTGTACAGTTTGCCTCCCTGCTGGTTCTTGAGTGGCGAGTGCTGACGAGCTCTTTGTCGCCCATGCCTCTCTAAAGAGGAGAGGCAACGGCTTCTGTTGAGTTGACTGGGTGCCAGACCTTCCAGTTTGGCCTGATCCCTCAAGCATGAGCCTCACACATTCAAGCTGTTTCAACAGCCTGTCAGCTAATGGGATTTGGGAGAGGTACATTAAGCCTGTATGAATCTGTGAGGGAGAGAGAGGCTAGATGCTCATATTGCTGTGCCATATTAAAAGGGCCGGCAAAGTGCTTTTCTGCTCAATGTCTTCCTGTTAAGTGTCAGGCCACATATGCTGGGGAAAAAAGTACCAATGGCGCTGATACATTCTGTTTATAGTGCATTAAACCCATAGAAACCCCTATTTGTCCAGCAGAGAACCGTGTTTATCCCCTATGAGGCAATCTGTCCACAGGGGAAGATTCTGTTTGTGTGTTCCTCTTAACTTAAGGAGGCCACTAAAGAGGATAAAATGATATAGCTGACTGATATATTGAAGATACTATTGCTCATCTTTCTCCAGGCTTTAAAAACCACAGCCTCAAAGTAGACGTCACCTTAAACCATTTACACCTTTTTACATAGCAGTGCGAATTTTAATGGAGTGGCATTGAACAGTTTATGACATACTTCAGAACTAAAGGCCAAACTAATCTACAGTGTGATCCGTTTGCATTCAGAGAAGGAGGATGTGATTGTGTTGTGTGAAGGCCAGTGATATTTATTAATGAACACAATAAAATAAAGTGCCAAGCTGTGATTTGCTAAAAGCCCGTCAGTCCAGTGTCATGGGTGGCTCTAATAAAAGGCATCTCTCCAGCTCAATACTAAGTACGAAATATACATCACCTGAACTCCATACAAAAGGCCAGGTTCAGCTCAAACTCCTTCCCTATACGACAAATGCAAAAACAAAGGGCTGTGATAAATCTGAGCAACGCTTTGAGCCTACAGACTAATCCGTGTGAGTAATCACAGGAATAATTGATAAACCAGATAAGATTTAATGTCCCTGTCTGTCACTGAGGGACGGCCAACCTCTGGCACTTTGACATGTGTATGGTGTGTGCAGGGATAAAGTGTGTGTGTGACTGATGGATCTGTGTTTGGGCAGATGACAGTGGTGGTGCTAAAGCTCGCTGTTTAATTAACCCTACAGTGAACTGCTTGTCACAAATGCCCATTCCCTCCTGATTGAGACTCAGCGGTTCTTAGGGAATGGCAGGAATGGGGAGGAGGGAGGGAGGGCAATGGTGATAATGTGAATCCACAACACAAGATTGCTTTTTTTATTCTATTTTATGGGTCAGTGATCTGCATTCATTATGGAGCTGGGTACACGTTCAGCTGTAAGAGTAATGCTCCTATCCTCTAGACTCAGAAGAGTTGGTAGAGGGCATTAATCTGTGACGTCTTTATCTGGTTATAATTTAAGCCGTAAATAAAGAGGGCTCCACTGCAGGACTATCTCTCCTTTCATTTAGCAAAAATTAGATGATCGTCAGCTCCCTATGCCATTAGATCAATTCAATTATAATCAGTTAAAACCTTGATTATTCTTGCCACCATGATCTATTCTCCCCCTGCCATTTTGATAAAGCTGGCGATGTCTCAGCATAGGCAATGCGTTTGTGATTTGAGCTCAAGACAGGAAAGAGAGGGATTAGCCTAGGGAAAGTTCAAACAGAAACTCTAAATCAAGGCTGAGTTTAACCCCCATTCATCTAACATATTGATGGTGAACACACACACACACACACACACACACACACACACACACACACACACACACACACACACACACACACACACACATTCCCTTCCCTGATCATTCATAGGGATAATGGATTCTCCAGACTGGAAGTCTATCAGAGAGGCTGCTTCTTCAGTTTAATCAATAGGCAGCATATGACAGTGGGTCAACAGTCAACGTTCTGCCCACCGTCCTCAGGCAGCCGGCTGATGGTTAGGCTGTAGGAAATTTGCTTAAAGCCCACACCAATTAACTTCAGAATGATGAATGCAAGGGGTGGGTGAGAGAGTACTGCGTCTTTTATGTGTGTGAGCTTGTGTTTAAGCAAGAGTGAAGTACGTGAGAGGAGAGTCTCAGCTGCTTTGGTAAAGCAGGGGGAGGAGGGCTAGGGGGTGTCTTCAAATAGATAAAACTGTCGAGCTCTGGTTCTAGGTCTGCCCACCCCTAATGATTATGTCAATCTGGGTAAGTGCACCCACATTGGAGCTGTCAGAGGGTAATCAGTCAAAGCTGGGTTTGTAAAAGGAGCTGGGGAGACCCACGAGGCAAGGCACAATGCTGAGGCCCATTTGCATAGGGAATTACCCTAATGTTTGGAAACGAGGAGGTGCAGGGGTCAGACTCTTTTGTTGAGGTTGTCAGTGAGTCCTCTTGAAATGAAGTGAACAGCATGTGTGCATTCTCATCACACACTTCATAAAGTGAAAGGAAATCTAGTTAAAGGGAGACCAGAACAATAGGCACGGCACGACATCACATTTTTACCATATGGGGAAAAATTTGTTTTACATATACATAAAAATGGCCCTGAGCTGAGCAAGTGTAAATACTATTGTTGGGATTTCTTTCCAAATATTACCCATCCCCAAAACAGTACAATTAGATGGAAAAAAATGGACGCATTTTAAAGGTAGACACCCAAATACAGGACTTACACCCATAGTGTTTTATTACATCATATGTCACTAAGCAACTATGATAATTTTCACCATAGAAGAAATATTTTTTCCAGTTAAAGCTAAAGTAGATAATAAAACATTTATTTATTTGTTTGTTTTTTTAAAAGCTTAATTCCTTTAGCCAACTACAAATACCAAAAACAAATATGAATAAACTGAGTACATCTACATTAATGCTTTCAGTTTTGGACAAATCAGGACATGAACTGCATTCTTAACTTTATCCTTATTGTCCTTTCTGTTATACACTGCACTTGAGTTTTAAAGTGCAAATGGTGTAAAACTAAAGATATTTTTGTATTCATCATTAATTTGGAAGAAGTCTAAATTTGCTGCTAATAATCTGAGCCTTCCTTTCTGTTCTGTCATCACTACATTATGTATTTCGTTATGTTAGTCTTGCTCCTGCTGAGGATATTTAGTTTAGGACACCTGCTGTCTTTAAAGTGATGCACTTTTAACAAAGAACATACAGAATGTATAGCCGGCTGCTCCAGTGACTGATTTTGCTTGCTTGCTTTACAGCGTCAGGTGTTCCATAAATCATCTGTATGTCCTCAAAGGTCAGCAATATATTATCTACATTCATTTCCTTAATTTTTCAAATTCTCTTCTTAGCTTTTATTTTAACCCACATATCATGGCTTTCAAGTCTAAATGTTTTGTGCTGCCCTCAACTCCCCAGTATGCCATGAAATTTGATATGTGTGATATTAAATCCAAAAATTATATGATTTCTTCCTCTTTTTTAATGACTGTGTTTTAAATCAGATTATTAGGAGATTAGGAGAATCAGACAACAGATACAAATTCAAAAGTAATTCACACAGGAAAAAAAGAAATAAATGTTATTATATCATGGTGGAATGAATGAAATAAAAATAACTTTTTTCAAGAACTGGAGTTTCAGAGTTCAGAGATCAAAATCAAAAGTCTGTTAAGAAGTATAACATTTCTCACAACAAAAGGCCACATTGATTAACTGACTGTACTCACCCTGTCTTCCACTAGTACATGTTTAAAGAAAAAAATGCACACACACACACACACACACACACACACACACACACACACACACACACACACACACACACACACACACACACCCCACACACACACACTTCTATACCTTCTTTTACAGCCGTCTTTCTCTGCCTCAGGCCCTCTAAATATAAACACAGGAAGATCAGAGAACCTAAAAACATCCAAATTTAGTGAATGAGAGCTCAAAGAAAGGTCTAAAAGTGGATAAAGCGAAAGCATCATGTGACTCTATACAAGATGAATATCATCATAGAAAGCAACAGCTGCCACACTTAGAACAGTCAGAGACCAGATGCCACTCTGATACCACTGCAGATCCTTACTACTGAGATTGACTCAGCTTGATTAATGGACGGACATTTCATTATCATTTGAGCATGGATATGGAGCAAATATAAGAATCTGACAAGTCAGTTTACAGTTATATGTCAAAAATGATAGCCAATGTATACACATGTAACCCAGAAAACTTTTAGACTCTTTAAAATATCCACATTGAAACACATTTTTAGATATTTCGTATGATGCCGATCACTCCAAAACGAATGTGCGACAAAAGAGTGATTAGTCATGTCTCTTTTTTCTCAGAATGTTTAAAATGGACCAACAAGGTTTCATCATGCACCCAGATCTCAGTTTTTCCTCTACTGGGACTCCCACTGTGACAACAGCCTGTGAGATCTCATTTACGATCATTTACATCAAGATATCTTTCATTCTCCCTTTAGACAAGGCTTATCCCCCATTATAAATCAGCTCAACGTTAAACACAATGCATAGGTCAGCAGTTCTTCTCCTTTAATCTTTCCCTCAGCTTCGACAATCTGCCTTCAGCTCTCTTTTGTCTGCCCGCTGTAAGGATAAGTACAGCCGCCTCTTAACAAGCTTTGCAGCTAGGTTTGGTATAGTCTTTCTCATAAAAGGGGAAAATTCTTCTAATCAATCCCTTTTAGTATGTTATCTGTTACTACTGACACCTTAAGTCCCTATCGATTAGCCATTACTTTGCTGGATAATCTCGTGTCAGTGGGACATTATAAAAATTAAGCCATTCTCGGGGTGCACATACCTTAGCAGCAGGGTCGATTATTTCTATTTAGTTTTTTATGTAAGAGGCTGGCTTGGCTAATAAGATTACTCCAATATGTCATACACAGTCTGAGGCTGTTTTTTTTTCAGCCATAGCATATAAAATCTCTAAAAATCTAAAACCCAATGAAATCCAGTGCACTTTTATTTATATTGTATTTTCATTACATTTACATTTCCGTACTTGTTGTGCTTTCACGAAAGGAAAAACGCATATTACTGTATATTTAATGAGAATATTGATTAAACCTGTGCTATACTGAACCACTGAGTCAGTTACAGTTCAATTCAACAATGTGTGAAGCTTTTGTTTGGGTTCGTATCAGTAGACAGTATAGCATATGAGTGAACATCTCCAAGATCAGATCCCATGGGTGTTGTAGCTCAGAAATTTGGTGGTCTGATCCCTGACTTCAGCAACTCTCATGTGTGTGAAAGTGCCTTGGGCTTCCTCTTTAGCCCTGAGCAAGCTTTCATTAATCAATCTCATTCTGGAGACGAATGCTAATTCGCACACTCTATGAGTGCAGTGGCTAGTTGTCATGGACCAAAAAACAAGTCTGTTTCTCTAAACAGACATCTGGCAAGTAGCAGCAGAGAAAACCAGCAGAGGGAGAGTGAGGCAAGACAAATAAAATTACTGCTTGGGTTGTGAGATCGGTGGGAGCCTTCCCTGCCTAATCTCACCGATGGGAGAGCACACGGCTGTTGTAATCCAATTACAGGGGCATAAGCAATTTGTTAGACACTTCACATAATGTAACAATTTCCCAATAAACTCTGACTTGTAATAGCATTGCTGAGCAAGTGCATAAATTCTAGGAGAAAAAAGGCGGTTTAGAGAGTGCAGCCGGGGGCATGGATAGAGCAGCAGCATCAGCATAATCCTCCACACTCCACACACTGGCTACAAGCTTTGTTAAAAGGAGCAGCTGTCCTGCATGGTCATAACGAAACAGGAAGCTGGAGGAAGCTAACTGTTTCGGCAAGGCATGTGCATTGATGTCAGGTTGTTATACAGGTTTCTCAGTAAGACATATTTAGTCATCTCAGATCACTAAATTATGCAAGTCCACATTCCTGCACATGTGACGAGACAGAACGCTTCCAAATAGTCAGAAAATGATCTCCAATAAACTCAATTTCATCACCTCAATAAGTCTTAGCACAGGTACATTAAACAAAATTTCATTCACGTAATATTAACATCTAAGATATACTGTCGCAATAACACTATGCAGAACATAACCATAATTGTGTGACTATACATTCATCTATCACACCATAAAAAGCATAGTAACTCCCATTAAAACAATAATCATTAAATGCACATCAGAGAAATGAGACCATATGTGAATGCCTGACACAAGTGGTCTGCATTCAGACCAACAAGAGCAGTTGAACCCCATCACTCTGTTTCTCGCTCGTTTCTCGATGGCTGAGGCCGCAGTGCTGTGCGTGACATATGCACTGGCTGCTGCTCAAAGCTGTTTGGCAGTGAGTGAAAGGAACAGAGGGCTGAGGAGAGAGCCCATTCCCCTGTGAGTGAAGGCAAGCAGTCAAGGTCGGAGGAGATCAGGATGGGGTTAATGAAATGCTAGCAGCAGGAGCGGGAAGGGGAAACTCCAGTGGTAATTTACAAGCCTCTCCCCTGTAGGGCTGAAGGTTACACAGAGCCTACTGGGAAAAGTAGGAACACAGGACGAGGGGATGGAGCTACTCCATACTACACAGCTTCATGAGAAATGTTACATTTGTAGTAAGAATTTTATAATATCCGGTGCATCTTCCCACACCTGAGGTTATTTTACTGAGACTAATAAGAAAGTTACATCCGAGATTTAATTAAGTTAACAAACAATAGTGCTTAAAAAGCATTCTAATAAGACAGCTTCCATCCTCTCTCAGTAATTTACATTGAATGATGCTATATTTGGCTTCATATGAAATTGCAAAACATCTTTAGAGACCCCATATAAGATACATCAAGGCCTTGCACTCATATTTTCAATTTTTATTAAGTTGTGTCGCTAATAAAAGCCTGGACATTAGTGATCGCGGTAATAAGACTGCTTTAAATTACAGCCCTAATTCCAGACGATGTACCCCACCATTAACGTGCTGCTGACCCAGCTAAATATTCCTTCTTGATGGTACTCCTGGCTCTGTCATAAAAATATCTGAGGTGTAATCTTCAACTGATTTACCTGCCATTTTCTCACCATCGCCTAATAAAAAGGGCAAGAGCAGCATGGCTTTGTGGGACTAGTTTGATTAGGGATGCATAATTGTACCCCACTTTGGTCGTTTTCATGCCTTATAACCCTTACAATATGTAATGAGAGGGACTCATGAGACAAGCAGACTGCAGCGTAAGCATAGCAAAGCTGAGAGTAGTGGAGGGTTGGAGGCTTTATCTGCCTCTGGAGGCAAAGCCGTTATGATGTACATCACTGGCTGAACTGGAGCCAGGGCTACTTATACACATCCCGCATGACACATTGTGAGGTATTGACCACTTGTTCTTTTTGGTTAGATGCACTGCTAAACAGCAGGTAAAAGCCGACTGGACTTCCAGGCAAACTCATGAGCACAGGTACACCGAGAGAGAGATTGTGTGAAGTTGTTAGGCAAAGCAGAATTTAGAGAGTCAAAAAAAAAAAAACAAGCTTCTCTTTTCTTTCACATTCCACCCTATTCTCTGAGAATTACAGCTTTAAACCAAGTTGAGCGGGTGTTACATTTTTGTTATGGTATTTGAATCAGTGATTGCTACTCTTCTTGTTTCAGGGAAAGTTCAAGGCATTATTCACAAAGCAAAACTGTGACACTGACATTAAAATCCAAATGGATGTGTACTCTCGTCTCTTCCCCAACTCTCTGAGGTGGAGGTAATGAGATGCTATATCACCATGATGGAGGGAGGGGAAATCTGATTAAGATGTGTTTGCATCCAACGTTTCAACTCACTGCGAAACTCATAAAACACATTTGCTGTCTCCCCCATAACTAATGGCTGGTTTTCGCAGCTTTGACAGCGAGCCGCGTGTGTTATTTTGTCCGGGTATTATAATAATAATGAGAGCAAATTAGAACAATCAATTTCCATGGGTGGTTCTTGATTGGGGATGATGGGCAATATGGCACTGGGTAATCCATCTTCCTGCCCCTGTCTCATTAATGGCCGCGACGCCGCGACAACAGCCAATGGCAGCGCGGCACAGAGGAACACATGGGGGCCCATTCGGCGAGCCTCTGTTCAATTAGCAGCAGTGGCGATAAACAGAGTGATGGATGCAGGCTCACACATGCTGCAGCTTGCATATAGAGCTTCCTTTTAAAGCTTCTCTGTATGTTTACTGCATGACTGGAGACTCTCATGACGGTGAACACACAGTAGTCAGGCATTTTGTACGATCTCTGGAAAAATAGTTACCTTTTAATCTACTAGTTTTGCATTTCCTGGTTATCAGCAGCATTTGGTAGGCATCCTTTTAAAAAAATAAGTAAGGTGTCCACAAGAGGGCCTCAGTGCTTTGACAGATGTCAAGAACATGCCAGGTATTACCCTAATACTTGACTGGCACAAGAAACTTTTTGTCAGGAAAACTACACTATAAATGCCATAAATCATTTCAATCAAAATAAACATTTAATTGGTAAAAGTTAACTGTGCTCTCTAAATCCAACATAACACTATTTTTCCACGCACACAAAAGCTGAATTCCTTCACAATATATCACTATCTCATGAGAACAACAAATCCTATTTCATAGGGACTTAGTAAGTCAAAGGACATCATTGCTTTGTGGAACATGGCCTCCTGTCAGGTGTGTGAGTGTCAGTCCCTGATTACATTCATCAGAAAATCAGCCATAGAGAGAGAGGATATTAGGTTTCAGGAGCTGCCATCAATCTAAGTCACTCTTAACGTGATCAGGTACACAATGGCCTCATATTCCACACTAGAGGAGCCCTCACTCTCTCTGGCAGTAATCAACTACAGTTCAACATACACTCATACAGTCTATACTGCCAAGTCATGCAAAATGTCCTGTGATGTGAGAAAAGGAAAATGGTAGGGGTTATACAAAAATACAGGAGCAGATCGTACTACAATGCTCAGTCTGTGTTTGTCAGATAAAAAATAGTGAATAACCAATAAATTATGGTTTACACTATCAACAACTAAGATTTGCCTTTAGATAGCAGTTTACATTTTTTAAATCCAATAGCTGAAAAATATCATTGGTACTAGTGCCACTAAATAAAATAATTTAATCAATGGTAAGATGACTTTGTTCTGCACTCAATAGCTATTACAGTAGCCTATGTTATAAGCTGACACACGTTCATGGGAATTTCCACAGTGAAAGCTGAAGCCCAAGAGCATTCGCATGTGCATATACAGCATTTTGTTGTTGCTGATTTGATTTGAGATACATTGTACAAGTGAAGAAAACTGAGCCGAAACAGTGAAGGAAGCTAGATGGGTCACTGACCAGAGCAGGAATTGCAGCCCACTGCATTCTCCCACCATTACATGACACAATTAAACATGGGACAAGACAGAAGCCAAAATAAGGGAAGAAAATATCGATCTAGCCCTGGAGGGACAACTGAAGTTACAGCCCACCTCCTGCACATAATAAAAACTCTATTGTCCTCAAAGATTAGATTCTGGCACACATGTGATGCCCTGGCTGTGGATATACTCCACCAATCCAGATAAAATAGCTTATGCCAAACAAAGAGATCAGTGTCTTTTTTTATAGCTACAGTTATCTTCAGGTGAAAGCAGGTGAAATAACAGGGTAGCTCATCTACTTTTAAAAATCATTTTGCACAGCAATGGTATAAGCAACTAACATAACGTTTAAAATGGCACATTATTGTAATGATATAATAATTATTAAATTATTACTATTATTACTATTAGTACAGCAACCTTCTATGAAGCCTTTATTAATAAATCATTATAACTGTGCTTATAATTCTTTTTAGTCTGGTAATGACTCCTTGTAAATTTTATAATGCCTCATGAATGTGCTATATAATTCCTTGATACCATATAATCATATAACACACGTGTTCATTGTAATACTATGTGATGCATAGCTTTAAAACTAATCATGGCTGGTGAATAATTATAAAGAAACTTTAATATTTATTAACAGTTATATTAATTCAATAATGTGTCTGTGTCTTTTTGTAATTAATCTAGAAATGTGTATTCACTTTTTAAGCATTTGAAGCATTCAGTGATAACATTTTAAATGTTTATACATTTATATAGGTAATTGCTAATAAATATTATAGTAGTATTAGTAATATAAAGATATTCACAGGAAATAGTGACACTTGTGTTACAACACGATTATAGTTATCGAGAAGCACATTATTAGAGCTTTAGAGCTGAAGAAAATGCTCACAAGGAATCATTACTAACTTACAAGCGATTATAATGATTCATAGAAAATGTAATCATACATTATCATTATGTTAAAGGTATATACATATAGTCAAATATATGAAACAGACCCAGACACCATCACAAAAATATGGAGAGAAGGATATTTTACCCAGTCTATTGGATATCAATATATATTAGACATAAAGGCTGTTATTTATTTTTTTTTATTATTATTGGAATATGATAATAATGTTTCTTTATGAAAAACTACAGTAACCATACATATTAAATATCTGCCTCTTTTTCTGAAATCTAAGATTAGTGCATTTTCAAGAATTACCTGCTAAGACAAGTGGTTGTTTTGGCCTATACATTTAATCCAAGGCATCATACGTATAGACTATACTTTGGTGTTATCAGGAAAAAATAAAATTTGATATTCCTCAGTCATTATAATGACCACTGTATGTTTACAGTTTTTAAGTGGATTTTTAAAAGATCTGCTTGTATAAAAACAGACAGACAGACAGCAAATACCTAATAAACTCACAAAAGGCTACATGGTACAAGCATTTCTTTCAAATATATATATATATATAAAGAGTATTATAGGTTTTAATACAATTAGTGTACAATTACGTGTCACATATGCTTTCTAACAAAACATTTCAAAGTGGCAGATTCCCTGCTTTAGTTTACTCTATTGAAATACCATGAAAACCCAATTTCACCCCATTTTTCTGCCAGTTTTAGTCTTTGCCAATTCTCTCTCACTAGCTAGCTCTCCAGGGAGGATGAAGACTAACACGTGTCCTCCAAAACACATGAAGCTTGCCACCAGATCTTTTCAAACTGCAACTCATTCTACGTTACAGGACAGCTGAACAGCCTTGAAGGAATATGCTAACTGCCGTCTTCCTCCTAGAATAACTCACTGGCACAATTGCTCACAATTGGCTAACATGGTTCTGACTGACAGAGGAGAGAGAGTATGCCATCCCTCCCACCCTGAGAGCATGGCCAATTATGCTCTCTTGGACTCCTGGCCACAAATGGCCGTGGCTTTGTTGGCCCAATCGGTGGCCAGAAAAACTGAATTTTAAAGTGTCTTCTAAAAAATTTGTGCATATTTGAAGCAAGGGTGCTGAGGTCAGTGCTTCACTAACTTAAATTCTCTCAGAAAACTTGTTTGCCTGTACATATTTCAGTGCTTATTAATGTCACTACACTAGTTTGCCTGCAGTCAATCATTTTCTAGGCTAAGCAGGAGTCATTTTATTCATGGAAATAAGCACTACCAGTGGATGTTTGAGAAAACAGAAGTGCATGAAACAGTGGTGTGGAGACATTAAACACACAGCAAAACCACAGCTGAAGGACGGCTCAGTGTACAGTAGCAATTCAATAATTCAATTCAGCAATTAATGTGCTTCTACAGTACATTTTACAGCTGTGTTATAATTGAAATTGTCTTTGTTCACTCATTGGTGGTAGGCTTTCAAACTGGGTCCATGGGTGCCTAATAGAATATCTGACTATTTCCTGATCAGGACTTTAATTTATATGTCAATTCTACAAGCTATTTCTCATGCCCTCATTGCTATTTCATGTGCTCAAACTGTTTCATAATAGTATCCAGCTTTCCTCATAAGACAAGCATGACTGGTCAGGAGGTCTTAGATCTATATAAATACCTGATGATTTAAAGTTTTGAGTTGACAGGTTAGCTTGCCTGAGGAAGCTGCGGCTTGGCTAATTTAACCACACTGTTTACACACTGATGTACTTCAAATAAGCAAAATTTTGAGCAGTCAGTTTAGCACAATATTAGCAGAAAACATTTTAAAATGATCTACATTTTAAACAAGTGAAAACATTCATGTGTTATGCCAAAGCCTCATTTGATGAGGAAGTTTTGAACTCTTATGGCTGTATGTATAAATTAATATATATTTATAGGTTTAATAAGTTATGTAATACTTACTGGTCAGAGTCCTTACAGTTTGTACCATTGGTAAAGAGTAACTACCAAATGAGAGTTACAGTATTTCCAACATATTCATAGTTCAGTCATAAAGTGTGGTTATTAATAGCCTGAGATCATCTTCTGCAAGGGAATATTTCCAGAATTCTACTGATATGAAAAAGGCTAATGAAAAAAGAGGGGAAAAGAGACACTGGTACTTTACACCCTTCTCTTGCTGATATATTTTGAATTTTAATGTTGTATAAGATCATTTTCAGGCAGCTGTAGTCAATCCTAAAACAACCACCAGTTTCATACAGTGAGTTTAGTGTGGAGGTATGGTCCTTCTCTCTTTTATGTGAAGCCATAATTGATTTTTACAAAGCAGCATCATGACACTGATTGAAGTCATATGACATCTTAGTCTGATCCAATAGTCTTTGAGATGGACAATTGTTCATGAGGGAGACATGACTTTTCCTCCCTACTTACACATCAGCTTCACTACAATGACTAACTGAGCCCTTGACATAAGTGTCTATCGTAAACATTCAACACAAAGTTGAAATGAAGCTAAAGCAAATAAAATGACTTTGTACATTACTAAACCAAAGGAATCAAAGAAGTTAAAATCTCACCATTTTATTGAGTTTTTGCCAGAATTTAGAGAAATAGAGAGATACACTATTGTCTTCTATAGTTCTGTAGTTGAGTGCAGTGTAAAATTGGCACATGTAGGTAATAATGAATGATAAAGTTAAACAGAAGAAGCAATCCCGTAGCTGCAGCTGTGTTTCTCCACATGATGCTATTGCCAGGGAATTAATGTTAACTGAAATGTGCATGTGGAAAAGGATCCTAGTCCATGGGTTCTCCAACAGTCTAAATCTGAAGCTACAAATGACTCACACTAACTGTGGCTAAAACAACTAACTATGGTTAATTGTCATAGATGTAACTTTGGGGAATCGGTTTAGAGACTAGATCAGTTTAAAAAGACCAGAACTGTTCCCAGGTGAAAATGCAGCAGTAAGACTTGTTTGGAGTTTTACTCTCATGATTGGGTTGGGGCACATGGATGCTGCTGGATGTCCCTCTCTGTAAGAACAGACAGTTTAAAAATATTTTATAACTATAAAAATATATTATAACTACAAACATGTGACATTACAACATGTGACATTTTGTCACAAGGCAAATAATGATATTTGAAACAAATGCTGAGCCATACCTGGTCTCTGGCTATGAATTTGAAGAAGACAACAAGCCCCTAGTGTTCTGAACTGAGCATTTCTGAGGCCAAAGAAGAACCACAAGAAACAGGCATCAAATGCACCTTCATGGTTGGTAATGATGTTGGTAATGAGCAGCTAAGTCTATATCTCATTTTTTATATGGCAGATTAAGTTAAATCAGATGCACTAGAACCAGAACCTGAATTCACAATGCTTGAAAAAAAAAGAGTAATTTGATTTTATTGAAATTTCTCTGTGAACTGTGAATTTTAAATATTTGAATAAAATTATAAACCCATCTTCCAAATGGGCAAATTGGCTTGTAATTCACATGCATTTTCAACTCCTTTCTTTTTAGCGAAAAATATTTTATTTCCGCCCATGAACACTTTGCATGTTAATGATAGTTTTATACTACGCATGATCAATAATGCACAAAAGATCATGGGGATAAATGATAAATCTATCACACATTTTACAAAATTTGCACTATTTAATGAACTAACCTTTAAATTAATCAAGTCAAATTAATGATTTAATAATACAGTTTTAGTTTTTAATTCAGATCCATAATACAATAGTGTTAAAACCTAGTGTTAGTATATCTTGTTTAATAACTGTAGAATAAATTAAACTATGTGTACTGTATTCTGAGAAGACAGCTTTTCTAATTACCTTAATGTATGTTAAAGTTTATTATACATATGTTTTTATTATTTAGTCCCATAGAGGAGCTAAGGAGCAAAAACCTCTCAATGCTGCCACCAGTTTCATTTAGCAGTTACTATTCACTGCTATATAGCATAATTTTGTAATTTACAAGATTGTGTGTAAATATTAGGCTTTCTATGTAATACCACTTTCTATGACCTGTATGCAAGCTTAATAAACTTTTGCTGTGCTAGCTATATTAACTGTTGAAGCTGTAGCCTTCATTTAAAGGGACATAATACTGGTTGTCCATTATCCTTGTTCAGTCAATTCTACAGAGTGCAACACAGATTCATTACAACTGTATCATTAGGTTGTCCTATGGATTTTTCTGCAGTATGCATGAGCTATGTACTGTAAGAGGAAGTCAGGAGTAGCAGAGAAGTATGTCAGAGTGGTGCAGGTCAGTGGAGAGGTGTGCTGTAGGTCAGACAGAGGAGTTCAAAGTGGAGGTGGGACTGCATCAGTGATCGGCTCTGAGCCCCTTCCTGTTTGCTATGGTGATGGACCAG
>CM074947.1:13488331-13503208 GCA_037577455.1 Pangasius macronema
AATAAATGAGGAGATGAAGCTAGTGGGTGTGGGTGTTGAGGATGCAGAAGATAGGGATAGGTGGAGAGTGATGATTCACTGTGGCCACCCCTGAAGGGAAAAGCCGGAAGAAGAAGAAGAAGAAGAAGATGCATGAGCTATGTCATGATAGCAGTAAAACAAGGGACTTAATTTTTGCAGCAGTACTTGTAGCCATATGTATGTATGTATATAAAGAAGAAAAAGGACCAAGAGACAAAAAACAGAGATTGGCAATATATATGGCAATATATATAATATTACAAATTATTATTAAATGAAAGTATTTTGAGCTTGATGTAAATTTATAATTTATATATCTACTCAAAGCATGCAATGAGTAGATAGTTTACAAATCTGTGGGAATACATTGTTAAAATGAGGAAATATATTACGTATCTGTAGGTTTATGGGTTTACTCTCACCTTCTAAAAAGCATTCTCACTAGTAACTCTCAGAGGGGCTGACCCTGCAGACATCACTTTTTTAATACTCATTTTTATATCTTGATTCTTCAAGTACAAGAATTTTAAAGCCAGAACTTCAGAACCAAAAATAATCAAATGTTCGAGTTCACCTGATTTTACTCCACACTTGATTTTCAGGGACTTTTCATTCCCCGTGCTGAGCTGGAACAGGCTACTCACTCACGAGCACAGGGTTTCCATGATTCAGACCACAGGCTACAGCATTTACAAATTCACTTAGCTAATTGATTTCAGCAGTGTCACGTTGGTGTCCATCATGTGAGTGAACGACTCGGCTACTCTGAGTGTCCTAAACTGCCTGGCGGTCTTCATGACTGTACACGATCTAAGAGAATAAAGGCCATGCTCAACTTGTACAGTCTGACCACGCCTATCCTTCTTCACAAGATGAAGTCTGTAATCCTACAACCAGCCCACTACAAACCAAGCTGAAAAGAGATTTTCTCATTTATGCGCCGAGATAAGGAACCTTTGAGACACGTAAATGGCTGAACAACTGTTGATTACGTCACCAGGCAACATTACACCGGTAAGTTTTTAAAATTTGTGCACTGCTCTTTACTGATTGCATTATATATGAATGTTCTTACAAGAACACATGCTTTTAGAAATTTTGAGCGTGAAATAACATCAGATATTTTTTCACATTTTTTCCCCCTCAAATTCACAATATATATAATTCTACATAGAAAGTAATGTATGTGATAGTATGTGTATAAAGTATGTAGAAAATACATATGGAGAAAAAAATTATTCAAACTTTCAAACATGAAAATCCAAACCATTTCATTATTGAAAGGTGTATGAATGTATATATGTGTTTATTTGTTTTTATTATTTAATTTTTTTATGTGTGTGTGTGTGTGTGTGTGTGTGTGTATGTATGTATGTATGTACTGTATGCATGCATCTGTATTTAATTTTTTTTTTATGTGTGTGTGTGTGTGTGTGTGTGTGTGTGTGTGTGTGTGTGTGTGTGTGTGTGTGTACTGTATGCATGTATCTGTATTTAATTTTTTTTTTATTTTTATTTTAGCCTGGGCATGTACAGGCTACTCATTCTTAGCCTCCAAATTCTTTCAACAATGCCACTATTTCTGGTTCTTTTCTACCAGCCTAAATTCATTTCTCAAACTTACAAATTCCTGCCATTTATCCCGATAACGTATAAAATATAGTTGTTGTTCACTGCTATTTGGACCAGACTTGTCACGTGAAGTCAGCTACTTGCCTTTGGAGTAGTGTATTTAGGTAGAGAGACAGCGTTTATTTAATATCACGAGACACTGTCTTTCCTCACGTGTGTACCTAAGCAGCTGCATCTGACTTTTCACGCTCTAAATTATGTTGAGTGTAGACCAGATGTACCAGGGTTACTTTGTATTGTTACACTGTCATGAATTTGCAATCACTGATTTAAGATAGAAATCACTACGACTATATGATGAGTCTGGTTACTATGTTGAATAGACAATTCAGTGATGTTCTTGTACTATAGTTGGACTATAAACTGTAATCTACATAATCTATCATTAGCACTAATATGCTCAATGTTAAAGTCAATACTAAAGTTATCCTCTCCTTTTACACTAACCCAACTGGCTTTTTTCATGAATACACATTGTTAGCATAACATACATAGACATAAGGTAATGACTTCTTCTTCTTCTTTTTTTAACCTAGTTTATTTTGGCAAGAATACACACTGTTACTGATGATTTATTGCAATACTATAGGCCAGTTTTGCAAGTACTATTATTTTTATCATGAAAATCGTTTTATCAGTACTAATGTCTTTATCTATTCCAAAATTTCTCTCTGTATCTGAAATGTGGCAATCTGCTATGTGTTTTATTGTGTGATCCAATGAAATCAAGCCAGGAGCAGTTGCTGATACTCTCATTTCACTCAGGATTACACCAGTGACCAATGTGCTATTTTATGGTCATAGAATGACCAGTGGTTTTAATTATGGGTAGTGCTGATAAATAAATATTGATAGATAAATGAATATTATATCATAGAGCTATGAGCATCTATATAGCTATGAGTTCATTTATGTCCTATTTTGTTTAATCTGTAATATTTACCATACACTGGACTATAGTGGTATACCAGTATGATGTTTTCTTTATATTTATATTTAATGTTCTATCATTAATGCATTACATGGCTAATATAACTCCATTACTCTTCTCTTATCTCAGTGAGATGTATTAAGAATTTGTTTTGTCCGTCCTCTCCATGCCTACAGCACCTCACATTATCCCTGCTGGCTGTGGCTTTCCTCACCTCATTTGGTAGCTCTATGCTATACGGCTATAATTTAGCTGTGGTGAACTCTCCTGCAGGGGTAAGAACTTACTACGTGTGTTACTCTATGCTTAGAATAACTAACATAATTTCATGCTCTGTATGAATCTGCAACAGGTAACAGTTAAAGGGAAGAAGGGTCACACCATTTACAAGCATATATTTCATTTTAATTTTAAAATATTGCTGGTTCCTGGTATACAAATCCCATGAAACAGCATTCAGCTACTGACATTCTAAGCCCTTTAACTATAAAACTGTAAATTATATGGACCCATTCAGCACATTTTTAATGAACATAATCAAATTATTCAAATATTACTTTCACTATGGAACTTAAATTTGTACAATAATATTGGCTAAGTATTGGAGCCCCAGAGCTTTTTATTCCTAAAGTCTTCGCTGGCAAAACAGATGAGGTCCAAATTGACATTTTATAGGCTGACTTGTTTTTGAGTTATTGAAATTTGGATTAATCCCATTCAAATAAGTGACCAGTCAAACAGACTAACAATTATAAGAGCTCAAGAATAAAAATTTGTTAATGGTTTGTTGTGATTTCCACCATTGTAACAAAGTGTCTTTTTTTTTTTGGCTATGTTTCATAGACCCCTGGGGGTCCCTGAATTTGAGAGAACCATTGTTCTAAAAGATACTTTGAGAACCACTGCTCTAAGATTTTTTTGGGACGTTACTACAGGTTTTACTTATAATGGGATTCTTTTTAAAAAATGTTTAAAAAACGATTTAATGAAATACTGATAATTCTATCAGTCTTATGAACCCCCTGCAATGCCACCATGAACCTCTAGGGGTTCAAAAGCCTGTGGCTGGGAAACCCTGAATAATAATAATAATAATAATAATAATAATAATAATAATAATAATAGTAGTAGTAGTAGTAGTAGTAGTATTGCTATTATTATTATTATTATTATTATTATTATTATTATTATAAGTGAGTATGAATATGCTGTGGTGTTATCCATTGTGAAGGCGTAAGACATCCTAATATAAGGTCATACACCATGCTTAAGGTATTGCTTTTCCTAAGTTGCAAGATTTTACAGTTTGCATTAAAAAAAAAAAAAACATTAAATCTACATATTACTAATAATTAAATAGACTGGTTGTTGAGTAGTATATTCCTAGTTCTGCAGTGTAATGGAGAAGTGTTGCCCTAGTGGGCGCAAGAACACTAGCTCCACTGAGGCTGTTCTCTGAGTGGAAAATTTGTCACTGAATGAGGAATGTGGATGGAACGGACCGCATGTGAAACTAGCCCTTACTGAAACGCCGGGAATGTGGCCCGTGATTCTGTATCATGATTCTGTAGCTTATTCTAAGAGCAGTTATTACTGTATTGGGAAATGACATCAATCTTGTTATTATAGAAATGGCTGTAGCATATTTTATTTGTCAGAATGTATAACTGCACTGATTCTCTGACAAGTTGATAAAAAGATGTTTGAAAGCAGCTTGTATAATTGTGATGTATAACGTTATTCATCTGAGGTTTTTTTTGCCATTTTGAGCTGTGATGGTTGCCTCTAGCAGGTCTTCGTGTACAGTAAGTGGGGACCTATTTGCCTTGCACCATTAGTCTGTTAATGATGAAAAGATTCAAATTTTCCTGTTTTTTTCCCCTCCTTTTTTCATTCTTGGCTGTTACACTCCCCATGAAAGTGGTTTTGTTTTATGCGTCTGATGTATGCACAGAACGCAGAATTTTTCTAACAATGCGTTAATAATCACTTTTAGCTATTGAACCTGAAATCGTTTGAATTGTTTGATTTGCTCAGCATAGAAACCTTGAGAAATTAATTCCAAGCTAAGTGATTACCAAGACTTGAAATCTAATGACTGCTTTTTAGTCATTCATTAAAATCAGAAATTGCTATCACACAGCTGAACGAGGTGAAAGGTAACTGAACACTGCAGCCCTGAAACTGCTGTGACGCTGCTTAAAATAATTAGATAAAAACAGATGGGTGGAAAAGATAACTGTACAGGGATTCAATTAGACTGTGACTCCAGGATGCAGAGTGAGACAGTGAAGGAGGCTAAAGAATAATTGGCATGTGAGACAGAGATTTATGCTTCTTCTCATCTAAATTTGTCTAATTTTTTTATTAAATAGGCACTTTATTCTGAGTCATTTGGCCTCTTGTGGCCTTTCAGGATGGATATTATCTTTACTTTCTGTGAGGAGATTCACTGTGACAGTCCTCTGACCCATTCCATTACTCTTAGTCAGTCAGTCAGTCTCTGTTGTAGTCTTCTGTTGATTCTTTTGCTCATTTGAATATTAAACTGTTAAACCTTGTTTTCTAGGTCAAAAAGCCCTAACATTTGCAATACATTTTAGACAGTTTTTTTAATTAGAACTTTAAAGTATTTGTTCATGCATAAGACAATACCACTAGTATCTTTTTTATTTTAATTTTAATTAATTTATTTTTGCCTAAAACCTGATTTCCACACAAGTAGGCCAGTTTGACTTCTGACTCAAACACGTGAACTGAAAAATAATTTATTTGTTAATCACCAGGTGCATCATGATGACATTGTCTCCTTTTCTTTCCCCTCTTTACACACACTCAGTACATTAAGAACTTTTATAACCACACTGTTGTGAGTCGAAATGGGACTGGGCTGAATGGAGAGCAGCTGACGCTCATGTACTCACTCACTGTGTCTGTCTTCGCCATTGGAGGCCTGATCGGCTCCTTGATGGTGGGCATGCTCGTCACCAGATTTGGAAGGTGAGTCAATAGGAGACCTCATAACATCTGGTGCTGTCTGGTCACTCTGCCAGGGGTGGTACTGCTACTCCCCAGAGTGTGATGACCACCAAGGTACACACTACCTCATCTGTCACCTCACATGACCTTTTTCTTTTTTTTTTTTACCTCTGTAGATGACCTTGGTCACACTTTGGAGGAGGAACAGTGTTGTTTTGTGGGCTAAAAACTTCTCTCACTAACTTCTCAGATTTCTGCTGGGACAATAAAATAAGCCAGGGTACTGCATTGACCCAAAAGTTTATATTAATAGTAATAGGTTTTTATAATGGAATGCATATTCAGCTATGCTTTAATGTGGGAATGAGACATAATCAGAATTCTTCAGCATGCCCACAGAGGCACTCGCAAACTCCTCTGCTTGTCTCGTCTACTCCAAGCGTCTCACGGGAGCCATGAGATTAGACTGCAGACATTTAAATGCAAATGAAAGGTGATGATTCACAACTCCATTTAATGCTCTAATCAATTGTGGCCTAGCAAAGTGTTTTATAGGACTAAGGCCATCATAACGCAGAGCATGGCACAGCCAGGTGTAAATCAGAGGGAAAAGTTTGCCACCTGATAGAACTAATCAAGGAGGCCAGCTATTTTATTCAGCGCTGCAGTTCGTGGAACATCAATAACCTGGTTTTGATAGTTGAACTCCCTGGTGGAGGCTGTTGAACATTACAGCCCTGGTTAATGAGCGGTGTTAAGAACAGGACTCATGTCTCTCTGTCCTTGCAGGAAAGGGACTGTGGTCAACTCTACTGTGCTGGTCTTCATAGCGGGCTCCCTAATGGGCTTCAGCAGAATCTGTCACTCACCCGAAATGGTTATTTTTGGTCGCTTCATCACAGGAATTCATTCAGGTAACATGCTGCCAGAAGCTACACAACTAAGTTGGTTAATGGAATTTAACCAATCACATGATGTGTCTTTTTTTCTTATCTCAGGGATCTCTCTGAGTGTAGTGCCCATGTATCTGGGGGAAATAGCCCCTAAAAACCTGAGAGGCTTTATAGGCCTCATGCCCAGCATATTTATCTGCATTGGAGTCTTCTCTGCTCAGCTCCTGGGCCTGCATGAACTCCTTGGAAAAGTAGGTATATGTCAGAATGGCACTACTACATCCTTACAGAGCAATATATTCTTACTTATATCCTAAAAATGGACACACATAAACAGAGCTCTATATTATTGTATTATTCTGTGTCTAGGCTGAGGATTATAAATGATTGCTTCTTGGCCATTGTTTTGATTGACAGGAGGAACACTGGCCCCTCTCTCTCTCCTTGGTGGTTATCCCAACCTTTGTCCAGCTGATGCTGTTGCCATGGTTTCCAGAAAGTCCACGCTATTTGTTGATTGAAAAGCACAATGTCCATGCCACCATCACAGGTGAGAGACCTGGCCTGTGTAGTAGTAATGCCTGGTGTTTAGAGCATATGCTTGATTTCTAATAAATGGTTTTTGAATTTCATATATAATTTAGCATCTCTCCTTTATGATTATTTCAAATTGTTTTGTCATGATATGTCATATGCTATTTAAAAAAAAAATACATGTGCTGATCTGATTTGGATAGTACTACAGACGATTACTAATAAACTTTTTCATCATATACCTTGTTCTGTAGCTCTGAAGTGGTACAGGGCTAGGTGTAATATTCAGGCTGAGATTGAGGAAATGCAGGAGGAGCAGCGCTCCCTGTTCTCTGTTGAGACTGTGTCTGTCTGGCAGCTGCTGCTGGACCCTACAGTTCGCTGGCAGGTCCTCTCTGTGGTCGTCATTAACATCGGGATGCAGCTGTCTGGTATAGATGCAGTAAGGCTGTGTTTTCTTTGACATATGACTGCATAACGTTTTATAATAGTAAGCTACACCAGTTAAACCAACACTGTTTAGGAAATCGAGACAAAATATTCAAGGTTAGTGACATGACATACATATGAATAAAGCTGGCACCATAAGCCTTTCAAAGGGTTTGATGTTGAGAACCTTGACTTTTCTAGGCTTGCAGATGAGCTCACTCAGTTTTTATTTCTGCAACAAATAAATTCAGGAGCATTACCTTTATGAATTATTTGGTTTAGCCGCAAATTAATTATTCAGATGATTAAGTGGACAGAGTTGGCAGAAAGCTCATACTTTACTCAACAGAGCTGAACAAATTAGAATCCTTATTTCAAGAGTCTGTTTATAGCATCTAATTTGTTCTGCCCTGCCAAGGCAATAAACATAGGCTATTATTAAAGCAAATTACATAGAACAAAATCTGAATCTGAGGCATAGTTTAGTTAAAGATAAAGTGGGTGTGAGTTTGAAATCATAGTACTTACACTGCAGTGGTGGATTGAGGTTGCTGAGTGATGTCCATGGTGAATTTATTCGACAATTGAATGAAAACATCGGTGTTATCCAAAAAGAGCTCATGTGTCCAAATTAGACATCAATGGAATGTAACACATTTATATTTTGGGAGGATTAGAGCAATACACAGAAGCCGGATTTAACATTTTGCAGTATAATCATACATATCTTTAATACAATGACATAAAAGTGCTAGAAGTTAGGAAAAGAAATAAACATGCTCTTTTGACAAGAGAATAAGATTTAAAATATCATCAGCTAAGAGACAGTGCTGACATTTGGGTGAATAATCTTGCAGGCCGGGCATTAACTGTGTGTTAATAATTTAGCTGAAAATTTGGGACAGATTCACCACATTACATTCATCTCCCCTGCCATTTATAACAGCTGCCATGGAAACCAAGTATATTGGCTTCCTGAAAATAAGAAAATAAATGCTACTTATAAAATGTTTTGAGCTTGTGACACAGCGCACAAGTATTTATACTTGTTAACAACCTAATGCATTTTTACATATAAGGCTTAAAACCACTTTTCTCCTCAAGCTGTTTCGTTCTTCTACACTCAAAATAAAGGTTTGATAGCACCAGCGCTCCCAACCATAATCCTCCTTAATCACTAGAAGCAAGAATGCAAGACTGATCTCTGAGATCAAGTTCTAGAAAGTATCAGCTATGTAACCTGACCATAAAAACACTGGCATTTATAGACTCTGGCTAGAGTTTGAATATGTTTATACTGCTGATTCATGTGAGCTTTTTTAGATGTTTGCTTTTGAATGGACAGATGTGGTATTGTCAGAGTAGCCCTCTAAAGGAGAGGTGAAACAGGCAATAGAAAGAATGATTTGACAGTTTTTACTTGTGGGAACATTTGGTTGATCCCTATATCCTATTTTATTGGAGAGAGAAAAACTAAAAGAGCCTAAATGTTTCTTTTTGGTTACTGAGGTTAAGTTTAGGATTACATTTAGGTATAGTATAGCGTGAATTAGCTGCATTAATAAATATGTCAATAGAAGGTTCTCTCAAGGATAGTAAGACAAGTGTGTGTGTGTGCTTGTGTGTGTGTGTGCTTGTCTGTGTGTGTGTTTGTCTGTGTGTTTGTGTGTGTGTGCAGGGTAAATGGGGTTGACAGGTGGTGTGTCTTGGCTGAGTTGAGCCAGAGCAGCAGGAGAGTGGCTGACCGTGTGTGTCCTCTGCACTCCCAGTAGCTCTAAAACCGTCTGTGTTTCCTCTGATTACCCCCCTGTCTAAAGTCGCATACACCCCTCCAGCGCCAAAATTGAATCTGAAGTGTTGTACACCATAACTGTGCAGCTATGATACACCACCTGTTCAAGCCAAAATCAGCATCTCCCATTCTCATCCTCTCTCACTATGTTTCACCCACCGCTCTTGATTTTCACTCCCACCATAGATCTGGTTCTACACCAATGACATTTTCGAGAATGCTGGGATACCACCCCTTGAGATCCCATACACCACTGTAGGAACGGGAGCCATAGAGATCATCGCAGGTCTCCTAGGGGTGAGTATTTTTATTCTAATATAGTAATATGACTAGTGAAGATTGAAATGAACTGACGGAAGTGTGTGCTAAGGTTATATATGAGCAAACCTTAGTCCTTATCTAGTCACAAGGCACCTTTTCAGTAAAGGGTGCCATTTGGAATAAAAATAAATATTTATGTGACTTTTTTATATAAAAAGACAAACATAAACAGATTATAACCAGGAAGATTTACTTTTGTGCACCTTAAAGCCAAAACAGGTCATCCTGGCATTGACAACTTGAGTCCATCTCTGATAAATAAAATATATTAGAGCTTCCCGTTAGCACCATCAATCAGCTCCAGCCTAGGAGAAGTAGTACCGTGCTCAAGCTGTAAAGAAATCAGGCCCGTACATGTGAGTTCTCCCTCCAGAGCCTCTCTGCCTCTCCGTCATTTCCTTCTGCTTCGCTTTGCTTTTCTGTCCATCTTCTGCCCCTCACTTTTCCTCCTTTTTTTTTTCTCCAGCTTTTACGCTCATAGAAAACACTGTATGTGATGAAAGGAAAACATTAGAGAGATGGATGAGTCTTGTTCCCACTGGCTCCTTCTCTGGGTCACATCTCAGAGCTGTAATGGAGGCTAGACGCAGTCTCCGTCTCCCAGGCGTATCGCTTAGCCAGGATTTAGTGATGCACCATCAGCGACTGGAGGAGGAGAGGCGCGCTGTTAGTCAGGAGAACTCATTGCTGTCAGTGTCAATTGGCCCTCACTTGGGAGGCCAATGGCACACAGGAGGAAGGCCAGAGATTGGTTATAAAATTACAACTATTCATTCTGCTGTCAGCTGCTCTCCGCACCCTCCTTTAAGTCAGCACGCTGCTTTGGCTCTCATCTTTTCCTTATTGTCTTGCAGTCTCAGTCTGTCGGAATTACAGTCTTAAAGCACCAATCAGAAATTTTCCAAATGGCGCCTCAGCTTTGAGTTTACTAACACAGAGGACAGTGAAAATATGTCAAATGGTGGCAGTTTTATAGCACTGTTTGTATTCCAAATAATCTGTTTTCAATATTATTGAAATAATAATAATAGATTATTGATTTATTTCTATGTTTCTCTAGTGTTTCACAATTGAGCGGCTCGGAAGAAGGCCACTGATAATTGGCGGCTTTGCGGTCATGGGTCTCTGTTGTGCTGGGATAACATTTTCTCTTGTACTACAGGTGAGCATTATTAGGACTTAAACTACAATTAAAACTACATTTCTCATATTGGATTATATAGGATTATATTGGATCATATTCAAAATGCATTAGTGTCATGTACTCTGTGTTATTCCTATCCTCCTCTATTAGACACATGTGCATTTCATGAAGTATGTGAGTGTGGGCTGTGTAGTCGGCATCATTGCTGGGTTCTGTATAGGACCAGGTGGGTTATATTACCTTTATATTTTCAACATGTTTTAAATAGCTAACCATAAAAGCCATACTTGTATCATGTGAAATGGTGTTCCTTCGCTACATATGAAGAGATATGGTCTCTAGAGTGTGGTTCAGACTGAATCAACACATGGTTGTCCTTTGACCCCTGGTTCCTGTGACATCTGGAAATAGGGAAATAGTGACACCTGGAGGCAGAATAGCTGACCTAGCTTTAAAAAAATTTTCCTATGATATTCCTTGACTCATTTATAGCAAATTAAGGTAAATAACTTGTAGAAAAATAGAACAGTATGTATTTGCTTGTGTGTATTTTTTTTAAGTTAGTTGTCAAAATGATGAGCCATTGGTTTGATTGTCTTTGAGCTTAGACATTAATATACATTATTCTTTCACTTACTCATAATCATAAGTAATAACATAATAATGTATAGACTGTGTACACACATATGTACAATGCATTTTATATTACTACTATGCATTATTTTACTGCAGCTTATCACTAAATATCTCATAACTGTGCTGCATGGCATTAGCAAGTAATCTGAATTTAAAAGAGAGAGGTGTACATTTTGTCATTAAGTGCATGCATTGCTTATTCAGTGGTGTATCAGTGTTATGTGTGGAGTTTATGCATGACACAAATGTAGAGCAGAGCAGAGGAGCAAGGCTGAAATGATGAATGAGACTGCAAGCGCTTTACTCTGTTGATGTACGATTCAACCCCACTCCAAAATCTATAATTCATTCTCAGGCCGCAGCCTCAATCGCTGTAATTACGTCTTTAATTAGGATTTTTTATGGCTCATTGTTCATAAACAATGATGAATATGGCTTTTTAAGCCAAAATCCTGCATGAACAATGAATTACAAGCAGAGTTCCATATCAATTTAACTGCAGCATGCTTTCTACTGCAATTATCATGCACAAATAATGAAGTCGCAGCTTGGCTTGTTCCTGAATTCATTAGACTTGAAATAACACCTTGCGCCTGTTTATTTTTCACTGGTAACCAAAAGGGATTAGAAGTTAAGCACTGGAACAATAATGAGCACCTCATAAAGCTACTTTATTGTCTTCTTCCCTTCATGAACTGTTGCATTGTGGTAAAGCAGTGGACTTTTTCATTAATGGATGTAATATACATGCATATATCTGCATATATACCTAAATCTATACGTGCTCCCCAAAAGCATCTGCACTGTATACCAGTCACCTCCCATAAGCAATTTAAATGCTTCAGTAAAAAAAAAAAAAAAACACACACACACACACACACACTTGAATTACAACAATAATAGGGTGTAGAAATAAATGGTGTTTTGCATTTGATTCTTTTTCAATGTTTTTCAGCTGGTGTCCCGTTCCTGATCACGGCAGAACTGTTTAAACAGTCCCACCGTCCTGCTGCTTATACTGTGGGAGGCTCACTAAACTGGATGTCCAATTTCACTATTGGTTTCATCTTCCCTTTCCTACAGGTGCTGTTACTACTTTCAAAAGAGCATTCCACTGCAGTACTATCACATAATATGTAGTTATTTATAATGAAAATAGTTTGGGGGAATCTAACCATTATTCACTGCACCCATAAAACATTACAATATGGTTCCTTAATTAATGTTTAAGCACTTACTAACTTAGCAGTAAGTAATCAAGTACTACCATAGTAATAATTACTAATCACTATAATAAACTTCTATGTTCACAAAAGTGCAATGATTTAGTAATGAGTACTCTGTTAACATATTGTTTCATGGCTCCTTATTTAATGATTAAGTACTATTTCATTAACTAGCCAGGTATTTCCATATCAGTCTTCCATGAATGTAATAAATAGCTTGAATGTTTGTAGCTTGAATGAAATAACTTAATAAAATATATAATAAATTAAATAGCCAGGTAGCCATTCAATACAATTAGTAACTAATCGTATTAACTTTTGAAGGATTTGGGCTACTAAGCTACTATGCTGTCAAAAAATGTAATGACATGTTAAACAATTTTGGGTACTGGTTACTAGTGATGTAATAGTAGGAGTAAGGGCATTGATTTATTGCTTTACTTATGCGGATACAAATAATAATAGGTGTCATTAATGCATCAGTAAATAATTCTTCTCTAATGACATTTAAGTGGCAACACAGTAGTTTATTATAGTGATTAGTAATTATTGAAGAACTACTCTGGTAACAATTTATTACTTAATGATAAGTTAGTAAGTAGTTACTAAAGCATTAATTAAGGAACCATATAGCAAAGTGTTACCTTTAGAAACTATGTAGCAGGAACATGGTAAATTAACAGACTTTTGACCTTGTGATTTTGGGTAGAGGAGTGAATATTGGCAGAACATAGTCAGGCAAAGTTTAGTGTGAATGTAAAGGCTGCAAACACAATAGGTTTTTATATTTCCCCACATACTTGTCCATATTTATTCCAAAAACCTCAGGTTATTATTGTGAGCTGAAATAACTTTTTCAACCTTTTTGTCACTGTGTCACAGATGTTGGCAGGGTCCTACTGCTACCTGGTGTTCAGCAGTGTGTGCTTGGTAGTAGCTGTCTATGTGTTCTTTGTCATTCCTGAGACGAAGAATAAGACGTTTATGGAGATCAGTCAGATGTTTGCCACTAAAGAGGCGGTGGTAGAGAGCCAGGCCCTCAGTCAGCCAGATCAGCTTAAACTGAAGAAGATGAATGGTTATGGAACACTAGAAAATGGCTCACTTGAATTCGACAGCTCCTCCTCTGGTCCCTGAGAGCAGAGAGGAGAGTACATTTAAACAACCGGTATTCCAGCATGGTCTCAAACTTGTAAATTTGTAATTATTAATAAAAATTTGAGAATATATGAAGTTTAATATTAGGGTCAGGGTCACTGTTTGTGTTAAAAATACAGTTTACATTATAGCTGTATGAACAGCATGATCTACATGCATATATTATCTAGCCATTGTCACATTTAGAATATTTATAGATTATCTGATGTTAATGTAAATTCAAATTCAGTATTCAAATTCAATATCTGACGAACATGTTAAAGCCATGTGCTATTTTTTTTTTATTTCCCTAATGTATCACAGTGACCAAATGTGTATTGGCATACTTTATAATCTTTTATGTAAATCGTTTTTTTACTTCTTCTTTTTTTTTGCAAAAAAAAAAAAATATATAGTCATACAAAATTCACAAATATTATATATAATATTATTTATATATACAGTTAGGTCCTGAACTTTTGGACGATAATGGAACAATCAAGATGTTATCAAAGTGTAGACTTTCAGGTTTATTTTAAGAGGTGCCACAAAAATATGGCATTTACCATTTAGGAATTACAGCCATTTTAAGCAAAGTATCTCCATTTTCAGGGGCTCAAATGTATTTGGACAATTGACTGACAAGAAGTTAATTGACCAGGTGCGGTCCATTCCCTCATTACTTCAAGATAAATGAAGCAGATAAAAGGTCTGGAGTTGATATCAGGTATTGATTTGGCAGCTGTTCGACTGGAGCTACCAATATGATGTCCAAGGAGATCTCAATGCAAGTGAAGGAGGCCATCATTAGGCTGAAAAAACAGAAGAGAGATATCAGAGAGGTAAAAAAAAAACTTTAAGAGTGGCCAAATCAACAATTTGGCACATTCTTAAAAAGAAGCACTGGTGAGCTCAGCAACACCAAACGGCCTGGAAGACCACGGAAGACAACTAAAGTGGATGATCGCAGAATCCTGATAGCCGTATCATTGTCAAAATCTACACTCAAGAGACTCCTTCATGAATGTAAATACAGAGGGTTTACAACAAGGTGCAAACCGCTGTTAGCATTCAAGAACAGGAAAGCCAGATTAGACTTTACCATTTTTAGAAAACATCTAAAAAAGCCTCCCATGTTTTGGAATAAGATTCTTTGGACTGATGAAACCAAGATTAACTTGTACCAGAATGATGGGAAGAGA
>CM074947.1:13503308-13523113 GCA_037577455.1 Pangasius macronema
TGAAAATGGAGGTACTTTGCTGAAAATGGCTGTAATTCCTAAATGGTAAATGCCATATTTTTGTAGAACCTCTTAAAGCTGAAAGTCTACACTTCAATCACATTGTTTTATTTCAAATCCATTGTGGTGGCGTATAAAGGCAAAATCACAAAACCTTTGTTATTGTCCAAATACTCACACACACACTCACTCACACACACACACACACACACACACACACACACACACACACACACACACACACACACACACACAGATATATTAAGATTCAGGTTTAATCAGAAGGAAAATGGCATGAATTTTTATATATCAATGTAGCTAAATGGCAAATGTTTTTATAAAAAAAAAATGTAATGTCCATTTTTTGTAATTTTTAATGTAAATGTATTTGACCTGATGTTTAATGAGAGTGCTTTAAGAATATTCACTTTTTAAATCCTCACAAATAAAAGTGCTTTTAGAGGATCTGTGGTAGTCTGTTTATTGGAAACATCAGGGGGTAGGCCAATAAATGCTTCCTAAGCAGGATCTGAGCAGAGATTTGGTGGTTTTCGCCAACAGCTTGAATGCCAAAACCAGAGCAGCTTCATTAACTCGCCTAGGAGGCGGATTTAATGCTTAATTAAAGAAAAGGGCTATCTTTCTCACCTTCATCTATGGGTACTGTGCTCCTCTTTGACTAAGCTCTGTTACATGATTTTTATACGTGGGCTAATTGAGAAAAAAAAATCATGCCTAATGATCATGTATAATGATTCTGTTTTCCCAGAAATTCCTTTAGAAATCATGCCTTACTTTACTCTTGCTGGCTCTGATTGGTTTCATCAGTCGGAAGTCTATCTGAGTTTACACTGAAAATTGTAATAGTCTAGTTGAGTCCAGATGAATTATATATCCATATAGATTCAGGTCTTTTTTATTCTGTTAGAAGCAATTAAACGTCCCTCTAGAATGTCCTTTGTGGTGCAGAAAGTGATACTATTGTTAGAAACACAATATTTTAAACCTACCATAAACCAAAGCTGTGGCAGCTCAGAACTAAAACACCATGTGGGTGTGTGTGACGTCTTAGGTCTATCATGCGCAGAGAGCTATGCGTATAGTGAGGTAAGATGCTAACTCTGCTAGCCCCTAGGCATGGTGCTCCATCTGTGTGGGCCTCTGCAACTCCCTCAGAAGATGCCTGCATAGACAAATGATATGAAATGCTTGCATCTCCTGGTGCGAGAAGAGAAATGGTGAACTAAATCGTGTCTGGCTTTCAGTCTCCCAACTGTTGTCCACTGGGCTCAAGGTCACTGGTTAAATGTGATCCCACATGCCTCCATACACACAGCTGCACTCTCAGAGTTCATTTTCTGTGGAGAAAACTACACCACACTTTACCAGCTGGTGTGACTAAAGGATAAAGAAAACACAAGGAGCAAGAAATCAGTAGCTCACTTGATATGAACAGTTTTGCTACTTTCAACTGATATGAATAGTTTTGCTACGATGGCTTAGGACTACAAGTCTCCATCAGTGAACAGCTGATAACTTCAACAAAGCAGGCTTCATAAAATAACTAATATGAACCATCATGGTTACACAACTGCAATTTTTGACCATATAGCATACAGTTAGAAGGGAATTATTTATTATCGCATATTTATAATCTATCACCCAGATGAGGATGGGTTCCCTTTTGAGTCTGGTTTCTCTCAAGATTTCTTCCTCATATCGTCTCAGGGAGTTTTTCCTTGCCACCGGTGCCACCACTGACTTGCTCATTAGGGATTAATTCATACATTTATTTACATATAGGACTTAAATATATAAAGACATTTTGAAGAAGTACTGTTACAGATAACAATTTTCCCGATATGTTTCTAAATTTAATTGAATGGAATTGATTTATTGAATCTTGTTATTCCTGCTGCTGCTATGCCAAGTTGTCCCACCTCATTTATAGAAACATCTCCTGCAGAGAGTGGGGCAGAAAATGAGCTGTTCCAGTCCATCTCTGCGTCCCACTGCTGGTTGATCCCTTAGAATTCAGTGGTCCTTAAATTTATTTTATCCTGGGTGCCTTGTGCAGCACTAAATACAGAGGTTAATATTTCACTCTGAATTGCCTCCCCTGATGGAAGGACTGTCGTCCTGTAGGTCAGCAAGAGGAGACGATGTTGGTCTAATTAGCAGCAGAGGAATCTACCATCTCCTTACCACCTGTCACTGTGGTCTCGGGTCTGCCCCCTTGTGGCTAGAGAAGGAAATTAACATAAGATAATAGAGCTGTACAATGCATCACTTGAGTGTATAGGAATTTCAGTGCTTTCTTAGTATTTTCTGAAACATTTCCACCTTCAAAAATGTATATGTATATGTATATATGTAATGTATGTTTATATACTGTTAATATATACTGTTGTATAGTCAAAATTATATCCAAAAAGACACTTAGCATACTGACAGCAGGATTAAAATAAGTACAAGAAAGTTGCCACCCTCCCTCCGACCTCCTAAAGAACACAAACAGACGCAGTACCCTCACAAAGAAAACCCGCTGCTCCCTCTAACATTTTAATTAATGACAACAGATTTTCTTCTCATAAGTGCTTTAATGTGGCTTATTGCTGTAGCAGTCCCCTTGGCCGTGGAAATATTATGTTGACGGATGTGCTGTGTCGCTGGCACTCCCTGGATGGAGGCAGCTGTCAGGGCCGGGATGATAACATTAACGCAGGGGGAAAGTGATGACAAATGCCTGTTATCAGCGAACGAGGCCGGTGACAAATCGAATCGCAGCTCCCAAGAACCCCCATTACACCGTAATAAAAAAAGATTGATGGTCCTCTCTGTCAGGACCTCTGTTAATGCGATTTCGACTGGTCTCTTCGGCTTCCAATTAAGATGAGGAGGAAAGAGAGAGAGAGAGAGAGAGAGAGAGAGAGAGAGAGAGAGAGAAAGCTATACAAGACCTACTAATTGGATCAGTGGAGCCAAAGGCACTCTCTTTCTTTCTCTCCCTCCTTCCTTCCATCTTCTCTCTCTCTCTCTCTCTCTCTCTCTCTCTCTCTCTCTCCCACCCCTCCCTGTCTCTTGCGGTGGCAGAGTGGAGCGTATCTCTGTACATTGCATTATTTCAGGATTTATGACCGGGTTGTGGGGATGCAGCCTGTGCCAGCAGTGATGAGAAGAGCTCTGTCTCTCTGCCAGCTCACACATGCAGACGGGCACAGATGGGAGTGAAGATGCAAACCCAGCCAGTGATGAAACATCCTGACAAACAGTGGGACAGACAGAGAGACAAATAGCTCCATGTGACCCACTTGCCATGCAATTAAGTAAATAAGGATTGACTGTGTGTCAGCGGTGTGCTCTGAGTGTGCCATCCCTCACTGGTGTCGGTGTGTCACCCTCTGATTTCATTATTAGTGAATGCTTATTATGCTCCTAAAGGACTTTTTGAGGATTAAATGGCAAATGACTTGACAATGTCAGACATAAAGATTTCTACCCGTGTTGGTTAGATAATGCCTGTTAGTATTAACCTGAGGGTATGTCATCACTAGACTTGACATCTAGGCAATAGAACCACCTGGATCTACTGCATCAGTGTAGTGGCATCAGCCCTGCCTTATGGGAGCAGCACAATCGCTCAAATACAAATTACTGGGTCCACAACTGGAAACTGGAAACCATAGAAGTGGGCCATTTTTGCTAAAAGATCTGATTAGAATGTAATATGTAAGTAATAAAAGTGATTAAAAAGAGTGCTAAAAAAGGAATAGTTTAGTGAAGTGGTGTCTGGAGGGTTAATCACAGATTCAGGTTCAAGACTCCTGCGCTGTAAAAAATGAATCAGGGCTTCAGTAGATTGCATTAAAAGTATCAATTTATAAATAAAAGGTTTTTGACTTATCAAATCATGATTTCACATTCAATGCAAAAATATGGGTGCATTTTGCAAGTAAAATAAAGATGGCTAATTATTTTTTTTAGCAAATCTGTGCAAAGTTGGTGCTTAAAATGGAAGCATTGTGGAACCAATTCATTTTATTTGAGTGAATGACATGACTTAAGTGTTCTGCTTTACAGATTTAGAGTAAGTTTAATTTTCAGTACAGTGTAAGTGCAGTCTTCTATTGTATTGTCATGGAGTGGGCAGAAATACCTATATACCTCTATGTGCAAAGTCATTGAGTGTCTCTGAGGCTTAGTGTCCTGAACTCCCTGTACTTTGTTTCCAGGTTTCTTTCTGTGTTTAAACCTGTGATGATTTTTTGTTGTTGTTGTTTTTACAATTTATGATTATGGGTATGCCTATGAATACCCTGTCTGCCTGTATCTTGGATTCCTGGATCTCACTCAAAAATAAAGCACACTCCAGTTTTATGCACTTGCGTCCTCTTCTTCTAGCCACATGTTACGCCTGTCCAACAAAATGTATATATAAAAGGATTTATTTCTCAAACAAATACATACTTAAAAATGTCTCTGTTTGTTTGTTTGTTTGTTTTTTTGTTTTCAAAATAGATGAAATGGGTAAATAAATCTTTTAATAGTTTAAATTAATGCATTTGAGTAATCTGATAAAAATCATAACAATAATAACACTTTATATTAAATTTTGTGGGTTTTTTTGTTTGTTTGTTTGTTTGTTTTTGTTTTGGTTTGGGTTTTTTTTAAGTAGCACGGGACATTTTTGAACTGACCCTTGTTCATGTACTTACATAATTCAGTTCATTTTACACAATTGTCTTAAGACTTTACTAAAAGAAATCTCTAAAATGTCTCTAAAACTATTCAACCATTTTGCGTGTAATATTGTAGCCCCACTTGAAGGATTATATTACTTTTTGCACTGTGAGGAACTCAAGGCAAATGAATTTGATATATATGCTATAATTATCATCACTGTACAACTCACGCTGATGATGGTCAGCTGCCAACATACATACAGTATCATACGCCAGTATCACAAGTCCTTTCACTGGAGCATTTTGTTGACCACTGCAAGGAAAGTGCTGGACATAGCCCTTACACTAAAGCAGTATGAGCTCTGCAGCCTGACCTCTAAAGGAGACTCCATCCCCATCTCATCTTCCCAAAAGCCTCAAGGGGATCCACTGCATACAAAGGATCTGGAGGATGATATGAGAGTTTTCATTATTTTTATAACACCAAGGTTGTAGTTTCTATCTGAGAATAATGGCCAGGGGGGTAAGCTGTTTTGTTACTGTGACAGAGTCTTCACATGTTATCCCATGAAAAGGCCACCAGACACCCTCTATTTTTCTTAAGCCATTTTACAGTATCTGGGAAAGCTGGAGGAAATATGTGTTTGTTTTATTTATGCTTTCAAGTAAAGGCACAATAAATGACAGAATGTCACTACCCAAAAATGTAAAATAAATAAATAAATAAATAAAAAATCACTGATGCCAGATGTGCCTTTCAAGGTTGGACTGTAGATGGACATGGACAATCTATCAGTAATACTGACATCTTTGTGTGTGTGGGAGAGAGAGAGAGAGAGAGAGAGAGAGAGAAGTAAATATAATAGGTACAACAGCATTGCTGGGGATTCTAACAGTGTATACAGGGTGTACATATATTTAATCTTCCACCTTCTAGGTGTACCATTAGAGATGTTAGAGACTGTAGGTCTGATTTTTCCCATGCACAGGTTGTGCTCATCATTGTCTAGTTCTATCAGTGTCAGTTTTTGAAAACTGGATAGTCCTGGCTCAACCCAGTGGAATTGCTGCTGGACCTGATACACTCATAACAGTGCAACACACTACCATGCCACTACTATTTCTGTGTTACTGCTGTGCTGAAAATAAACTACAACCTAAATAATATCAGCTTAGTTGTGGTCTTACTTATTGGCGAACAAGTTAGAGAGAAACTGATATATTGTGCAGTGCAACAGATGGAATACTGTCAGTAATTGTACACCTACAACGTGCATCTATATGGTTGGCTTACCTGAGTGTTCCTAGGTAGGTAGGTGTAGGTGTGCCTAATAAAATCACAACTGAGTGTATTGATCACAATAACATACTGTATTTTGATAGATGCTTTGATCAATTTTGACCTAAGGCATAACAATTCCATTACTGAATATAGAATATATGTCATTTAAAATGAAACCTTTTCAAAATGAATATGAATCAAACTATTGCTCCCTATTACAGAAGGATATAATAAAACAAACAAACGGTTCTGCCCAGGACAATGTAATCTGTCTTTCTGAATAAGTGCCTATGTGTTGTGAGGACGTGCATGCCTTTTGGCCTCAAACATCTATACAGCATAGCATGGCAATCACAGCCCACGCTAAGCAATAAGAATGAATTTTGCTTAGCACTGAGTGCTTGTTTGATGAATCTGGCCTGTTGAGTTTATGAAGATCAAATCAGCTCATTGTGCGACTGGGCTTACAGCAGAGTGGACCTGCTCAGTGCAGAGCCATGAATCCTGAGCTAGGGAGGTGGGTGATAGATGGCTAGAGGCTGGCCTCCATCACGTCCCATCCGGCGGGGGCTCCCCACAGCCAGGCTAGAGAGGTTAGAAAGACAGAGGAGCAAGATCAATTCTTTGAGCACAGGGAGAAATTAGGCATGAAATTAAAGCTAGCTATCGCTGACCGCTGCCTGATCCCCGCTGCAGTTAAGCTTTTACTCCGACAGTTCTGTGCGATAGCTCAAAGTGCCTGGGCACTCATGTCCATTTGGCACATCTAGGACTAGAAGAGGAAAGCAGAGACACAGACAAAGGCAACGCTATCCCTGCACTAAGATGGCTGCCAGTTTCAGCGCTGATGACCCGCCATTACTTATACTGCTTGAGACCAAGTGCAAGGTCAGTTCAATCTGGCCTTGCCATAAATCAGAGCACTAGTGGAGAAGCCAAGGTTACAGGGCCTGACAGCCATCACTGAGGAGAGGGTATTTATAGATAAGAACCAGGGATGAGTGTGTGTGTGTGTGTGTGTGTGTGTGTGTGTGTGTGTGTGTGTGTGTGTGTGTGTGTGTGTGCGCATGCACATTTGCATTCCTTGCATTGCATCACTTTGTGTGCAAGACTGAGAATGAGTAAATGATCATTCTCTATACTAAAATCAGCAATATCATGGCATCTGAACAAAAACAAGAATACAGAACATGTGATTAGGTTTTGATGCTCTCATGTATTTAAATATAGGCATGTAAGAACCATGGCACTAGAAATGACAGCATAAAGTCTGTGTGGTGTGCCACCTAGAGTCTGATTAAGGTGACTACACCAGCATACTCTTACTGTCCAGGCTGGGAGCTGTGCATTTACATTTACAACATTTGACAGCCGCCTTGATCCAGAGTCTCTTACAGAAGTGCTTTGTGATCTCCATCCAAAAAATATATCCTCATGCGAGTACAAACAGACCAGGCCATAAAAATATTATTAAGCTAATATATTAAGCTAAACCCCTGTTACAGAGAAGTTAGTACAGTGATAAAACACATAAGTCCTATAACTGTAGGCTTGTGAGTTTTGTGAGGAAATAATAAAACATGATATCGTTTCTGTAATTAAGAATGATATACACTGTTATAACTAGATGTACTAGAATGTGCAGTGTGTTCAGTCCACAGAACAATGATCAAAAGCTGCTGGGTTACTTAATTCATCCTAAGGGAAAAGTCATTGCTGTATGTCAGCACAATTCAAGGATTAGGATATACTGTAGTATATTCTTTAATGATCAAGCACCACAGTACAGCATCCATTTTTGGAATAAAGCAGTCCAATAATCTGCAAATGAATGTAGACTGCGAGTATAGGATGTATTCCTGCCTCATGAGCATTGTTCCCAGGCTAGGCTTCGGATCCCCCACGATCCTGCCCAGGATAGATTATTACTGTTACTGAAGATGGGTGGATGAATGAATGAATGAATGAATGAATGAATTTGAAGTACTGACATTAATTGGTCAGATGGCTTGTTTGGGCTTGTTTAGGCCCTGATTTTGGGTCTTTACTTACTGAATTTCAGTAAACTCTTTATCCTAAACAGGGTCACAATGGATCTGGAGCCCATCCCTGGAAAACTGGGTGTGAGGTAGGAATACACCCCAGGTGGGACATATGCAAACATATTCACACAATTATTCCCACGTAGGAGCAATTTATCTTAGCCAATCCACCTGCTGGCATGTTTTTTGGGAGGTGAGAGGAAACCAGAGAACCTGAGTTCACCCCAGGACAGGAAATTTGAAATGACACAATAACTACAAGTTTAAAATGCAGAAATCTAACTTCAGTTCAAACCATTATATTTCAGTTTGGGAATCATAGCCCTTTTTATACATAGAGGCATTTTAATAACATGATAGTAGGGTATAATAGGACAGTTGGCTACTTAGCTATTATTATTAAACAGAGCAGTTACCCCTGAACTGAGAAGAATATTTAGCTAGCTAACACAGAAGGAAACTATTTCCTAGCCCCCTAAACCACAACAAACAAACGTAAGATGTAGCCTAATATTATGCCAACCATGAATATATATATATATTTTTTGTAGCGTGCTAGATTGCTTTGTGCCTTTTGTGTCCAGTGGGGATCTTAGGCCATATACAGATGGGAGGCACCACATTATGCCATTTTTGGATATGGATTAGTATTTTTCCTCATTGCCTCCCAATAAAGTCATTGGATCTAAGCTGACCACCTGGTCCCCTATGCCCCAAGATCTTACACAAGCACTATTATATACCAATGCCAGAAAAGCAGGCTGTCGTGAGGCTGCAAATCTAAATAAATCATAGCCAAAATATCAGGTGTGTCAGTAATCAGGAAAACACTCTCAAACACTGCAAAACGAACAGTAACGACCAAGCTGTCAGAAAATGATAGACCATGGAACACTTTTATTCATAAAGTAAATTACTGAACAGATCACAAGCACCATCCATCATGTAATACGACTTCAGAGGATTTCGCAAACAATACAAAGCCTCAATAATAGATGAGCCAGGATACAGTTGGCTAAAAATTACTGCAGGCCTCTGGAAGAAAGCCTTATGAACCGATTAGATGAAGATTGGTACCATGAGGTAAGTTTGGGGAAAAGATAATTGTATCAGCATCAAATAATCATTATTTAGCTAACACTTAAGATACAGACTCGATCCTTTAAAGTAAATATAAATCACTGGATTTTGAAGAAATGCAATTCAGTTGAAGAAATGCAATTCCTTAAGTGAATTTTGAAAAGATAATATTGGTGAGTGTTTTTTATATAGTCGAGGGATAAATGTGGTTAAAATTGGCAAAATTCAGCTTATTGTTCTAACAAGTAGCTTTCATCTATAGTCACTTTACACTTTGAGAAGGAAGATAACAAAAGATGACAAATTCAGTGAATAGCTCTAACACATTTCTTTATGATGCCTGAACAGCTACTGAATTATTGCTCCCTCTGTTTCCCTCTTTGCATCTTTTTCTCAGTCCCATCCCTCCCAGCCTTTCTAATTTCATCCTTTTGCATTTTTTAGAGTCAACCCCTGGCCCTTTCTTTTGTTTGCATGCCAGCAGATTGCTGTCGAATGTGGCACATTCATGTTAGTTAGTAGCTGAGTGGGTGAAACGACTGTATAAGTGTTTTCTCTCTGTCTTCCCAGACCCATGTGAGTGTAGGACAGGTTTTATGTTGAGGGACGGTAACTTCAGGAGACACAGAGGAAGGTTTCACTCTGTTTATAGCCTTCACTCTTTGTTAAAGGTTCACATATGTCACTGTTTGTTGACTCTTCTGCAATATCCATGCTTGTCTGGTTTCATAGAGATCTTATGATATGATACATTTTCAATAAGCACTCCTGTCTGGTTTCAAAGAGACTTAGTTTTGTGTTATCACACTTTGGTTTTGAATGTCTTTTGTAGAATTTAAAATTCTTTAGTAATTCAGACTGACAAGTATGTAAACTGGTTCGTATGGAGATTAGCAGATTAAAGTTAAACTTGTTAGCCCTGTTGTGAATCATTCATTAATTTAAAAAAGAACTTTAAAATCTCATGTGAACTCCAAAGTGTTGTCACACCAAATATTGACTTTGTTTCATTTATTACTGTTTACTGCTCTTTATAATATTTTTAAATTTCACTGTTTTTGAAGGTACCTTTGCTCAACAGCATTTCTTTGCATGTACCTAAGACTTTATAGACTGATGTCATTTACAAAGACTACACACAACACCATAATTATATCATATACCAGTTACACACTCAATGTCATAACATTTACCACTGGAGCGTGCATTCACCTACCTTTCCCTCTTTCTGTCTTTTTTCATTTTTTTTATTTACTTTGCTTTTGATGTTCTATTCAAATGAACACTAGAGGGTGCTCAGGGCACATTTATGATCTGTAGGTCTAGAAAACTAGAAACCATTGGTGTAAAGGGCGGTCAAAGAGGTCATATATTTCTCCTGACAGATGCTGAAAGGAATGTCTGACAAATGATGAGATATGACAAATATGAAAGTAAAAAAAAAAGATAAGTCGATAGGAATAACTCGTTATGAATTACATAACTTTAGATTAAAAGGTTGTGAAAGAACATCTTGGTCTTCATAAATAATAAATAATTGGGATTTTCTAATCCTTATACTGTTCCTGATTACCAGATACCAGATCAGGAAAAACTGCTTTGGTACATAGAATGCTTCTAGTAACATTATTATATTTATTATTTACACATATTATTACATTTATTATCACAACATGTCAGTGGAGTAATTGTTCTTTCTACTTTTGTACCTTTTGCAGAATGAACATATATACTTTTGCACAGATACTTTGTACAGCAATGACTAGTACAATCACTTCTTGTAAAATGAATACTCTTACTTTGTGCTTACTTCTTAGTGGCTCCATTTACCTTTGAATTCTGTACTTTACCTGTACGTATATGCTCCTACCTTGGTAAGTCCTCCAGGGATCGATGAAGTTAATCTTATCTTAAATGGTGTGTCGTATCTGCTGTGAGTATGAAAGCTACATTTCCCCCCTGATATGATTAAACAAAATCTTTGAGGTTCCAGAAAGCCCAAATTCCCTTACTAATCAGTAAGAAATGTTAGAGAAGTCAAACTTGTAAAAACTCAGGCCAAGGTTATCTGAGGTCACCCTGGTCACCCCAGGTCACCCCGTATTATTGGCTTCCAGGACTTCACCAAGTAGCCTTCACCAGTCATATGAAATATAGCTGCTGTGTAACACCACGCACTAGTTAAACACTGTGGATTTGCATTTATTTCACTACGAGTAAAACTTCTGAGAGTAATATCAGACTGGAGGTCAACGTTCCTCTGTTCCTAGAAGTACATGTAAAGATCACAGATTTCATATAAATTCGCAGAATTCGAAGCTCTCTCTCAGAGGCCATGAGAGAACCAGAACATCAAACCTCCATTCATTCACAAATGCTGGGAGACATTTTACGTCTTAATTTACAACTGCAAAAGAATAAGCCAATACACAGTTAGAATACGCAAGGTACGTGTGTCTGAGACCTGTCTTTCCTTTTATACTGCTCTAAAGGGAGTTTACCTAGAAACCTATTTGAAGTCATTGTACTTCCATTCTTTTTGTGTAGTGGGCCGAAATTTCAACGAGTGGTGATAGTTCGCAACTACCTGTAATGGTGGAGTACACCCACTAAAAAGAGCATGCTGAATGTCTGCCCTCTACGAATAACAATAAGCACAATTTCCCAGTTTGCATTGTGCTCTGTAGTCAGTGAGTGTGAGCACGACTCTTTCTCAATCAGACAGGGCATTTCTTTCACTCTTCAGGTGGCACTTTACAGCTCTTTAAAGTGAAAGCAATGAAAGGCTGTAACCGGCCAGGAGTTATTAAGTGTTCTTGAAGGCAAGGGCTTTAACCTTTAATGGTCTAGGTCATCTGTTTGAGATGACCACACAGTCCAATTACTTTTTAAAGTACATCTAGATTAGGTTTCAGAAATGGATGCGGTTTAGTTAAAAAGACACACCCGAAACGTCTGAACCATCAACAGGCCTCCCGTAGGTGCCGTCCTGTCAGGAGCCAAACAAGCAGATTTTACTCGAGCAAAGATTTGAGGTAGTGAAGCACTGGCAGAAACAGTGAGTAGTAAGTAATCATGGTGTAAGCTTTTGGGACTGCTCCGCAGCTCTGTGCTGTGGTGTCTGGATCTAATTAACACAGACAAATGAGCACTCCCAATACAGCAGGTGCTGAAAAAATGTCCTAATTGTGCGCCGATGAATGGTTTGCATTAAATGGAATGTTATCTGCTGGTTAAGTGTCCGTATATAAGTAAGTATGTGAGAACTGTGTGCTGGAGGAGAGGGGCCTCCTAAAACATCCATTATGTCATGTAATGCAACAGTAAAATATTTCCTTAAAAAAAAAAAAAAGACAATGGAAGGATATATATCCTAGTATATCCTATCCTGGTATATCCTAAATTCCCTGCTGCACAGCACACAGTTTTTATTCTCAATCACATTTTATTCCTTGGTAGAAAAAATAAAAATGTGCCTTAAAATTAGTGCATTAAATCAGCCCACTGTATTCAATGTGCAATATACACACAGTAATAAAAGAAGTATTTTAGATCTGAAGACAGGAAAGGTTGTTTTAAAAACATAAATGAGATGACCACTTGGGAAACTTAAACCCTTAACCCTTCTCTGCTCATTAGTCAGTTAATGGTCTTAAAGCACATTATTCATAAACTACTGTTTCATTAGTAACAGTGAAACTGTTTGGAAAGGTTCATAGTTAAGAATTGTCCTGTGAGTTTAAAGGGATTAAAGTATCTCCTTCTCCCTAAACCAACACATCCAACATTGTGTGTATAAGTAAGTCTTCTTTAAACAAAGTGAAATCATTATCCAAGAGTGGGGAGAAAGCTTCTGTCCACTGTTTGTCTGACACATCCTTTGCGTTAAAACAGATGTTTATCACCCTCTTGGAATGTCAGACAAATCTGTCAGTTTGTTAAAACCAGCTTTATTGGATGCTGATCACTTGAGAAGTAGTAGAAATTTTATCTTTAGACTATTTAAGACAGTAACTGCTGCTTAATGGATACTGTCCTGAAGCAGGAGAATGGAAGGACTACCATTAATTATTCAGTAGTAATAGTGAAACTATAAAGGCTTCTTTTCTTCTTCTTCTTCTTCTTCTTCTTCTTCTTCTTCTTCTTCTTCTTCTTCTTCTTAACTTTCCTTCATTTCATTGTTAATTAAATATTTGCCATTTGGAGACAGATCACTTCTTTATTTCATTCAAGCAGACTGCTAAGTTAGGTTTCTGCAGACTCCATGAGCCTAACAATTGCAAAGCAAAATTACCCCCATCTATTTATACAAAACAATTTCCCAATAATCACTTTTTTCCTCTCTTTAATTTAATGATGTGCTCCTTTTGTGTGGCAAAGGGACACATCCCCAGTGACTACACACACACTCATTGTAATACTCCCAATTGACTTTTTCAAAGTAAGCCTAATAACATGTCTTTATACACAGCAGGAGCTTTTTCATGTCGTATTTATGAGCTAGCTGCACTTTACATATTCATTCTGCGGGTGTTAAACAATTGCCAGTGGGTTGCCTCTCTGCCCCCAAAGCTTTTGCAAAGCCACCTACCACTCCAGGTCACAGCTGTGGGATCAGACTGGCACATCATTCAACCAGTGGCTGACAGAACCCACCCCGCTCTTCTGCCACGCTGATACCAAACAGTTAGCAAACCATCTTCAAGCTCAATTAAAAGCAACTACTGTATCTGGCTATTGGTTCACCTGTGTGAGTTTGGTCAGGCAGGCCCTCCTTAAAGTCTGTCCCTGTGCTCTTGCCATCACATTGCAGAAGTGACATAGTGACGTGAAAGTGACATCCACAAACATGGAGAACTGAGGATAGGAGTCGCTCTACTCTAGCCTAACTGTAGTGTGATGATGATGGTGGTGGAAAGGTGGGGGGTTTGCTGTAACATCGCAGCCTTCAGCTTTACAGAGCTCGTTGAACACAAACAGGGCATCCCTAGGCTCCGGGAGACAGGCAGGCAGATAGAAGGCCAGTGATTGATAAGTCTCCCCTGCTAGCACACTGACAGCTCATGTCAAGGATCTAGTGAGTTCCGTATCAAATGTATCAACTGCTCGCCAAAACAGGTCTTATTTCAATGACCACCCCCATTCTCTCCTCCCTTTTCCCGCTGGCAATACATCAAAACTCCTATTCAGCCTGTTCATTTGTTAGGCACCTCTATTTCCTCTCAATATAATGTCAGTAATAAATCAAATAATGGCAATGTTAGAAGGCTGTAATCTGTTAGTGTGAGTATTTCATGCAATAAAAATAATTAGACATCTAATACTTGGTGTTAAATAACCACACATTACTTACAATATCCAAGGGAATTCTATCCTATTATCTGACTGGATTCCATTTTTTCCATTATTATCATTCTGAGGATAAACCATGAGTAAACACAGCAACACTGAGAAGAACTGATCTGTTAGGGAAATGATGTGATCATTTTTTTAAGGTGGCCAAGATGTAAGTGGCAACAAAGATGCTATTTGACACTGAGGTCTATTTCTGGTGGCTTTGATAAGGAGTTTTTGAGCTGGTTGGGTGGCGGCGAGGGCAGAGGGGTGACACTCAGAGACAGGGCAGCGTGTGAGAGAAAGGGAGCGAAGGGCGGCGGGGTCCAGTACAGGGTTATCAGGACGTTAAAATATCTGGCTCCCTCTGTCAGCAGAGCAGGGTGATTAACACATCGACAGCCTCGAACTGGAAGACAGGCGGGCAGAGGGGTGAGAGTGGAGAGATAACAAGACTGATTGACGTATGAAGGGTGAGAGGAGAGAGAGAGAGGGACTCAGAGACGAGGCGAGAGAGAAAATGCCAGTGGAATGCTCTGTTGTCCACCCCACCCCTCTCCATGTCGTGCCTTTACCCTGTCCGACTGAACATTCTTAAAAGCATTCCTGACAGTTCAGCCACTATCGTCCTAAATAGCCCAGGTTTACCAAATTAGGTATTTAAAAGGATCATGGTAAAGTAAAGATATTTAATTAGATACAATGATATTACAATAAAATATTTTTTATAATAAAGATAATACACAATGATCTAATATTGTTAAATTCTGTTATGACCACACATTATGGTAAGATTCATTCTGATGGTCAGAGCAGATCATATCAAAGGTCAAATCATATCAAAACATACTACACGCAAACAAAAAAAATCATTTAAAAATCACGTAAAAAAACATGCAAACATTATAAAATATCATAAAACCTTATTTGTGAAGGGTCATGTTGACACATTTAGGCCCCTGTTGAATTTAACAAGCTCTCTGTTCAATAGACAACCCAGGCCCACTTGAGCTTTGGCCTCTGTGAGGTAGCTAGTCAAGCATGTCACTTAATCTAGCTTAATAGAACTTGCTTATATCCTACTTAATCAGAGACTGAGTGTGGTCTAGAGATAAGCTCTCTTCTGTACCTACTGGCCATTCACTGCCTGTTACTCTCCTCATTAAAATAGGGATTTCAATATGATCCATCTCTTTTCAAATATTAAAATCTGTTTAACCATCTAAGAGATCAATAATCATGCACAGCATCTGATGGAGCACTGGAAGCACAAGGTAATTTCTTCTATTCTTTAACAGTAATGGAAATTACACATAAGTGTAATGGTCAATCAGTGTCTGTAATTCAAGGGTATGGAAATGTGTCCTCTGGTGAAGTGTAGCTGATCTTTGGCCTTTTCGCTGCAGGGTCACCCAATACTTCAGAAGTTAAAGCAGAGCACATGGGGCTCATTTTTGGACCATGCCTGTGTCACGTCTAATTGGTTCCCCAGGTTGTTGGCGAAGGTAACATCTTGTTTCCATGCTAATGATGCTTCACTATGGTTTTACAGCTGCAAAGAGACAGGAGGGGTTAGAGGGTCACGCGAGGTGTGAGGATGGCAGGCCTTCACCCTGCTCGTGTTGCCTCTGAGTCTGACCTCAGCACAATGTGGATACAAGCATAGCTTTTACTGCCGGAACATTTGGGTTAGCTTATGTTCATGGCATGCGATGTTATGTTAGCCTGACTTATGACTTAAGTAGTTTTGTGTGAGTAATTTTATTTAAAAATGCAAAGTAATTCTAATGTCAAGAGTAAATGATTTCAATATTGGCCTTTAAGTCCTGGTTTAGACTGATAAATGTAAGTTTTCGATAATTAGCCTAGATTTTACTGACAGAAACCATGAACTATGTGCATAATTTTCTTAATTTTGTTCAATACATTTTTGTAACATTGTCACTGAGCACTGCTATTATTGAATTGTATAGTTCTTAAATAAACAGTACTCACAGTACTGAGTTATTCTCTGAGTTATATGTCATTGTGCTCACTAGCAAATCATCTGAACCTGCATGCAGTGCGGTTGTACTTAGTATGGAAAAATAATTAAGCTGTCCTTTGAAGCGGACTACATAAACACTACAGGTCTCTACATGCTGCTTTTTCAATCTATTCATTCGCTTTCGTTTACATAGTTCTTATTGAGCCTCAGCTTCCTTTCTTTCCTCACCTTAATCACCTTTTCTAAAACAGTCCATCTCCTCATCCCTTCTCACTGTCACTTGCATATTTGTGACTAATTGAACAATTAAATTCACATGAACTGTTTTGAAGGATAGCATTAGGGTTAGAACAGGACTGTCTTTCATACTTTTTCACATGACTTCATTTGAATAAAACTGAACAAAGTCCAACCGCATTGCCCTCATATGTCTGAATACAAACATTTTTAATGAGATCAGATTCAATAACTATAACCCTAACCCTACAGACTTTGTCTTGGCAATATCGTTCAAGCAGTTATGTGACACATATCTAATTGTAGATGTGTATTGTCTACTGCATGTGTGTGTGTTGCCAGTGGAGTATCTGCCAGACAGGGGTCTGTGACGAGAGTGTTGGGAGGCCTCTAGCTGAAACATGATCTGCAGAGCGGGAATGCACTGAGGCATCTCTCTTTCTTTCTCTCTCTCAGCTCTCTCTGCAGCCCAGGGATGATTGAGAGACGAGTCAGACTCCCACTGGGCCACTGAAATCTCTTTCTTCTTCTATGCTGCCTTTTTCCAATTGGTTTTGTTGAAATCACCCTTACGCTAACCTTGTCTTCACAGCTGTTCTGGCCAAGTGAATATCTATGAGGCCCAAGATTAAAAAGGCGAGTTTTAATAGGGTAAGAGAAAAGGGCTGTGAAACACATTGATCTATGACAGAGAAACAGACACAGAAAAAGAGACAACCGGTAGAAAGAGAATAATAATAATTTATATATATATAATCTAAAATACAGTACGTTGTAGTTTGAAATGCATTTTGTAAGGGAAACATAACATCAGTATTCCCACATAATGCTAACATAACGCTAGGTATACTTCAGAAACTATACTGGTATCATGAATTAACTCATGACTCAATCAGTTACACTGTTTCGTCAATTTCTAAAGTATTACTTTACCACAAATGTAATCTGTTGTTAACTTTATAGAGCAGCATTATGCATATGTTTTTTTCTTTGTACAGTTTGGCTACTTGTTTACGGCTTAAACAAATACATGACACTTCATATGTTATGTCAGAACTGACTCACCAAAATCTTCAAACCTGTTTTCATTAAGGACAGTTAGAAAACTGGGTTACACCTATAGATTAAGTATACCGTAAATAAATTAATTAGAATGGATTAGGCATTAGTTACAGATGAAGTTCAATAGAGTATGAACACAGCTGAGCATTAATTCCTGGTCAGGTTATACAGATAATAGTAAGTTGACAGAAATGTTTTAGGGAGTCTTCATTTTTCATTAAAGCCCCACTCTGCAATTCAAAATGGAACAATAACTATAATGACCATACCAGTTCTTTTGCTATAAATATAAAAGAGAGAGTTGGAATTAGATGGTAGAATTTCTCCACTTTATAGATTCTTAATCCACTAAATTAGAAGACCAAATGTAAGCCAATTGTATCCCAAACTACTGTCATTTTGTATATAGTGATATACAGTATAGTATACAGCCCCTTCCGAAAGTATTGGAACAGCAAGGCCAGTTCTTTAGTTTGTGCTATACACTGAAGACATTTGGATTTGAGATCAAATGATGAATATAAGACAATAGATCAGAATTTTAGATTTCATTTCCTAATATTTCAATCTAGATGTGTTAAACAACTTAGAACATGGCACCTTTTGATTGTGTGTCCTTTGAATGTCTACTCTTGGTTTGAGCCTTGCATTTGAAGACTGAAGACAAATGAAGACTGCATTTGTTATTAAAATCTTTTTTTATATATATATAAAAAAGGATAAACCAACATGAAGACCAGAGAGCTTTCTTTGGGAGAAAAGCAAGCCATGCTGAAGTTAAGAAAACAGGGGGAAATAACCAGAACCATTGAACAAGCATTGGGCATAGCCAATAAAACAATTTGGAATGTCCTGAAAAAGAAAGAAGCCACTGGTTTACCAACAACCATCAAACAGGTCAGCCAATGAAAACAGCAGTTGATGACAGAATCACTGTCACAGTCAGTGACATTAACAACAACCTCCACAGGGCAGGGGTGAATGTATCACAATCAACTGTTCAAAGATGAAGAGTAGAAATATAGAGGCCATACCACAAGATGCAAACCATTCATCAGCAGTAAGAATTAGCAATACAGAGCTGAGCCACAAAAGTTCTGGAACCAAGACTGACCTCTACCAAAGTGATGGAAAGGCCAATGTGTGGAGAAAGAAAGGATCTGCTCATGATCCAAAACATACGAGTTCACTGGTCAAGCACGGTGGAGGTAGTGTCATGGCTTAGGCTTGCATGGCTGCTTCTGGAACAGGCTCACTAATCTTTTTGATGGTGTAACTCATGATGTTAGCAACAGAATGAATTCAGAAATCTACAGAAACATTCTGTCTGCCAATTTATGCATGCATCCAGTCTAATTGGGAAGAGCTTCATCATGCAGCATGCGCATCATCAAGTCAATCAAAAAAACCTTAACCAGATCGAGCATGCATTTTACCTCCTGAAGAGGAGACTGAAGGGGGAACCCCCCAAAACAAACAACTGAAAGAAGCTGCGGTACAAGCTTGGAAAAGTACACGAAGAATGGAACAGTTTGGTGATGTCATTAACTCACCTGCTTGATGCAGTTATTGTAAGCAAGGGATATGCAACCACATATTAAATATTATTTATTTTAATTTACTTGAAGATGATCTGTTCCAATAGTTTTACTCACCTAAAGATTACCACCAAAGGTGCCATGTTCTAAATTGTTTAACACATCTAGACGTAAATACCAGGAAATGAAAGCTGAAATTCTGATCTATCGTCTCATATTCATGTTTTGATCTCAAGCGTATTCAGTCTATTGCAAAAACAAAAGAATTAGCCTTGCTATTCCAATACTTTCAGAGGAGAGTGTATATTTTCTAGCCCATTATCTTAGATCTTGTTTATTCACTCCTGAGTGCTCCAATACATTAAAGATAGAATACTGTTTTTTATTTTTAATTCAATGACTATATCAAAAAGGTCATTGTGACATGGTGTTCATGTGTTTGTCAAGTTTCCATTTACAAACCAGACTAAGGGGTTGAATTAGCTTAGAGTCAGTGTCACTGAGGAAGAGACAGGAGTCAGAGCTAGAGGTAGCAGAGCTGAAGATGTTGAGGTTCTCTTT
>CM074947.1:13523213-13547469 GCA_037577455.1 Pangasius macronema
AAGATAGGGATAGGTGGAGAGTGATGATTCGCTGTGGCGACCCCTGAAGGGAAAAGCCGAAAGAAGAAGAAGACTAAGAGGCTGAATGAGGAGCTTTGGTTGACTTACTGCAAATTCCAATTCATTTAATTTACACTGATCAGCTATAACATTAAAATCATCTGCCTAATATTGTGTGGTCTGAAGCTACACAGCAACACTGTGTGTTCTGACATCTTTCTATCATAGCCAGCATGAACTTTTTCAGCAATTTGTGCCACGGTAGCTCTTCTGTGGGATCGGATCAGACAGGCTAGCCTTCGCTCCCCACATGCACCAGTGAGCCTTGGGTGCCCATGACCCTGTCACTGGTTCTCTGGTTTTCCTTCTTTGGACCACTTTTCATATGTACTAACCACTGCATACCGGGAACCCCACAAGACCTGCCATTTTTGAGATGCTCTGTCCCAGTCGTCTAGCCATCACAATTTGTCCCTTGTCAAAGCCGCTCAGATCCTTACGCTTCTCCATTTTTCCTGCTTACAACACATCAACTTTGAGAACTGACTGCTCACTTGCTGCCTAATATACCGCACGCCTTGACAGGAGCCATTGTAATGAGATAATCAATGTTATTCAATTCACCTCTCTGTGGTTTTAATGTTATGGCTAATGGGTGTATTTTATTCTGTTATAATTACATTTTGTCACTTATACTGAATCCCATTTGGTTTCAAAAAGTCATTTAAAATTTAAGTTCATAATAAAAGTGTCAATAAAATTCAACTGAGCTAACCAGCCTGACCAGCCTGCATTCCTTTTTGTCAATTTAATTGATGGATGTCACAGGCAGACTTCTTTATAGATGAGCATTGATATTTTCATCTGGAAAACTCCCCCAGTCTAATTCAAAACCAAAAATAAGACTATAATAAAAGTCAATGACACTCCTAAACCTAAACTTACTTTGCAAGTTGTATTCCACCAAGCACACAGTACAGATCGCAGTTTCATTGTACAGTAGCTTTGATCTGTCTAGTAGAACACTGTACTACTATACTTGCATTTTTAAGAAACAGGTACATTTATGAATAGATTTCACTAGTAAATGTTTTTTCTATGACATATCCAGGGTCATGACCCAATGGTCACAGGCCAAGGGTAAAATGAACACAACTGGGATTTTAATTTTCAGCAATATATCTCTGGCTTATACTGGACCCTGCAGTTTGATACAGTATAGCACTTAGGAGGAAAAGCAAAAAGGTTCCGCCACTTTGTGGTTTTAAACCCACGCCTGTCTGTGCAATGCCATTTGCCAACTTGAAGGAACTATTTCCCACGCTTTTCCCCTGCTTTGCCTACACAAGGAGCAGCGTTCACTCTGCTACTTTACCCACATTGCTTCTCCTTGTGCTCCTGCAGCAATGTGTCTTTTATGTCATGCCTAAGACCACCACTGCCAAATCGAGTCTGCTCAAAGCTGTCTCTGACATTTAGTCACTCTGGTGGCTAATACCATGCGGTGGTGACCTGCCAGTGCTTTTACAACTTTTGCCTCTGTGTTGCTGATCATGTAGTCCTATTGTATAAGGAGAGTAAAGATGTAAAAAGCAGCCCAGGAGAAGGGTGGGGGTAGTGGAAGGTGGATAGCGAATGTGAAAAGCAAATGCACTGAGAATGGGGCAACACTTGGAGGGAGTCCAATACAACATTCTCACAAATGGACCCCAGACCCTAGCACGAGGCGTGTGAAAAATAATGACACAGTGATATAGAAAGCCTGGCTTTGCCTTAGTCTGAGAGAACTGAATGAGGCACAGAATAGGGAGGTTGGGGGTGGCAGCATGATTGTTGAGCTCATTTTATTCTCAACCACTTTCCTTTTAATTTTGGCCTAGTATAGCCAATAGAACATCATCATATACTAATCCTAGAAACAAAATGTCTTGGTTATACATATTAAGTCATGTTAGACATCAGTTATATTTAAGACATTCCCAAAGAGACTGGAGCCACAAGGTCAAGAATGGCTGTCTTGCCTATGGTCTGCTTTTTTTTTTCTTATTAGCATGAACCTAATGCTAAAGGTGCAGAAGGAAACAACAGTTTTCTGACACAACATTAAAAAACATCAAAACCAGACAAGTGCAATAAATTTTTAAAAAATCATAACATATTCATTAATTGCTCACTCATTGCTAACTCATTCATTACTTTTTTCATTTGTAGCCATTCACTCTACAATGTACGACAGTTCATGATAGCGTCTGTACTTAACACAAGATAAGCGAGCAGGTTAGACTGATAAAACCACTACACAGACAGACAGATAGAGAGGAAGGTGTGTGCGTGTAGTGTATGTGTGTGCACGCACATGTATAAGGTGGTAGATCTAAGCTGGCTCATTGCTAACCATTGGCCTTCACCCCCCTGCTGTCGAAACTTTTAAACATGGCACGATGCTGCTCTTTAACTTACCACCCAGAAGTCATCAGTGAAGCCGAGTCTGTTGTGATGGAGTACCATCAGCAACCTCCAATCAGCTTGACTTCCAAGACCTGATGTCATGTCCAAACTAAGCACTGTCCTCATACAATACAAATAACGACAATGTCAGAATTAGCAAATGTGTGTGATTTGATATCAGCCTCATCTGCCATTATTCTGCATTTTTTTATTGAACAAACCACATAGGACTTTTCTGTAGTGCAAACAGTTAAATTATTTTTCAAAGACTTGAGAATATTTTACCTGAACTATTTACATTGTTCCAATTTTAAGACAAATTTTTAATAATGGTAGAATGCTTAATGTTGAAACCATAATGTTCAACATGTTCATATGGGATATATATTACTAACATATGCTCAAAGAAAAAAAACGCATATTTAGGAGAACCCAGTGGGGCTATGAAAAAAAAACAGCGACTTTGGTATGGCAAGGTTACTGTATCCGCAGCCAGAGATTTTCATAAGTGGATACCAGGGAAAGCCATTCCTCCATATGGATAAATATTTTAGAAGGTACTTATTTAACAAGCTCTGTACTTGCAAAAGAGTGTTCCTGTAGTGCTGTACAGGGATAAGAACAAGGAAAATGGTTGCTCGTTAATGGTGGTCAAACTGTTTCACAGTTTTTATTACATAATTGAGTTTTAAAAAGTGTTTAAAAATATTTTAACCCCTTAAACTCCCAGATGCCATCACCAATTCCTCACTCTTGTAACTGCAATGTATACCTTTCCAATTCTTCTCACTGTAGTTACTGAATGGTTATTGTATAATCAGATACAACTGGTTTATAGGATTAAAAGGTGGGGGCAAATGGATGTAAATATATTGATGAAGTTTCCTCAGTAAAACTTTGTTCAATCTGTTCTCACTCCTGTTTAATGGAGTTAATTTTGGCAAAGCTTAAGTCTCACCATCTTCTTTATGAGACATATTCCAAAATTTTCAATGCTAGTATGATAATAAGGGTTATTGTTATAGTGTTTGTGTATTTGTACTTTAACTCCAACAGATCTACCTTACCTACCATGTTCACACACACACACACACACACATTAGCAGATGTCAATAGCTCCATGAAATCAAATCACTATAGCCTCACTTTGAAGATCATTTGCTTGCATTGGGCCAATCACATTCCTTGCATTCTGTACTAATCTGAGGCTCTGCTGTCGAGGTTCCTCACCATTAGTGTGTTTGTTTATCCATTTCCTTCCCTCCCTCCAATTAACATGTCCCTCATTTTGGGTTTGTTCTGCCAGTGTGTGTTGCTGTGACGCCTGTCCATCACCCTGAGGCCCTCTGAAAGAACACTTTAAAAGTGAGAACAATGGCACTGCCCCTCCGTCAGCACAGTAGAGCATTGGTACTCAAATGAGTCCTCTTCCCTGGGGTGTGTTTTGTCTTGCTGACTCTTCTTGCTTCACTCTGTGAGCTTTCTGATGTATCTGACTGTAAGCTGTCAAGCGTTACCGTGGCAAGCTGCGGGACAAGGAAGGCGTCCAGCGTCAGCGATGACGTGGCTGAAAGCGGATGGATTGCACAGGGAGCCACTCCTTGGGCCCTCAGCCCCTCCTGGCCTGCTGTCCCATCACTCTGGAAGAGTCATCAGGCCCCAGAGGCAAACAGCAGGTAGCCTGCTCCCTGCAGCCAGGCACAGGGCCTGCCTGCCCTCCTCTTAACCCCAGGAACATCGACATCCATCTCGGCCACCACGGGGGTCCTTCTCTAGTCCTGCCCTCTCCTTCTCTCTCTTCTTTCCTTTTTTTTTCTCTCTCTCTTGCCACTCAGTCTTTCTAAAAAATATCAATCTACTTCATTCTCTGATACAGTACCAAATCAGGTTCTCACAGGTTGGGTATAACTGCTTTTTTTGTTTTCTGTCTACCTTTTTGTTTTCTCATTCTTGCTTTATTAAAATAGTATTAAAATAGTATGCGGAGCTACTCTCTTCAGAAATAAGTAAGTGTAAGATATAAAACTTGACTGGCTTTATCTTGAAAAGACAAACATGAAATACATGTCAGAGGAAAATTTGATTTATGAGCCAGTAATTACAGTCTTGGTGAAAGAAAAGGTTCATTATTCATACTCTCACATTTTCACTGAAATATTTAAAAAAATGTTTACATTCTTAGAAAATAGTTCCTTGTTATTGTAGTACATAGTCAATTGTTCTTAGTTCTTTGTTATAGGGTATACAGAATATGTATTGAGACAAACCAAATAACGCCTAATGCTACATATGCTTATGTATATAAGCATTAAGTTTTGTTTACTTTGTCCCTATACATATACTGTATAATCCCACACACAATATATATAACAGAAAATCATGTAAGTATTCTTGTAAATCTTGCAAATATTCTTTTTAATATTTCTTATCAGCATAAATAAAATGTTTTCTTGCAGAATCAAAATTTATGTTAGTCTATAAATACCATAAAACAATTATTTTAGCTGTTCCAAAAACACATTCAAGGTAACACCTTGCCTTCATCAGAAATGGTTGTCAACACTGTCAGGACAGATATGTGCTTGTCTGGAGTGTCACTCTTACACCATACAAACACACACACACACACACACACACGCGCACGCACATTCACCAAGATAGAAGACTGATCACAAACTCAGTAGTTTTTTACCCTTTGCACAATATAAGACATAATATATAAGTGGATATACACATCACAAAATGACAATCACTAGACACCAATACAGTATCTTATTAATGACCTAGTAATTTACCATATTTGTAGGTAATATATTGTGTATTATGTTGCAACAATGCAAAAGGACTCATGTGTGATAAAGACTATCTAATATGATACTCCATTAGAACACCGTATTGCTCAATCGGAGAAGGGAGGCTGTTTATGCCAGAGGACTAAGACTGGAACTCACAAGTAGCCCTCTCTCTGGGCTTGAGTTGTCCCTCCGTGTGCTAAGCAGCAGTGGCTCATTCCCATATTAGTATTCCTGCTGCTTGGTTAGGCAGTGAGAGACTGGAAGCTGGATGTAGGTTAATGGGGAGCTTAGCCCTGCCTTAGGCCATGCAGAAGTGCTCAGCCATGGCCGCACACTGTTGACTTTAATGGCCCATTAATATTGGGCCACTTCAACACAAAACATGATACACATATCAAAAAAAGGAAAGGAGAGGAAAAAAACCTTTCGCCAAACAATGAAGGAACTGAAGGAGAGCAGTGTGCATGTGCGGCTGCTTCACTTCTCTGTTTGCTTTTAGAAATGCCATCTGAGAGAGAGAAAAGTTTTCATTCTTTGAACGTACTGGTCTCCTCACCAACTGACTACCGCAAACCATACACAAGGTACTAAACACGCTTTCTTGCAATATTACTATCTATTGCTATTAGGTGTCAGAAATAATGTACAGCGAATAGGCTAATTGAAAGGAGACTGACGTGCTGCCCTCTTGTGGCACTACCACAATATGGGTCGTCGTGATAAAAATCGACTTTTAAGGCACACACACACACACACACACNAAATGAATCCTTATCAAAGAAAATAAAAACAAAAAAATTAAAAAGATTAATTTCTTTAACCCTCCATCTCCAATAGCTCTTGTTCTATGTTATTAAGTACTCGGGCGTCGGCTGTACTTTACTTTGGCTCTTTAACGATCTGAAGACCTGCAAAAAGCTTTATAAGCGCTCAGAGTCCTAATTAATGACTGGCCATCAACAAACCCAGTGGGTGTGGTGGAATTATGTTATGGTGATTCAAAATAAATTTGAAAGAGATGATTAATTTGGATGATTCGCTCGAGGCCTTTCATCTCGCATAACCGGGAAACTTAAAAGAAAAAAAAAAAAAAAAAAAGATACGACTGGGCTAAAAATAAAGAGGACAGCTTGCCCAATGTAGCCAGTCTCTGAGCATTATTAATATAACCGTGTTGTTAATAACTTTATTTTCAGTGTCCATTTTAAGAATATGCAGACATTCTTACAGCAAGAATAAAGTGTGTCGTTCTTGAGGGAGTAAAGAAGGGTCCTATTAAAGAAACACTAATCGTCTGTAATCCTTTTAATGTCTCACACTTCTCTTTGACAATACACAAGTCTGGATGGAGCGAGTTGTGGCGCTGCACAATGGCCTCGGTTTCAGCAGCCAGATCCCAATTAACAAAGTTAAACTTGCTCCTCAGTTACTGAGAGGCTGTCTTACAGCGCACATACTGTACTGCATCGTGTGTCCACATAGGAGGTCAGTTAGTAGGGTAGATTGACTATTTAGTAGTCTACAGCTGGTATAAAGGCCTACTTTTGAAAAAAGTATGAGTTCTTTTTAATAAGCAATGAGCTTAAATTGCCAGCGATGACCAGAAAGTAAAATACAGCTTGTGGGTTTCAGACGCGTGCTGCTTTTGCTCAGTGAAGTCAGTATGAGAGGATTTATCCAGTGCGCCCACATTTACCGCAAACTGGCGCACAAACGCCGCCGCGCGCTTTAGGCCTTCCCAGCTCTAGTTAGTGTTCATCCTCAGCTCAGGTGAAGTAGTGTAGTTTAAATTCATGGGGGGAAGGGAGGGGGCGAAGGGGGACGCTTTTGTTCTGCTGAAAAAGGGGGCTTGTTCCTCCAGGACCAACCTACCACTTTAACCGCGGCTGTAAAGCGCGAACGGGGTTGACATTGGAGCCTGCATGGGAATGGGAGAAGAGGAGGGGATAAGAGAGGCTGCTCAGTACAGCAGCACCGTGTCCTGAAGAGACATCATCATCATTCTCATCATCCTCATCCTCAGCAGCAACAGTAGTGCGGGATGCATCGTCCTGATTCCACACACTGACACCCAAACGGAGTTGTGTCCACAGCAGGGACATCCGACTGGGACAAAACGTCAACGGAGTCCTCGCTGGAAATACACGCAGCCACGATTATATTGCTGTCATCTTTTTTTAATGGACACCATGACTCAACTCGCTCTTATTTCAGTGAGTTTTACTTGAAAGATATAATTATAGATGCGTTTTGTGGTGTAACTTGGGAAGCTCATACTGCACGAACTCTTTTTTTTTTTTTTTTTTTTTTTTTTTTGCATTAAGTGCACTTAAGCCTTTCTTACCGAGCAGAAAATTGACCGCTGTGGGTTTGGGCTCGTCTCAAACCTACTTTTCAGCCTGCGCTGTTTATCGTGTGCTGAGGCGTCCTTCATATTTCGGATTTTCCTCTCCGCTCCTGGGCAGATTTTACAGGCTACCGATCGCATCCTCGCCCTGTGATCCATCCTTTGGATGTCCAAGAAGATCACCCTTTTCAGGGAGAGGAGCTTATCCATTTCCACTGGAAGACCCTGAGGTGTTATCTCTTCAAATCAGACGCTAATTTGGTCTACTAACTTTTATCTACGAGTTCAACAATGAGATTAATTCCGTCACGATTAAGTTATCTGTAAGTACAAGTCCTTTCCCTCTCACGCCTTAATATAGCCTATTTTTGTTTACTTGTTTGTTTCATTGCATTCATGTAATATTCTTTCTTTTTCCCCCAGGTTCCTTCACCTCTTTGCGTTTTGCTACTATGCTCAGGTATGTGCAACATTTAAAATTTACACTAATAAATAGTAATAATTATGCTTCTTGAGCTTACAGTAAATCATGCATGATAGCACCTATGATAATACACAACATTACAGTATAGTACAGCGTGCTAAGGAAACTCACACATTTTAAAAGCAAGGTCTAGATCTTAAAACAGTATGTCAGCGCAAAACCTGGATGTAAATCGTCCAATTGTAAATTGAATACGTGCTCAAAAATGTAAAAGCAGAGAAATCGGGTGCTGAATGCGTTTTGTTTGATCAGATGGATATGGAGGTGAGCAGGTTCCTCCTGAAGCGAGGCAGCATGGCCAAGCGCAGAGCGCACGGAGCGCGCGCTGGATAGCGTCTTAAACCCGGCCAAAGTTCACACACTCCTGCGCTCCATGTCTTCATTCTGACAGGGAAAAAAAAACTGGGGAAAAATAAAATTAAATTAAAAATACTGTCATAGATTTCTCACTGTTTATTTGAAATGATCTTGAGCATATTTTGAGATTTTGGTTGTGCAGATTAGTGTTAACATCTTGGCTTAATTCTTAAATCGTTGCTTGTTTTTTTTTTTTTTTTTTTGGGGGGGGGCGATGAATAATGGCAGGATTTTATTTATGTCATGTAATATCTGACTACTGTATATTTAATACTTTTAATGCTCACGTAATTTATAGGCCTCTGTCAACGATTAATGAGGCAATTCTGCAGATATTGATTATGTCGTACTTAATTTCTGACAGGTAACCATTCAGTCCCCGCCTAATTTTACACAGCATGTGAATGAGCAGAGTAGGGTGACGGACCGGGTCAGCCGCAGACTCATCCGGACCTACCAGCTTTACAGCAGAACCAGTGGCAAGCATGTACAGGTCCTGGCCAACAAAAAAATCAACGCCATGGCCGAGGACGGAGACGTGCACGGTAAGAGCTTTATATAAGCACACACCCGCTGCACTTTAATATGCAATTTCCTTTTCTCCTTCTTCTTCTTCTTCTTTTTTTTAACACTTTCCCAAATTTAAAGCTACTATAGGTTATTGCCGTGGTCTCTGCAGTTTCCTGTTAAGACTTGTATACAGTGGCTGAAGAACTTGTGGTATTTAGTGAGCTCTGCAAGCTGAAAAAGAAGTTTTGCAGTACACACAAATGTAAAATGGATTTTAGATGGTTCTGAAGGTGACTCTCTAGAGAGGCGAGTGCGTCTGGAAGAACCATTAGAACTCATCTCACTCCAGCCTCCTGAACATTTCCTGAATAATGCTCCTTTTTCTTTTGGCTAACTTCTAAGAGAAGCCGAATTCTTGCTTTTACGTGCACTTGTCAGACACACACACACACACACACACACACACACACACACACACACACACACACATTTTTAGCAAAAAAATATTTAAACTAATTTCGTATTTTTTTTCCCTCTAGATTTTTTCCCTAAACATTTATACTACTTAAATTAATTTGCAGATTAATAATTAGATCAATAATTCTATTTTTAAAACATAGATAAGGATAAAACATGGTCCAGAAAAACAAGTTTCCCTTGAGCCTGAGCTCCAGTTCCAGCTTTCTCTTATGCGGTTTCAACACATCCCAAAGCCTTGTAATTACCAGTCATGTTGAGGTATTTTAGGAAGGCTGGCTCGGGCCCTGCACGGCTGTGGTGACATCCGTGTCACCTGAGCATGTTGCACAGACAGCAGGGTTGTTAGCTCGGGCCAAAGTCTGACTGCAGCTTGGGGTTTGTGGTCCACCAGCAGGTTCACTGACCCCCTCCATTTGAACCGTAACTCTTTACGATCACTGAGCGCACGGGAGAATCAAAGAGGGTTGCAAGTGCTAATCTTTGGCACATGTATCATGGAAGGGTGACTTTTATAGAAGCTATTTTTCCTGGACACATGCACAGCTGTCTTAGAAAAGTTATTCTAATCATAGGCTTATAACAAAATTTTTTAAAGGTGGTAGTGCCCAATTTTCATTTAAACTTTATTGAGCATTTATTCAACTTTATTGCATTTATGGTAATACCAATATACAAGTGATGTGTACATTTATCTTTAACATTACATTGTGATTGAAAGAAAAAAAACATGATGAAAACAACATGGATTTCATCTTCATTGGCTAAAATCATACAGGGATATATTTCAATGGTCTAAAATATTTTGGTGGTGTCTTCCTTTGTAAAAGAATTGAGGTCCACCTGTTTTTATCATTTTGAAAGAATTTGGACTGGCATAAATCCTAAGAAATGGCCCCCTATGGGTTTTGTGTATGCTTCTATGAGAGTCTGGGTATGTGTATGAGTACTTACAGAATGTGCCTTAACATTAAAAAGAAATTATGTACTGTACAGTTTACAGTGCCTCCCACAGAATCCCGAACATAGTTTCTGATCTGAAATGAATCTTTTGTTTCACAGCAAAACTCATTGTGGAGACAGACACGTTTGGCAGTCGAGTTCGAATTAAAGGAGCCGAGACAGGATTCTACATCTGCATGAATAGGAGAGGAAAGTTGATTGGCAAGGTAAGAAGAAAAACACACATTCAAGTAAAACCTGTCACAGACCTTGTTGTAACAGATATCAGCGTCAACAGTTTTTGGATTAAACGGGTGGATTTTTTTTGGATTAGTTCTGATGGTTAGATCAATAGGAAGCATAAGGTACAAGCATGAGCTATCTTACTCTGTTATATAAATGACAGTTCTCCTACTGATCCTGCACTGAAGTATTATAATAGTAAAACCACAATATCCCGTGGAGAGAAGGTGTAAGCAAATAGAAAGCTTCCACATTCTCCTTTTGTCTGGTAAATGCTTACAGTTTGCTCCAAGCCTTTCCTGGGTTGCAGTAAGGGATATGGAGTGTAAGGAATAGGATCTTTCCTCCTTTTTTTAGCCGGGCACTCTTGTTCCAGGGTGGATTTGTGCCTCTTTCTTGCTGTGAATGGTAATAAAGTGGGATGGAGACTCGGCCCCCACCTCCTAGCACCCTACCAGGTGGACCATCTGCTTGGCACCCCTGATCTTATGCTATCTGACATATTGGCTGCCCAACGACAGCCTGCATGAGAGAGTTTTTTTTTTTATTTGTTGGTGTGTTTTATTGGTGGATATAGACTGAGCAATCTTCTATACTTCATATGAGGTTAATTCTAATGGCCCTTTTTGTTAAGAGGTTGGAGCTAGAGTTGCTTTTGATTTGTGACCTTAAGGCACTGACGTATCGCAAGATTTGGAAGGGTTAGGTTAGGAAGCTCTGTTGGTATGGGACCGGAGATCTTTTTTTTTTTTTGAGTACAATAACTGATTATAGCTATGACTGTTATAAAACGTGAATTTCAAATTATGTTCCACATTCTGAAATGACCTAGAAGTTACAGCAGTAGTGGATTGAAGGGTATTGCATTCTTTAAAATAGTTTTGATAAAGGTAATATTATAATTATGAGCAGATTGCTTGGCTATGAAGGATAAAAAAGAGCATCTATGCACATAATATCCTCCCTAAAAGCAAGTCTTAAAGCACTGACCTGTGAGGAGCCCAAGGTGGATAAAACGATTAATCTCAGAGGATGAATCTTCACTGGTGTTTACCAAAGGGGGAAAGTCATTGGTTACTGCTGTCATGTCTCTTTCTCTTGATCTTGAACTATAATGACTTAAGCATATGCTGTATGCTGTGTGTGTGTGTGTGTGTGTGTGTGTGTGTGTGTGTGTGTGTGTGTGTGTGTGTGTGTGGACAGGCTTTCTACAAATACCTTCTGGCAAATTTTGAGATACATTTTCAAATGACCTTTAACTGAAGCATAGATTTAAAATGAATTAGATATCTGACTCTTCACTGTTCTTTCTTGTTTGCAGAGGAATGGTCAGGGGAAAGACTGCATTTTCACAGAGATAGTGCTGGAGAATAACTACACGGCTCTCCAGAATGTAAAGTATGAAGGCTGGTACATGGCATTTACACGCAAAGGAAGACCTCGCAAGGGCTCCAAAACCAGGCAACACCAGCGGGAAGTCCATTTCATGAAGCGAATGCCCAAAGGACACCACATTGCGGAGCACAGACCCTTTGATTTCATCAACTACCCTTTCAACAGACGGACTAAACGCACCCGTTACTCAGGAGAGCGCTGAAGAGTAATGCAGGAGAAAAGAGGGGGACAGTGAGTGAGAGAGAGAAAATACCATCTCAGATAATGAACAGAATCCTCTTATGGACTCCTAAAATGATTTTTGTACTGAGCATTAATATACCTAACATATAGTTTTTTAAATAATTTTCTAGGAAAGAAAAACACACTCTGGAAAAAAAAATACATGGAAAAAGTTCTATTTTTGTACTCCAGACTTTTAGTACTGACTTGTGTAAAAGTGTTAGGAAAGTGAAGCAAATGGTTTGAGATACATGTGAGACATCAGAACTGACATTTTAGTAGTGCGTGGACTTCATCGTCTCATTGTTTCATTTTGTTTTGTCAGTTTTAAAGTAATTTATACTCTTCATATTGCTGCTCATGGGGACTTGGAGGGCCTGAGAGAATGCACTGACAAAAAAAAAAAAAATGCTGTATTGAGTTACACGTACAGCCAAGGCACCTCTCGACCACCCAGTGATAAGACACCCAGTTCATCTGAGTAACCTCTGTGGCTCTTGGTTCTGAATTTGTCCTTGAGATAAACAAAGTTAAAGCAAACACAGCTTTAAATACATATAGAATTGTGGCAGCTACATTTTGATAATCAACACATTTCCTACCGTGGGTTTAACTGTTGAGGTGTTCAAGGTGTATAAATGCATTGTATGAAACGTAGGAAAAATGTTGTTCTTTGTGGCATTGTGTCTGTCTGTTTTTATACATATATAAATCTATTTTTATTTGAGGATGTGTAAAATAATTTTAATGATGAAATATTTATTTAAAAATGTGTAATAAATTTACATTAGGATACCAGTACCTGTCTGTTCATTTCATTTATTCATTTTATTCATTCGTATTAACTTCATGTACCTCACCTTTATGTTACCTTATTTAGGGATATCTGAATAACTCCCCAAATACACTCGATATTACACATTCCTGCATCGAAATAACAAATATGTTCAATATATACTAGATCAAGGATGTGTTGTCAGGTCCAGACATCCCTCACTCTTTCAACTACGTGTTTGCTTTTGGTTTGTGTAGTAATTACTGAGTAATTACTAATAGTTACTGAATTATTTGCTTGAAGATAAATAACTGAATAATAAGCCATGCACTTACGGGTTAAATTCGAATGGATGGTCCTCCATTGATTAATATTACGTTATAGACTTAATGACCAAATATAAAAAATCTATTGAAAAATTTCAGTAAACCGTGCAAACACAGATATGTATCAACAGCTTAGCATTATGTAATTACATCATAATAAATACCAAATTTGTTTGTGTAACCCTTCTGCTTAGTGGCCGGTGGGGCCAGAGATGAAGGTACCATGTAAAGGCATCTCCCCCCAGTGTGTTTGGAGTGGCTCAACACAGGTCAACAGCTCAGTAGGACTGACTCTCCAGGGGTCCTTGTGCTGTTTGGCCTCTCCTTTGGTTGAACCGGACATGCTGCAGTCCCCTGACTCTGGCTCCTAGCCATCAGACAGGTGTTTTTCTTTAATCTCAGACCTTTAACACCCTGTAGCTTAATCTAATTTGAAGAGTCTACGTTTTGTTCCAGGAGGTTATGCGTATTTGCAGGCAGGGTATTGAGGAGTGAATGAGAATCAGTGAATGAGAATTAAGATGGAGGCCAAATGTTACTACTGATGAGTGGAGCTTATGATCATTAATGCCTCCTATCTCTGTCACGTTATGAAATATGGATGTATCAAGATAACATAGCACATGAAGCCCATAACTATGAATCACCATAAGCCTTAATTTAATTTCACTCTTAGTCAAACGGAATATAACAGAGTTTTATTACATTAAGACTGTAATTCCTGATTGCAGTAGATGATTATGATTTCACTCTAAATAATAAAGCACGTCACTAAATGTTGGAAATTAATTTATGTGTATATGATGTGCATTCATGCAGGTCTATTACTAAAACCTGGTTGAGTTTTTACGGCGCAGTCCACCATGTGGTCTGCCTCATGTTATGCTAGTAGCTGACCCAGGGTGCAAGGGTCAAACTTGTGGAAAGGCCAGGAGCTCAGCAGGGCTCTCTTAGGCTCAGTGTTTCTGAGTTTCTACAGAGGCTGCTGCACTTTAGACCCATTGCAATCTACTCAGCACTACTTCACCCCATTTGCAGGGACTTCCATTGACCTGCAGTGTACTCCAGCCCTTGAAACTATTACTTATTGCAGCATTTCTAGGCATAAATACATACGGTTATATTCATATATAAAATTAGATGTAACAAATGTTTGGGGGGAAAAAGTTTGACAAATCTTGTATGTTTTAATTATGAATAAAAAAAAGGATTATTTATGTTCTAGGACGTCTTGAGACTCCCTGTAGTTTTCACATTTAGGATGATCACTACTGATTAACAGGGCTTGAAGATTTGCCACAGTTATCCTGTATTATCTGGCCTTAGTTTCCTCTTAGATTTGTCTCAGTAACCATAAAATTGTAGAAAACCAGAGGGATCCAGCAGGTTGTGGGAAAAATCACACCTTCTGTGTAGCTTGTGATGCCATGCAAATGAGGGGCAATTCCCTTGAAAAAGAGGGGGCGAAAAACTGCTTTCATCCATTTTATTGAGCTGCAACCGTCATCCTTAACCCCAGATAAACAAACAGAGCTACCTTCTTAATTTGCTTAGGGAGCAATTTAGACTTGTACAAGGCCCCCTGCTGAATCTGTAGAATGCCAGGGTGAGAGAATGAGATGACCCAGACCTCTAAGCAGTCTTAATTCACATTCTCCTTAACCCTAGCCATAAAATCAGTCCTGCAAACAGGAGCTCAATTGATAGAACATGACTTGGAAATAACATAAATAATTCAACTTAAGTGTCCCCAGCAAATCAATATGCATAAGACAAAAGTTTAAGGAGCTTGAGTGGATCTTTAGGTGTATTTACAAAAAATGCAATATAATATTTATATGTATATTTTTCAAACCTAAACCAACACTAACACCTTTTTGTCCATGTAAACATTCAAGCTACAGTAGCACACAAGAGTGCACAACTAGCTCGTAGCCACACTGAAAGACATAATTGAAATGCAAACACCGATCAAAGGGGAGATGAGTCCCGACAGTTTAATTGTTTATAAATGGGACTTACGGAAGACCTGTTGACTTTTCCAATTGGATCTGTAATCTTTGTTTGCTCATGCATTTCTAAGGCTGATTGTTAAAATGTTCGGAACAATTACGGGCTAAATGTGTTTGCCAGCCTGAGAGAGTACCCTGCACCCCTCAAAAGAGATCAAAAGAGTCTCCCCCTCCTTCTTTATTTCCTTTTAGTTATGTCAATTCAGCTGGAAAGTCAGCCATAAATGATTTTTTTTAGAAGCCTGAGTATTGGGGACATGGCCATTCATAGTGCCTGAATGTGGAGCGCTGACTCATTGGGGTGATATGCATATTTCATGTACACATATTGTGCACAACTGATCAAAGCATCTAGTGTTTTCTCTGTAATGACAGTGTAGTGACTCAGAACCATTAAAGTATTTTTGATATGTAGAATGTTTATGACAGGAAATCCCAGAGATTGCCATTGACATGCAGAAAGTAATTGCTTATCATGTAAAAGTTGATATTTACAATTCAATTTAAATTTAAGCAAGAAATTGTAAGAAAGAAACTTCTCAGATGCATCAACTTGCTGTCAATGAATAGGGGAGATAGAACCTTATAATACTAAGGTCACGAAGAGAGTTTATATGTAAATAGCAATGGTGATGTGGTTGGACTTCATTTGAATCATATATGAATGTAAAGTAAATCTTCAGTACTTTTCATAGAAATTGAGTTGTGCAAACTCACAGTCATAAAAGATCCATTAACATGCTAATTACCAAAACCTTTATGGCTTCAGAATGACTTAAACCATTTAAAAAAGGAAAACCACTAAGTGCAGAGGGACTATAGAACTAGGTTCAGGGAAACACTGCCACAGAACCTTAAATTACTTGGTCATCACTTTGAATAGGTTGTGGTCAAGCTAGCACTTCTTTCCCAACAAACCACCTATCAAGTAGTTGCATTTCTGACAATCACATACCATAACGTAGGATCAAATGGGTCCATTGTAAAGGCAATATAAAAACATGTCCTACAATGACAAACTCTGAATGTTCAGATGAGATGGGATCACTAGTCAAAAAGGCTTGCCATTCAAAAAACAGAAGCCGGAGAAGAAGAAAAACATCAATGCAGTTGGTGGAGCCAAAGTGAGGGGTGGACAGGGAGAGGAATTGGAAAAGAGCTGAACGAAAAAAAGAACAAATTGCATTCCACAAGCAGCTGAGCATGTCCACTGAGAAATCAAGTCTACAGGAGCAGTGGAGACTGAAGCTGAGACTGGAGCATAAAATGAACATAAAATGAAAAGAAGTACGTTTTTCTAGCGAAGTCCACTTTTCAACATTTTCAATAATCATGTTCAGTTTATAATCAGAGCAATTAGTACATTTGTAGTCTTTGTCACAATTTTAGGGATTGATTGTTTAGCTTGGAGTGGCTTACCACTGACCAGCCAATATCTGCTAAAACTTCAGGTCTCAGTTTATAAAAATTCTGCTTGTATCATTTTGTTTATTATGAAATCAGGCTAATACATTGCAGACCATTTCCAAACTATACAAGTGCCAGGAGTTTAACAAGCATACCATAAGGAGTTTCATATTTCCCCATACAATGCAGATGAGCCTACAAAAAAGTATCAAAGGCAACAACATGGTTTCCACTAGCAGTAACAGTTTTAAAGTGTTTAACACTGGGTAGTATCAATACTGCAATCTGGGGCTGTGTTTAAAATGGCTTGAGTTACTCATACTACTTATATTAAAGCCCACCCAAAAGCAGTATATATTACAGAGCATGTTAAAAACACGAATCTTTCCATTATGTGAGGATACCATGATGATGTACTACATTGGTTGAATCTCCATGTATGTGCATAGAGCTATGTTTGCATTACCATGCATCCCATGATATAACACTTCAAATAAAATAAATCTCTAAATTTCTATAATCAATCAATCCCTAAATTTCACATGAAAAATCTGTAAAACTTAATACTTGATTCAGAGAAAGATTTACGCTAGTTACCTAGTTACTGTGCTTGTATTGCACACTTGTTCCCAAAAAAAGTAGTACCTGACTACATTAAATGCGTATGTAGTCAGTCATTTTGGGAGAAAAGAGCTAGGTTTTTTGAAACTCAAAATTCAAACAGTTGCAGTCTCTCCCTTCAGTGTGCTCTTGAATGCTACACCCCCAAATTACATGCCTACATTCTATTGCATCATGGGAAATTTTCTGGATGAACAGGCAGCACAGCCACAGAGACTGGACTTTATTAGGCATTTAAGCAATGTCTGCAGACCCAATTACAGTGAACTGGGACTGTGATATCTTCTGATTGCACAAATTTGACTGGCTTCTTCCTGCCACAATAGCCTGTAGGTGTACTATGGCAAAAAAAAAAAAACATTTAAAGTCCCTTAAAGTCGCTAATTTACTGACAGCTGCTGGATTGTGAGAAGTGTTTTGCCAAAAAAGTGTTCTTTATTGTGTTATGAAATGTGGAACAATGGTGTAGATTAGCCCAATAGTTTGTAAAACGTCGGCCTCTAAGTGAATTGACATTTTATTTTTTATATCTATGTCGATAAGTTTATTATGGCACATTACTTAGATGTATATATGGCAATATTTTGGCCATTTATTGAAGCCACTGAGCTTACCATTTATTTTTTCACTCACAGAACCCATGCATATTAAAACTATCATTAGAGAAAAGCTGGCATGTTTATAGGCCTACTGCGCTTTAATTTTGAAGTTTGGATTAAATTCAATTGAGAAGACCAGTCAAATAGGCTGACTGCTATAAAAAGTTAACAAATATAATAACTTTGATAACACAGATGGTGGCACAGTGGTCCAGCAGGTAATGTTGCCGCCTCACAGCTGCAAGCTACTAAGCTTAGGTTACTGTCAATGTGGTTTTGCAATTTCTCCCCATGTCTGTACTGGTTTCCTCTGGGTTCTCCTGTTTCCTTCCACCTTCCAAAAACATGCTGTGGACTGGATGCATTAAATTGCCCGGAGGTGTGAGTGATTGTGTGAATGCGTCTTTGCTTGGTGTCCTGTGAAGGACTGCTGTCCCATCCGGGGGTGAATTCTACCACCTTATGCCCAGTGATCCCAACCTGATCCTGATCAGGATAAAGCAGTAACAGAAAATGAATGAATGAATGAATGAATGAATGAACTTTGATAATGTCGGTTGTAATTTCTTCAACTGTAACAACAAAATTTCAGAAATTGCAGGACTTCACAGACCCATGGTTGTAGACTCTTTTACCTCAGCTGACCTGTGAATTAATTCTGTATTTATTCTTACTCTTATTATTTTTAATTACTAGATGAGTCTGCCTGCTGTTTTACCAATATGCAATTTTTCTGTATTATTAGAAATGAATGAAACAATAAAATATTCATGCTGGCTGATTTCACTTTTAATTCCCACCTCTGCTGCCTAATATTTGTCTAACCACCAGGAGTGTCGGTCAAAGTTGCTGTTAAAATACAAAAAATGAAAATCTGATCTTACTCAGAGGGATGACTGACAGGTTAGTCACATGACTGTGTAGTATACTCGATGATACTGTATCCCTATAATGCATATTTCTACATAATAAAACCTAGTGGACAGTGTACACCGAGTCAGCATGCAGCGCCCAAGCCCATGTGACTGAGTCAACATCACAAGCCACGTGACCTGCTGTCGTACTGGAATGGCTCCCACCACTCACTGTGTTACTACGCCCTGAGAAAATGGGATTCTCCATACGACTGTCTAACACAGACAAATTTATGCGCTATAAATACGTTAATAAATGTCTCAGTAAATCCGGCGTGATAGTGGTGACTGACTGGAAGAGCCCAACATGTTATTCTTTCAGTTACCCGAGGATGTTCTTTACCTAATCTTGTCGTACCTGGACTACAAATCGCTATGTCGCCTCTCTCAAGTTTGCAGGAGAAGCTATCACTTCACTCTGCGCGACGTCGTGTGGAGGAGGATAGCGAAACACTTTATCAACACTGGAATGACACGGGAAGGAACAGACCTGTGAGGATTTCTTTTCATATAGATATGGAGCTAGTGTGCTAACTGGTTTGACACGGGCCTTCTCCGCGAATTACGTAACGCGACACGTAATCTCCGTAGAGTGCGTTATTTAGCGCGCGTCACACGAGCGGAACCAGCGTAACTGCTAATTCTGCAAGCTAACTTCGACGTGCGTGCCACTGTCTTGTTTACATTTGTTCCCAACTCAACCTGTTCAGTTAACTGGTGTCCACTAATGGACTAGATATAACCTGAAACAATGGAGCTATCTAGTCAGATAGAAACTTCACTTCTTCATTTAGCTAGCAAGGGCGGCCACGTTTCCTGCGTTAGATTTACCGCAGCTAACGTAAGATATAACCAGTTATGTTTTACTGGTTGTCCATTTAGACATACATCAGATGACTTTCGTCAACATAGTGCTCATCTTGGAAAATGTAGCTTCTGAAAAGGCTGAATAAGCTTCTAATGCCTTCTTTCTAAAGGATGGTGTCCCAGGCGTTAATGGACAGGGACAACCATAATCATTGGAGTGGGCTGTTCTCAGCACAGCAGTGACACTGACATGGGAGTAACAGTGACAGTTGTGGTGGTATGAGTGTATCAGTTTTATTTATTTATTTTCTAACAGCTCATTGTTACTACCAGGATGAGAGCTGTCTACTCACCAAAGACATCCAGCCAGTTATTGATAAAGACCTTGAGAATGAGCCCGGCTAGCTCAGTCGGTAGAGCGTGAGTCTCTTAAACTCAGGGTCGTGGGTTCATGCCCAAGTCATGGCATAATGGTTAGAGAGTCGTACTCGTGGGTTCGAGTCTCTGGTCCAGCAGGGATTGTAGGTGAGGTGGGGGGGGGTGAATGACCTCTCCCTGCGCTCTCTTCCACCCTCAGTACCACGACTGAGGTGAGACCCTTGAGCAAGGCACCGATCCACCAACTGCTCCCCGGGCGCTGCAATAAAAAAAAAAAAAGGCTGCCCGTGTGTGTGTTCACTACTGTGTGTGTGCACTTGGATGAGTTAAATGCAGAGCACAAATTCCGAGTATGGGTTACCATACTTGGCCATAAAGTCACTTCAAGTCACTTCACTAACAAACTTTCACTTATAGCTGTTTTTCTACATAAAAGTGCTGACTGGACCACCTTCCGTGTTGATATGAAAGAAAGTGGATTGTGTGACACACTGTAGCCATAAACACTGCCACAGTATACAGAGTACTTGTTAGTAAAGGCTAATCACATATGGGCTTGCGATAACTGAATGATTTTAATACTTCAAAAGGTTACAAAAAGTCATATATATATATATATATATATATATATATATATATATATATATATATATATTTTTTTTTTTTAATTGATTTTACACACTTATAGCATTATTGTACTGCATATCATTATTTAACAAGTTATCGCATATCTTATTTTTCTTCAATGTCACGCAGTCCTACTAATTAGCTAGCACTGTTATTATGACTATCATTAAAATGCTGACATTTAAATATCTGCATATCATGAACATATTATTAAGCTTCTCATATATGGTCGCAAGCAGTACTATTTTTTTTTTACACTCAAAAATGTTGACGATTTTTAAAAAATGGCCACATATCCCATAGGATTGCATGTAAAACTGCAGCTATGTCTGAAACACTTGTACCAGCACCACAAACACATGGTCACTGTGCTGAAAATGGTCCACCACTTTCAACATCTTTATCAAGGTCCCTTTCTCCTAATGGACAGGATAGATGTGATCCTGACAAATTGTGCATAGATGGACAGGTAGAATACAGATGGACTACAGTCCTACTACAAGTGTGCTGGAGACAGCTGTACCGAATAAAGTGGCCACTAAGTGTATGTCAAGTCTCAATATCATAGACACGAATAAAAAATTGTTCACACCTGCTGTTTTTCCGCATCCACTGCACAGGTTTTACATGAAATGCTGCTGCGGAGCAGTTGCAAGTCAGTGAGAATGTTGCCACTTTTAAAAGCGCTGCTGCACTTTTAAAAGCTTTTTTTTTTTTTTTGTCGAAATCGTGCACTTTCAAAATTCAACTTTCTAGAAAAAGTTTGGATTGACATTATTGCTTTTTTTAACGTCCCAACCAATCAGGTCACAGCTCGGGGGCAAGTGAGAAAAACAAACATGGAGGACAGTTCCTGTTAAAAATTGTTCCAATGTGAGCCATTATAAGCTTACGACGTGTTGAATCATAAACCTTTGACTGCCAGTATCTATGTTGCAATCTAACTACAAATAACAGCATGGCTATTTTTCACTATCTACGGTATATGATGTGATGGTTCCACAGCCAAGTTGCACAAGCAGCTCTCCTTCTTTTCTGCCTCTAAAGACATGAGTTACAGTGTGCTTTTTCTCATATCCGCACAAAAAGTGCCCCGGCAGTGTCTTTACTGTAATGGAAAGAAAAAAGACAGCCTACGCTAACATGATTACTATTCTGTTATTATTTTTGGTTTTTGGAGATCTCACATTTGCAGTAACACTTAATTGGAGCACTAAGAGAATGAGTAACTCTTTAAAATTACCCAAATGTACTTTGTCATATTTAAAGGCAGCTATTACTGCCTTCTTTTAAAATATTTATTTTGTAAATTACGCGCCTTTCTGTGAGTTTGTGTTATTAAATTGAAAATCTTTAATGTTGTAGATATCCTGCCATTGCTCTGAAGGACAGAGTGAAGATTTCCCAAAATTGGAGTCGTGGTGTTTGTCGTAACAACGTCCTTCTCAAGTGGAAGATTAAGTAGGTTCATTTTACTTTATAGAATGTCTTGAAATCTCTTGTTATTCTTGTGACAGCTAGAGAGTCAGGCACATTTTTTCAATAAACATAGCCAAGAACTACCTAGCTTCAGGAAAGAGCAATTTGACTGACATGTCAGGTGACCAATCACACACCTTTCCTGTAGCCTGTCAGCAAACATGACAGGAAAGTGCATTTACATAGAAATGCGAGAGCCAATCAGATTTCAGCTTTCAAGATTCTGAAACCTGTGGCTGTAAAAGTGTTCAAAAGATATCAGATGCTCTGTGGCCCATAGGCAGAGCTTCTAAAGCTCAGATTAATACTTATTAGTCAGTTAGTAAGTCAGTTCAAATATTTCTTTAAGGTGTTGGATTTGTCAGTAAACTCTTTAAAAATATTGAAATGAAGATCTGATTTTTATTACAGTAGACAGTATGGGAAATGCAGAGAAGCCAGAGCCTCTGATTTAATCAGCTGATCAACTCAATTAAGTCAAAGATATGACATGACTAGTTATGTAAAGATATTTAAAGGATTGTACTTTTTGGTTAAATATGTTGTTTCTTTCTCTCCATGCTTGACTGTAGAACAGGTCTTTTTATTGTCCGTCCCACGATGAAATAATTTTTTAAAATATGATTGTGGGTGTGTCATTGACATTACCAGCTGATCATTGAAGACAAGAAGTCGTTCATTTTTATTATCCACTTTATCACCTTTAAGACCTTGGATGACTGATTGGGCTACATGTGTAGGAGTAATTTCCATCCCTTAATTTTTCCCCACAGCTTGTTGCCGTGGCTACAGCTGGATGGTGATTTGCTGTATCTCTCTCAGGCGGCAGACATTGGAGCTTACGATCTCAGGGGGGCTGAGAGAGGGAGGTTTCAGCATAATAGGGTGGACGTTTTTTCTGGACACCAAGAAGACGTGTGTCGATTTACATTGACAGATGCACATCTCATCAGCGCTGGAGGGTAATTTATATTTAGTTTTTAATGACATGATGGTAAACATTTATTTTAGATCATTCATTTGACATTAATATTTAGTAGTTTGCACCTAATTACAGTATGTTTAAGGAATATAACAAGGAAAAACAACAAAAAGTGTCTTAGTAAGGTGTTGGTCTACCATGATCTCCCAGAACCGCTTAAATGCAATTTGGAATTTATACTAATACTTCAAAAAGATATTCTCTCAATTGGTATATTGATGATGGAGGTGGAGAGCACTATATAACACGTCACTCCAAATTCTCCCAGGTGTTAAAATTGTTTGGGATCTGGTGACTGTGATGGCTGTAGCATATGATTTATATCATTTTCATACTCAAACCATTGAGCCCTCATGCCCTGTGAATGGGGACAGTGTTGTCCTGGAAGAGACCACTCCCATCAAGAAAGAAATGTTACCTCATAGATAAAGGTGATCAGTCAGAATATTTTTGTATTGATTTTCAATACAGTAGATCGGAATTTGGCTTAAAACATGGTTTGCAAATGTTTCTCTGGAAACTTTGTCTACTATGCTGAATTTTTAATCTTAATCTTCCATAATGTCAAAGCAGTGATGATGTGTAGTTGCCACTACAGGGTCCTCACCTACTATTGGCCAGTCAGATTATCTTGCAAAAAATATACAGTCAGGTCTGGAAGTATTTGGACAATGACAGAGTTTTTGTGATTTTGCTTTTATACACCACCACCACAATGGATTTAAAATAAAACATTGTGATCAATGTTGATGTCGAAGTGTAGACTTGCAGGTTTATTTTAAGAGGTTCCACAAAAATATGGCATTTACCATTTAGGAATTACAGCCAATTAAGCACTTTAAATACTTCCATTTTCAGGGGCTCAAGGGTATTTGGACGATTGACTGACAAGAAGTTAATTGATCAGGTGTGATTCATTCCCTCATTACTTCAAGACAAATGAAGCAGATAAAAGCAGGAGACCTCAATGCAAGTGAAGGAGGCCATCATTAGGCTGAAAAAAACAACATAAATCTATAAGAGAGAGATAGCACATTCTTAAAAAGAAAGAAAGCACTGGTGAGCTCAACAACATCGAAAGGCCTGGAAGACCACGGAAGACAACTAAA
>CM074947.1:13556069-13589043 GCA_037577455.1 Pangasius macronema
TAGCCCATCCACTTCAAGGTTTGATGTGTGTTCTGAGATGCTTTTCTGCTCACCACGGGTGTAAAGAGTGCTTATTTGAGTTACTATAGACTTTCTGTCAGCACAGACCAGTCTGGCCGTTCTCTTCTGATCTTTCTCATCAACAAGATGTTTCAGCCCGCAGACCCTCACTTACAGGATGTTTTTAGATTTTTTCGCACCATTCTGTGTAAACCCATCTGGCACCAACAACAATGCCACAGTTAAAGTCACAGAAATCACACCTTTTTCCCATTCTGATGTTTGATGTGAATATGACCTGATGCTCTTGACTGGTATCTGCATAATTTTATGCATTGTGTTGCTGGCACATGATTGGCCGGATCGATAACGACATAAATGAGCAGGTGTACAGATGTTTCTATTAAAGTGGATGGTGAGTGTAAATTTGCAGTGTGTATATTTTAGAAATTTTCATTTATTATTATTATTACATTTTTTCTGCTTTCAATTTGATTAGCCATTTTCCTAGAAACTGAGCCTGCTGTTTACAATGTTTGCCATTGTAAAACTAATACTCAGTATCAGATTGGCACACCCCTAATAATTACTGTCGGTATAGTGTCTAAGTAAAAAACATATAAAGTTGTTTCCTTTTTTTTTTTTTTTTTTTTTTTTTTTAAATTGTTATTGTTCTTGGTGTCTTCATAGCATACTGCTTCTACTGGATAAGATCGTAGCCAGCAAAAAGGCCACATATTCATATATGTTACCATTAAGATCATTTCAAAAAATAATTTGTCTGTAAAGTAAACTTAGGAAGATTACAAAATGATCTATTTGGTTCAGAAATCCTTGAGATGACAAACCTTGGAGCTTATATTTTACACAGTGAACATTTGTGCAGTCTCTGCTTATGCAATAATCTTGACCTGATATGTGGAGTTGGTTATGTTGCTTTGGCCCTAACAATGTTGTTACTGTAGGAGTTCTTCTCTCAGCAGGGGCTGGATTAAAGTTTGTGTGACCCCAGCACTAATTTCATGCTACACAGTTCCACGAATAATGATGTCAGCTGATTAGGTTACCAAAATGGTTGTGTTAGCAGTGAACCCCTGACATGTTCTAATGATCCTGAGGGGCACTGTTTTTGTTGGGTTAGGGTTTGCAGGTCGTTCGGAGGGGGTAGCGCGGGCCATGGTGGTGTTGTCGACTGCACCAATTCAGTCCTCGATTCAAAGGAGCGCGGGCAGTTATGAGGTCGAAATGGGTTTTGGGGGAGGGCACGTTAGGCGAGATAGAGGCTTTGACCTTTTACAGCTATAATATCATTGGACTCCTTTTCATATCAGTCAGAAGTCTGGAAGACAAAACTGTATTTAATTGTAGCGGTGTGTTTTTGCCTCATTCATTTTCTCTTGTGTTTTTTTTTCTTCTCTAAAATCAGATGCAGTGAGGGATGAGTAATTGAAGTAATAGAGAGTAATAAGGGCTGGGAAGAGAGAGCTTGGCTTTGCCCCTATTGTATCTTGTGTCACACAGGTTCAGAGGTCATGCAGCCTGCATATTCTATTAGGACACACAGCCTTCATTGGGGCAAATGAGTTTACCCAACAGTAATTAAAATGCCAGCACTGGCCCAGCAAGCTGAATATGGTTGATGGGCCACTGCTAACCGGGTTGACAGCTGCCATGGCTGTCTTTGCCAATAGGCTTGGGCCCTCGGTGAAGAAACTAGCCAAAACCATCCGAAGCAGGAACGCCTGTTCCCTCTCTTCTACTAGCTGTCTATTTTTAACTCCCATACATGGCTTTCATATGATGTTATTGATTAGCATATAATTCAAAAGTGATTTTTTTATCAGTCTACTTAGTATGTCTCACGGAAAATCAGAAAAGTAAAAATGTTTTCAGACTTTAGCAGGTTCTTGGCCTTGTCTTATTATGACCTTGGTGTAAAAGGTGACCTTCAAATCCTGAATCCTCTCTCTCTCTCTCTCTCTCACTCACACACACACACACACGCACTCTCTCTGTCTCTCTCTTCAAATCTTACTGGCTGTGGTTTAGGGTCACTGTCCCTCATTCTGTTTTTGTGCTCGGGGTTTAGAGTTGGACCCCAGGCTCTAGAGAGCTTATTCACACAGGCTGGCTGTTAATTTGAGGCCACACTGGTATTCCATTGTGGAGTCCGTTTTTTTTTGGTGTTGGGGGCGGAGAGCCCACTGCTCGGGTGTTCTCTGGAGGTATGAAAGTATGTTAAAGAAAGAGTGAGAGTTTCAGTAAGCAGCTTTGGGATTCATTGTGTGCAGCATGCTTTCAAATCTTTGTGGCCTCTCAAATCTGACACACTATTAGTCAAAATCTATATTTGAATTGAATTTAGGCTCACACAGACCCATGCATGTGAACACACATAGACTGTGCGTTGTCTTTTTTTTTTTTTTAGCTGGGCATAAGACTAAGAAGTCAGTTGGGCTATGGGGGAAGAATTCATCACAGCAGGACATTGTAGGAATACCTGGGCGCTAAAGCCACCACATTCTTGGCTGTTCAGTAGTGTGGGAGTCCTATTGTGCGCCTCACCTCCACACACAATGCAGGGAGCGGTGGAGGCCTGGAGCCTCACCTGCCAATCCCAGCTGTCCAGGAGGGCTTTAATCCCTAACTATCAAGCAGGTCAAAACCATGGCGCACACACACACACATGCACTCACACCCTCCTCCCTACCTGTTCCAACTAATTTCAACCTGTCATCCAAATCAAAGGGGGTACCAAAGTGTTTTTGTTTCTCTTACTTAGCCACCTCCTAACAGCTTGGTGAAAGAATGCACATCTTTGAACAAAGTCAACTGTCTTACCTTACCGCTCAGCTTTTCTTGCCCCTTCAGTATTCTGACTTGTTGTTTGTTTGTTAAATGTTTTATCACTTGTGTACTGGCAAGAATAGATGATAAAGTAGAGATGCTCAAAGCTCTTAACCACAAAAATGTAACTGTATGAATGCACTATATTTCTAATAGCCTATCATCTATTATCACTTGACAGATTTTGCAGATTTTTGCTTGATAAATATTGATATGCTATAGACCGACTGACTAGTCTGTGCCTAAATATATGCCTGGATAATATTAATCCATTAATAAACACTTGTTTATGTATCTGTCTGAACAGCACCTTTGTGACCGGAACAGCATGCTGTGAAAACTTCGCTCCTCTTCGGATATGGGACACAGAAAGGTAGCTGACACCTCAGCACTTCATTCTTGTCATCTTACCTGTTCGATTTTGATCATATTTGTTCATATATTACTGTTAAAACTTCTGACCTTATGCAATTCTTGAATATGTTGTGCATGAATGCATTGTATTTTCTAAAGAGATTAGAGTCGCAGCCTGACAAAATCACTGACAAGTGCTGTTTAGTCTCAAAACCCTTTACTGTTTGTCAGTTTAATTAATAACACAAGTAAACGTATGATAATGATCGTTGTTGTTCACAAGCTTCTGAGCTACCTTACTGGGCTTTTTGAGAAGTTCAAAGCTGACTTCAAAATTCCTATCATGAAAGGCCTGGCTTAAACCTGATACAACCTGACTAGCTTCTGTAATTCCCCTGCTTTACGTGCAGAATTCAGCCTGCTTACATGTTGTCAGTCCAGGGGAGGAAAAATTAAGAAGGGGAGAAAAAAAATGGTATGTTCCGGCACCAAATGACAAGGAAATTCGAGAACGGTTGCTGGGAAGGAGGAGGGGCGATTCACCATGTATATCCCTGGGAATCACATTTTACAAAGGAGGAGGAGAAATAGAAAATTTGCTCAGGATTTAGATGGGCAAAGGCTGGGGCTGAGGTTTGATCTGTGAAGTGTGGATAGGTAGTGTCAGGCTGATGGGCCTGTGTACAGGCAAATTTTGCTTCTGAATTATGGGAGCTGAAAGTCAACTTGCACATCACTGCTATGGAAACCATTCAAGTTGCAGGCGGATGTGTGTCAGCCATACTGGGAAAATGATAAACTTACCTCCATGCGTTGTTGTTGGTATTTTCTTTTTTCATTTGTTTGAATAGACCTGAAGGGTTTTTTCTTTATACATTTTCTATATACTTTTTATTATAGTTTCTATTGTGAGCCATGCTCTCAGTAGCATTGCATGACCTGTCTCACAGTGTGTCGTATATTCTCTTTTCCTCTCATCTTTGTGCTGCCACATTTGGGTTAGATGTGTCCTGCCCTAATGTGTTCCTGTCTGGTAATCAGGTGCACCTTGTGCGGAGCACAAAGCCGCCAGTCACAGGGGGTCGAGAAAACAGCCATGAGCGAAGGGGCGGTGGAATGGGGGCTGTGTGTGCATGTGTGTCCCTTTTTTTAACGTTTCCCAGACAGACCACCAGCATATTCTTCAGACAGCCACTACCAACATGAGACAACACATTAAGATGGCAAGAGTATCGGCGATAAAGGCAGACATCAGATCATAAACACTATTACAGTGTTGGGAGCAACACACACAGATGATGATTATCACTGGTTTTCAAAGCAGTAAACAGCTAAATGTATTTAGCAGTTCTTTCGTTAGGCCTTGTGGAATCTCATGCAAAAAAAAAACAATTTACTATCACCAGCACTTGTTTTTAAGAGCATAGCTCTTCATTCCCAAAGGCCTGCATGCCTTTTTACTCGTTTTAAATAATCAAAGTGTAGTGCGGCAGTCATGTTTGCAGGGCAATTTGAACGATGAGAGATCTTGTATTCCCATCTTTTGTTTATCTGGTTACCTCAAGAACCACTTTAAGTATAATGACAAGTGTCCCTGACATTTTTCACAAAGGACGGGGGCACCTTTTTGAACACTGCATGTTGACTGGAAAGGAGAATAATAGAGGAGACATGTACAGGCCAAGATCTCTCACACCCTCATGTCTCAGCAGCGCAGCTGACCAGCTGGTGGGGAAACAGACTGAGGAGTTATGACAGAACGAGTGAGCAACACGCAGTATTCGGATGGCAGAGAACATTGTGCAATCAGTTACTTTACTGATGACCTTATTTGTCTTTTCAAAACTAATGAACAAATACATTTCCATAAAAAAAGGTTAACTACATGACAGGAAACAATGTTATATTTTAATATTAGTGTGAAAGACAGCTTTAGGTGTTTTATGTTTCCTGATACTTGATCAGAAATGTATTTTTATGGTTCTCGTCCTTTCTTACTTGTCTGTATGGTACAGAGGTCTGTGATCACCCCGAGTCCCACACAAGTGGCGCTTTAAAGGCACCCCTAACTTTTCATGAGGCCGTCGGTCATGGATAAACAGAGAGAAAAGCCATCAAAGAACCATGCAATTGCACTGAAATTCCTCACATTCTTCCCTGAAAGAGAGGGTTAAATGTCTGGATCTGGCAGGAGCTGTGTTTTACAAATTGCAATCTCATTGTTTTTTAAGAGAACGCGTGTGACATTTAAAAGTCTCTATTGTCCAGCCCCCTGACATTCCATGCTGGGCTTTTTTTTCTTTCCTTCTTTTTGCTCTCTCTTGGCTTGCGGTTATTTCAACTCTCAGTTAAATTGGTTGACAAGCAGACGGTGCAATGCTATTTCTGTTTGTTTTAGGCACTGAAAACCCCAGCAGGATTCTTTATGTACCTGTCTCACATCCTTTCAGGGCACTGACTGTTTCCCATAGCTTCCCTGTGCCAGTTTACCCTCTATACTTAACCTTACAAGAGCGTCAATGGAAAATTGCCTTTTCTGTGGCTCCAATACCCAAAGAAATGCCCTTAGCCTCTCCCTTTTTTTTTTTTTTTTTTTTAAATCCATCAATTCATTAAAGGTCCCTTTCATAAGGTGTGTATGTGTGTGTGGCCCAAATGGCTACAGAGAAAGTAAGGACTGCTGAAGAGACCAGCCCCTTCATTTTGCTTCATTGCCCTGAGACCATAACTCACAACTAATCACTAACACATGACGTTCTTTATAGCCCAGAATTATTATTTAACAGCTTTTCAACCATATCAGGACATAAAAATGGATGGACTCCTTGTCACTTTGTTTTATTACACTCTTCCGGAAACATTCAGAAATGCATAGCATTAATGCACAAAGAAACAAAATCAACCAGAAGAGCTCCTCGGTCAAAAATGATCCATGCATTTACAAATATATTAGTCCCTTTTACTAAAATATAGGTGGGAATCAGTGCTTTAAAGCTCTGACTTAAATGTATCCAGGGGTCAAAGAGGATTAGGGTGAGGTCAGGAGCCTCGAAGGAGTGATTAAAAAGAGCCTAGAATATAAAGCATTTTCCTTCTAGTTTGTCTTGCTGCATTCGGTGGTAATTTTGTCTGTGATCACTTTAACAGGTTGCACATCTCAAATGCCCCTAACTGGTCTGTGTGTGACCTCTTAACTCCCCCACATGCTTGGGCATTAGACATCTCCCTCAGCAAAATAAGACATGATAAAGTCCTAATCCTTTCTGCTCTTTGGTTATGCTTATTCAGAGAAGCCGCATATCTTTGCGCACTTTTGGTGCATGAGGGAAAGAAGACTACTCTGTTATTCCGCCCTCAAATAAAAATGACACTGCCTCTGCATTCTTACTGCTGTATAATAGTTTACCACCATTGTGTGTGTTCTGCGATCATCTCTGATTCTGTTGACTTTCTGTAGACCTTCTGTAGTACAAACTACTACCAATTACTCCAGAAGTTTCTATCATATATCTATTAGCTTTGTAAAATACCTTTATAAAATATGAGCAGTTTTGCTATATAGCAAAAGTTGTTTGATCTGGGCTTTTCAACATGCTAAAGCCCTTCTTTCATAATCAAAAGCACCTGTTTAGTCAAATTCCCATTCTTCCCTGTCATCATACAGCTAGAAGGACAGGTATGGTTTCACCTGACATTTCCAGAGCTCTCAGAGCTTGCCCGACATACTTTTTGATGCTGTCAGATCAGACACTGGGCCGGCTGTGGAGAGAACAAGGCTGGCCGCCATGCAGATGCAGCAATTTGAAAGATGACACGGTTATCCTCCATCCTGTAATCTTCATAGGTCCTCTCAAGGAAAAAAAAATGACACACATAAAACCTGTGACCTAACAATTTAAGAATCCTGGTGTTTGCTCCTCTGCATGGAACAGTGCTATTACTGGCTTTAAAATCAGAGCACAGATGTGAGGACTTCTTTTACGATGCTTGTTTTTCTCGCTTCACGCTTTGACATTTGCAGAGGGCCAGGCAGACACCGGATGTGCCGTATTGACATGAGTTTACACATTATTCCTAACCTGTCCATAAAACCATGTGAGGCGAAGCACTGTAATGAGAAGTTGTTTCTTTGTCAAAACCAATTGACTGTTTCCATTGTTCAGTACTCTATCTACAACTGTAGGTAGTCGATAAGCTGCTGTTTTAGCAGTAAGGGGTAAATGATGAGTTCTTGCTTAACATAGACACCCATGGGCCAAAGGGGCAGTTTGTCTGTTAGGCCCACCAGGGGTATTGCCTTTAGTTCTGGAGGCCTAGCTTTTAAAAAGGCTGTGTCTAATAAGACCCCCCCTTGTCCCCTGGAGCGAAGGTTGGGGATTACCAGTCTGCCCTTGGTGAACAAGCTCACAGGAGACCCCAAATGTGGGGGGTGGTCGCTATGGGCATTGGACTGTTCTAAATAGTTGCTAGGGACCAGGTATCAAAGGTCCACAAGTCGCACACAGTCATGGTCATGAAGGGAATTAAACAGCAACAATGAAATTGTTATTCTACAATAATCTGGCTTCTGCGGTGTGGGTCGGGGAGGCGAGGAGGGCGCAGCAGGCCTGTTCAGCCTGTGATCATAGGAGCGTGGTGCTAACATGGGCATCCCCCCTCTATCTCTCCTTCTCCTCCTCAGACCCTCTCTTCTCTCTGTCCTCCTTTTTTGTTCCCATACACATCTAAGAACAGAGCCCAGCACTGGTCGTAATCTGCTTTCTCAGCCCATTCAGCTAGGTGTTTACTTTTTCTGCCATCTCCTAGGATTTTAGTTGTCCTTTGTGTAGTCTATGAATGATGGGAATATGGGAATGTAGTGGGATTTAGAGATAATTAACTGGGCAAATTAAGGCATTTGGTCTGAAACGACAACTGATGGATTGGTCACACTAACATACCAACTGAGACATAAGACCTTGAGACAACCTTAAGCGTGTATCTAATACGTTGAACAAGCACTGAGGTGTTAAATAACCTCTCTTTCCAAATCACGCTTTTTAAACAACTTGTTTTTGGCCTAGAGCAAGCACACTGGATTTACTCTCCTGTGTCAACTTTGAAGCCAGCCCCTGTAATTTTTTGATGCCTGCAATTTCTTTCATGATGTTTGATGAGGACTAGTCTATAACTTATCTTGTGTTGTCTTCTTCTCACTCTCCCAGGTGTGACCTGGTGACGTGTCTTGGCACAAATTTTCGCAGAGGCGCAGGTGTGTTGGATATTGTGTATGAGTCTCCCTTCCAGCTCCTCACCTGTGGATATGACACCTTCATCCGTTACTGGGATCTGCGTGTCTGCTCCAGGTACGTGAGGTGGGAGGAGAAGGGGATCTCCCCTGTCCTGAAAGCAGAGTGTTATGAGGTGTAAATGTACCATTGTATAACATTTTGTAAGGCAGAATGCTAAGCTACTTCTCATGTACTACATGGCTGATGCTCAGTTTGAATTGGACTTGGAGTGAATTATGCCGTCAGCAGAACCCAGCTTGTCTGCACAGAGTAATAAAGTTAGTTGGTGAATCTCTCTCTGAGAGCTTGTGAGGAAGATTAGTGTTCTCAGTTAATCTAATAAGCCCTCCTGTGCATAGAGCACCATTTAGACAAAAAAGGAGCCAGGCCTGAGACTCCTCTTGGCTCGGTGGACGCCATTGTTCCTGCGGGCTGCTGAAAGGGACCCCCTCTTTAAGAGGGACTCTCACTGTAGGACTCTGACCCACCCAGGCCTGCACCACTCGGTGGCCATATTGATGTGGTGCTGTGCATCTCCAGGGCAACGGGGCGAGCTCGAAGGATCAGTGAGCCGCTTGTGAGGCAGACTGGGCCCCTATGTCGGGCCATGGCAGGGGACACACCCACACACAATCGCATATGGGCAGTCATGTAACACAAATCAGAGGTGATTGAAAGAGGCCCTGGAGAGTTCGGGGAGGCGCAAATGACCCCTCTTAAGATATCAATAATTCACAGTGTGACCAGTCAGGGGCCAATCTGTGGTCAGTCCTCAGGCGGAGTGAGTAGTCATGTGAAAGTTGTTCTCATTACTAGAAAGGGGATAGTTAATACACGCTGTGTGAAATGCTAGTGACAGGTGTGAGTGTGAAACGAACAGTGACAACCATTGTCACTGTCATTACTCTAATTGTTTTTTCCTGACAAAAAAAGTTGTTCACTCCTACTTGCCTGTGTCCATTTACATTTATATCATTTGCCAGACACCATTATCCAAAGGAGTTGTATCCTTAGTGAGCTATAAACTTGAGGTTACAGTTTCCTCTGTTGAAACTATGGTCAGAATGTTCCTATTTATGTACACCACAGGAAGAAGAGGTTGAGAGGCATTAAAATTATTTGCAGTAAAGGTGTATGCATGTGTGTACACATGTGAGACCTAGAGAGAGAGTCCAGACATCTCATCCCATGTGGTCCTCCTGCCCTAATGTCTGTTGTGCACACCAGCCACGCTCTTTTCCCATGATTTATTCATCACCACCATTAATGGAGAATTGATCTTGATTGGGTTAGCACAGCTCACCTATTTTCTCAGTTTGCACCTTTAGGTGAACAAGTTTAATCCACACTTTTTTAAATAAAACAGTTGTCCTTAAAGTGCACAAGGAAGCAGTGGTTTTGGTCACTGAGTCAGTGTGAAGTGTAACATAAGCAATATAAAAATTTGATTACACATCATTTAGCAGAACTCTACAAGTAAACACAGTAAACTGCTCTCGTCAACAGGAAGAGTGTGATGGAGTGGGAGGAGCCTCATGACAATGCACTTTACTGTATGAAGACCGATAAGAATTACATGATCGCCAGTGGTTCCTCCTACTATGGAGTGGTGCGTCTGTGGGACAAACGGAAAACCCGCTGTTTGCAGGTGAGTGAGTGAGTGAGTGAGTGAGTGAGTGAGTGAGTGAGTGAGTGTGTGTGTGTGTGTGTGTGCGCGTGCGCATGCGCGTGAATTTCATCTACTTCATCTATATGTAGTGAAATGTGATGTATGTAGTGCTTTTGTTTAGCCATGTTTAATGTCCCAATGTGCTTAATATTCCAGATGTTCCAGCTCACGTCCACCACCAGTAGCCCAGTGTACAGTCTGTGCTTCAATGCCACACACCTGTATGCCGCCGTCGACTCAGCCCTCTACTCACTGGACTTTAGAACCTCAGGGCCCAGGCCCAAGAGATAAAACAGCTCACTCACAACACAATCACACACGCACACACACACAGTCACATGTGCCTTGGCTTTTAAGTCCACATTACACAATTTCAACACCTTTCCCCTCCAGCTCTGACATTGAGCCTTTGACCTTTTACCCTTCCAAAACCTCAGCTTAGAACTTCAGGAACCCCATTAAAATATCTGTACCCAGTGTGGCCTTGGATTGGTGCCACAGATAGTAGCAGATAGTTGTCATTTCTTCACTAATCTGTGTCGCTGGCTGTTGAAGGAGCAGAGGGAGCAGGGTTCATGACCTTCTGTGACCTGAGCTTTAACGGATTTAACACATTGCCAGCGACCTGTGGGATTATAAAACAAACACTGCTCAGAGCTGCCCGAACGCCCCATGGGTATTTATGCTGAAGCATATACAGTACAATAAAAAAAAAATTTCTGCTGTGCTTGAGCTGTTTTTTTTTTCCCTCAAAAAAATTAAGTCATTTCAGTTGACTTGGCTTTGTGCTTTTTGTATTTCTTCTGGTCACAGTTAAAAAACGTTGTGAAGGTGTTGCTTTTATTCAGAAGTTGTTCTGTATAGATACCACTTTAGGGAAATAAAGATTTTATACTGTAAACACAGTTACATGTCTCCTTAGGTCTGTTCTGATTGGAAGCTTGCAGCATGCCAAAGAGTTTAATTTAGAGATGTTTTAAAAAAATAATTATAGTAATAATAATTACAGGTAGCATTAAATATAGTTAATGTTCCATTTTAGCACTTTTTAAATTTAGCACTGTTTGAAATTAATGTTTAAATTTAGTACTGTTTAAATGTAATTTTACAATGTACAATCACTTGGGTTTTGAAAGAATGTAATATTAGTATGTTATATCCTAAGATGTGTGCTTTGTGAAAATTACGAAACATCAGAGGTCAGTGTATAAGGTGCGTGCTTGCTTACCTCTCTGCTGCTAATGCATGTTTCTGTTGAGCTGTAATATATATGTTTTGAAACTTTTAACGCTGAATGGACTCGAGAGCTTCAAAGGAAATGACTCACCCTGTTGTAACATGCAAGCTGAGAGAGTACACTGAAAACTCAAATAATGCTGCTGAATGGGTTATGAAGGCTTTTTGGGGCTACTTGTTAGGTTTTTCACTGAATGCTTTATCCCTTCTACATCAGACAACTTGGAGATCTCTGCTATGGGTTTTGTTGAAAAGAAAGTGATCATTCTTCCAGCAGCAGTATTATTGCCTGCGTGTGGCCGAGGGATCTCTGGTGGTCATGATGTTAGAGCACAGACATCTGCCGGAGGGAAGAGGACAGAGTAAGTGCAAGTGTCTTCTCAACGTGTGCTAAATGCTGTTTTACATTGCACTGTGTCTGAGTGTCTGAGTGAATGACCATCCAGATGGAGCGAGCAGGGGCCTGCACTGACACAGTTAATTCACAGACCTTCCCAAAACAAACGTCTCTTTCCTTTAATGTTAAAGCCCCTGGATTTGACCTGACAGAGGATCACATTGGAAAGGTGTTGCCCCTTAACACTCTACTCAGTACTCAGGTCTCCTTACTCGCCCAGGTTGCTGTGGAAAACCTCAAACGTGAGTCAGACCTTAAGTAAATAACATCAAAGTCTCAAAGACATGATGTTCCCCGGAAACACTGTCAGTGAAAAACCAACAGAAAGTCTACATAAATCATGACAGTGAGATAAAATAAAAACCACATGCTGATACAGTGTTTATGAACATTTAATGTATATTTGTATTTATAATGTGCATTCTTGAGATTCAGGATCTTTCTGATACTGGAAAATGTATAAGTTCATACATTTTATATTATATATATATATATATACTGGCTACAGAGCCAGTTTAACATTAATGCATCTAAATACTACGTCCAAAAACCTGAAGGGCTGCTTTAAAGATTAGTAGCAAAGGGATGCTTAATGTTGGAAATGCATTGGGGGTGTAATTTATGGACAGTGATGGAACAAATGAGATCATATTCAAACTGGGACAATCCATTAGCTGATTTTCCCATTTAACATGAAAGGTATGTCTACACCTCCGTGCAGGGACTGTACAGTAATGCAGGAAATATGGCCTCTTGGGACATGAAACAGCGGTCAGTTAAATAAATAATAATCTGCTACTTTTGGGCTCAGCTGGAAATGAGTACTCATGCCCATATTTCTCATTAGTGCACATCTCATGATCTCATTAACAACAACTTGGATTTACCTGCAAATTCAGCATCAAAATTTACTGATTGCTCTTTTTTGTTAAATCTTTTCATAACCTCTTCGCTTCTTCTTTTTCTTTTTCCATTTTATCCTACTGCTTGAGGACAGCCACCTTTCTGACCTTCTCTCCTGTCCTCTCCCATGTGTCCATATTTAGATTTTCTCCAACCATTGTGGTAAAGCACACACAGAACTGTAGCTGAATCACCTTTTGAGATACAGTCAGAGTGATTAGAATAGGTGATTAAAAATGGATGACATATTTAATAGGTTTACCGTATAGTTTCGGAGGACAAACTTTGTCTTAAGACATTATTAATTTACTTTCGCGTGTGAAATTTGTATGTTTTCTCTATACCCATCACATTTCACACATTTTCACACAGACTTTTCACAGATCATGGACTTGGTGCATGGAAATGTAGTGCATGTGTTTTTGTTTCACATGTGATTTTTACACATGATCATTATTGTGTAAAATGATTGTATAATGTCTCATACAATTTATTTATCTTCAGATGCGATTTTCTCTCATGAGTAAGTAGGCTAGTTCTGCACATGTGATCAAAGTTTTCACATGATGTCATATATGTATACTTGAATTCACAGGTGCATTTCAGGATATGTTAAAATGTTCCACATGGGATCACATATTCAGACATTCACGTGGGAAAAAAATTACGACGTGAAATGTATGAGATTGAGAAGCTGACTACACACAAGGTCAGCTGCAGGAGGCCTGTAAGGAAACGGGGCTGAGCAAACACCTAATATTCTTTATAAGGGGGAGTTACAGAAATGACAGAAATGGAGAACACTCCTGGGTTTTCATGCAAGTGACCTTTTTTTTTTGGAAGATTTTTTTAATCGATACGTGAAATGTTGCGAGAAACTTTAATGCAATGGAAACGTTTTTGGAGAGAAAAAAAAGCTAAAACATTCAGGGATAAGTTTTGTGTCACGTGACACTATTTATCATCTATCTCGATCGAATGAAACACCAGTGGAAAGGCAGGACGCCGGGGTTGTGCCGCGTAAATGCGCGTCGTCTCCATTTCCCCCTAACTGTTCTTCTCTCCCCTCTATCTGTCTATCTAACGGGGAACTATATCTCTACCTACACATGTTCACTATTAAGAGAGTTCACAATAGTGTGTTATTCCTAACATTTAGCCTACTATCCCTAGGTGAACCATTCCAGTTTAAATCGTTATGGGCAAAGCAGTCACACACAAATTCGGCTTTAAAATTCATAAGCCTTGAGTCATACAGGATGGACTCTCCTACACTGCGTCTCAGCCTGTAGCAGGTTATGTCAGTATAGGTTATTTGGAATATTTTCAAATAAGCGCTTGAAAAGGAAGAGCGGAGATTTGCGCACAACATCTGTAGAGATCGGCGCAGCTGGATTAAAGAGACAGAAGGGTTTCTTTGTTTAATTACAGAAAATATCGTGACTTCTTTAGTTGATGTTAAACTACACCACTGTCATGTAGGTCATGTCATCAGCGACGTTGCTCAGGGGGAGATGCTCAGAGCTGAGAATGATTTTTTTTTTAAATTATGAATATTGATAAGTGGCTGATATTATTCAGCGCTCTGTAAATCCGTGATAGGTCTATATAAATAAATCATTATCTTTTTGTCACCTTCATCAAATAGGAAAAATGCACAAGAGTTTGAGATAAACATGAAAGTCTTGATGGAACGGTAAACGTGTCGATCGCAACTGTTTGTTTGTTTGTTTGTTTGTTTGTTTGTTTGTTTGTTTGTTTGAATGACAATCGTTTTCCATAAGCTGCTGTTCGACAATGCCCTTCACTGCAGCAACACTGTATTTACCTTTATTCGACGACCGTTTAAAGATTGCAAACTTTTTTTTAATTATTATTTTACCTCTTGCGTTAGATTAGATAGAAACTGTATAACAGACTGTGGAGTGCTGTGGGTTGAAATGGAGAGCAGTTGTAGGGGCACCTTGTAGAGAGAGAGTTAGACGGATTATGTGGCACCTTTGGACCCTCTCGTTTGCACACAAATACATCAGCTACTACAATATATATCCTATTTCCAGTCATTATTTCTCTCTCTTAAAAATGATAAAACTCTTCACAGTGTGCAGAGCTGCATCTGCATGGCACCTTCTGTTTTATTTTGACATGAGTAATAGCCTCACTTCTATCAGGCTTCTCTGTACAATCTGTTTTAATCAGAGATAATATGTTAAATGTAAACTAAGTGCAGAGACGCACATATGTTTAGCACTTCTGAAATATACCACCACAATAAGCAAATACAGCTGTGTATTTGCTAAGTACAGTCAGCAAAAAAGACTATCTAGCACACTAAAGGGTTCAGTGGTCTGTACCTCTGGATTTCCCTTAAAGGTATGTAAAATTCAGGATTTCAAGTAGAACACAATTAGAAGGCCAGAGATGTTAACTATCCAAGAGCCACATATGGACCCTTTTTTCTAAAGTGAATGATGCATCTGACCAGGATTCAGGCATTCCTCTTCCATGTGTTAATTACGCTGGGATTCCCTCGGCAGATGTTGGAGGAACAGTGGGACGCAACTGAGCAAAGAGAACAAAGTATTTAGCAGGTGTAACACTATCCTCCATGTTATGTTATACCTCTAAAGAGTGAACACACACTTTGCCAGCCAATTATATGGTGATATTTACAGAGGACACCACTATAAATTAAAGAGTAAAAGATATGCAAAAAGCCCAATTTTAAGTACTTCTTAGAATAGCCCATGAAAAATGCTGAGGATTCATGACTGCAGTCACTACCAGAACTGGACACTAAAGATATATGTACCTAATTTCACACATTATTCACCTGCATTCACCTGTACTTCTCCTCAGCCACAATAGGGAGGATGGAGGATGTAACATGAGTATAAGTTAAGAGTTACACCATGTTTTGCTTGGCCAAGTTCACTGGACTTAAATGGAATCAAGGACTTCCTTTTTAGAGCAGGTGACCCCTGTTTCCTACAGGATGATGCCTTTACAGAGCTGCATTAACTTGTGGTTGCAGTATAGGGTGTCACTGTGTCTAATCACACAACCAGCAGTAGGCTTCAGCCCACTCAAGCATCCTGGACATTGTGGTAATTTTACACAATAGTGCCATCTAAAGGTCATAAAAGCAACTTACAAGGTTTCTCAAAACGTCCAAAAGAACACGAGAACCTATACACCAGTCTTTCACCTACAAATATATTTATAAGGATGTGGAGGTCTTAATTGCCCTGAAACTGCACAGTAAATATAATTCATAGCATATCTGTATGTAGCAGAACATTTTACTTCCAACATTAAATTTAGGATTGGTTTTCAAGGTACGTTACTGTATAAGCTGATAGGATAAGGGTAGCCTATATACAGTATATGTAACTTGTGTTTAACTTTTTTTTTTTACCATTACATGCATTATTTTATGGATAATTGTTAAGTTATATTAACATTTCTTACGAAAAAATCAGAACATCAGAAAGTCAGAAAGCAAATATTTTGTGCCTTTCCGAACTTATAGAAAAATCTTGATTTGCTATACAGAATGGACAATGCAAGAAGCAAATCAGTTTGATCTGTCAGACATTTCTCTTTAGATGTGATGAGGCTTGCATTATAATAGGTTTGATGCAGAGGGTAAAGAGGTGGCCCAGCTTGAGCCCACCATGCTTCTCCACCTCTCCATCTTCTCTGCTGTGGGAGAAGCCCAGGAGCTGTCAATCACCTGCTAGCGTAGGATCTGAAAAATAAATGCCTTACATACAGACCTCAGTGTTCCTTCTCATGGAATCCTATCAACATTTGTTGAAAGGCAGCACTTACCAAGAAGAGGGAGAAGAAAATTTTAAGAAACTCGAACCTACTTTTCAAATCAGGCAGTAGATACCTGATTGTCACTCTAAGAGTTGGGGACTAATCCTTTTGTGTTTCTATAGGATTACTTGCGCCAGGTCCCACTCCCCTTTGGCACTGCATGGGAGAATAGACAGATTAAGGGGATTAGCTTGTATCCTCCTAACTTGTCAAGCCTGGATGTAAGAAACCATTGACTTCTCTGTTCTGAATGAGAGAAGTGCCTAAAAGGGGGGAGAAATGAAAGGCATTGAACAAGAAAAATTCCTGAAAGAACAATGTGATTTGTTTGCTTTTGTTCCTTTAAACTTGGTGGAAAGGTTCAAAGAGTCACCTAAGGAGCAGTAGTCCAGAGATGGAAAGAAAAATATCTTGGGAAAGTTGGTGTGAGCCCAATGTCAAAATAATACTGTCTACAAAACAAGACCAGAGAAATAGTCTACGCTTGCCTAAATCATATTTCCACACGTATCTTTTCACAAGAATTATTTAAACACATATGTATGCATAGCAAGTGCAAGAATACTTTATTTATTGTATACTCTTAGAAAAAAAGATAAAGCATAGAATCCTTCTTTGGCTGTTCCTCTGAAGGAACCTTTACATGTTGTGTGTTTAAGGGATGTTGTCTCACACAGGGCTAATCCAGGGGTATCACACATTGGGAAAATCCTTTGATTCTTGGGATGTACAGTTTGAGTCAAACCTAGAATTATTGGCAGATTCTAAATGACACATACAATAACTGGCGGGGATGTTGTTTGGTTTTATTTCAACAATGTGTTATATTCATAAGGTTTTCTGAAAACTACTAGCTTCAAAATTATCTACACACTTTTAATTAGTATTTTGTGATGCCTCTGCAGAAAACATTTCTTCATATAATGCTTAAGAAAGTTGAAGATACTTGTAGCTCCTAAAACCTTATGACGGAAGAGGTCTCGTAAAATTCGAAGAAATATATGAATCTAAACACGTACACCTGACGATGTTCAATTCAGATCACTGGTTTTCAGTAGGTTCTGAATCTGAACACTGAGATGGCCATTTCAATGCAGTGATGTTGAGCTCAAGCATTTCTGTGATGATGTAGATGTGTGCTTTGGATCATTTTGTTGTTTAAAAGCCCAACTATGGCTAAGTCGTATCCTCCTGGTAGTGACAACTGGGATTTGGGCTTAAGTATCCTGCTACGTAGCAGGATAACATCATCATTCCCTTCACTACATGATGTCATTATTCACAAGAAGAAGAGAAGACTTTATTGCCACATACACCTTCATTCATTCATTCATTCATTCATTCATTCAGTGACCGTCAGTAACTGCTTTATCCTGGTGGTGCCTCCGAACCCTGTCACTGAAACACTGATTGTGAGGTGGGAATACACCCTGGACGGGATCCCAGTCCATTCAATGCACCATGCAAGCACCCCTGGAGACCACTTTACTTCGAATATTAAATGTACGATTGGTTTTCAAGGTACACTGTACTGTATATTTATGCTGATAGGATAAGAATAGCCTCTCTACAATATATATATTGTCATGTGTATCTTATATTGTATGTATATAAGTCGTGTGTATAATAGAGTACAGTGAATTTTTATTTATTTATTTATTTTTTTGCATAACATAAATTGGAGTAAAAGCACAGTGTCAGCCATGACCCTGAGCAGAGAGGGCTAACTGCCAACCTTCTAATCAGCAGCACAGAACCTTAACCACTGAGCCACCTCTGCTCTCATGTGTCAATTCCTGGCATTTTAACTGCTCCAAATATTTTTAAAGTGTCTTTTATGGCCCCATTGTACATAATGTTATTTTAAATATTTATCTATGTTTTATATACATTAGATTAGGTGATAAAAGTGTAACCTCATATTTGGTCAAAGGCAATAATGAAGTTTCTGTTTTAGCACTTCTAACAGCTGTCATACAGACATTCTGCCTTTCTTCTTCTAGCTTAGTGACTGTGGTCAGAGCTACAGACAAGCTGTCCTCTAAGCCTGATAATAGCTATCTCTCATCTCTTCTGCTGCTATGAGTGTATTTTTATTCATTACAAGCACTTTTCTAGTGGTATATAAATTTCAGAACTGCATTGTACTGTGCAAANCTGTGCAAACTCTCCTTCATGGAATACTACACAGGCAGCCTGATTTGCAAAATTGTTTGATATGACCTTTGGCAAGGTCTGTCTTTGGTCATCTGGCCATCAGCGTGTGTCCACAAGAAGAGTCTCCTCCTCATGTGTATTACTTAGTGATGGGCTGCTTCAGGAGGTCTCTGCTGCTGCTATCAGGGCATAACTGTGCATCCTCTCCTGGTCCTACAGTTTTAACATTGCCCCACCTAGTGGCACGTGTGTGACGATCATCTCAGAATGCCTTTCCAGTTAGTTTTATAGTATGTATGACAATGACTTGAGGTTCCTCATGCCATTGTGGCATACGTGATTCTCACCACCTTTGCCAGTTAGGAGAGGTGACATCAGACCCAAGTTATGTATGTAGCTGTGGTTCTATGAACTCTAGAAAGGTGTTAGGTTTCTTTCGATTGGAAAATAGCTCCAACCTAGTAAGAACTCTGCAAGAATGTTCCAGGTAAATAAATACTGTAATACAACACGTCATGACTGCACTTTTAAAATATTCAAGTCAGTTGGGTTTTACTGTCATTCTTATATAACTCATATGTATTGGAAAAAAATTTTGTTTCATTCAGGACCATGGTGCAACACAGTAAACAGGACTGCATAAAGTGTAAATATATGACAGTGTGAGTGTCAGTGTTTTTGTGAGTGAGTGAGTGCAAAAATGTTCAGTGGTGGGTGTTGGGAAAGGTTTGAATAGTCCAAGTAGGTGATGGAAGCAGTGTGTAGAGTATTCTGACTGCCTCAAGGAAGATACTCTGAAGATGTTTCAGAGAATGGTGGTGGTGGCACAGATGCTCTTCTACCTTCTGCCAGATGGCAAGAGGGTGAAGAATCCATCTTTCATTCTTTTAGAATTGAAATATCAGAGTATGAAAGATATTGACAGCTATGTCTTTGAGAGCAAATAGTAGAATTTGAATAATGTTTTTATGAGTGAAAGGTAAGCTATTTCCTCATTCTCTTTATTTATGTATGTATGTATTTATTTTTACAATCATTTACACAATCATTCTTTGATGGTAGCGAGTAATTCTGTATCAATATCTGATTCAATATCTGTACAGCTTATCCTACACAGGGTCAAGGGGAGCCTGGAAACTATCCCAGGGGACTCAGGGCACAAGGTGGGGACAGCCTGGATGGGGTGCCAACCCATTACCAGGCACAATTGCACACACCCATTCACACACTATGGACAATTTAGAAATGTCAATCAGCATACAATGCATGTCTTTGGCCTGGGGAGGAAACTGAAGTACCCAGAGGAAATATCCGAGGCACGGAGAGAACATGAAAACTCCATGCACACAGGATGGAGACAGGAATCAAACCCCCAACCCAAGAGATGCAAGGCAACAGTGGTAACCACTAAGGCACCATGCCCCTGACTGTATTTGATTCCCATTTTTTTATTTTACAGTTGCATTTTACTTTATAATAATGGTAATTTTTTTACAGCTTATCATGTAGTTTTGCTGATGTCATGCATATTATAACAAAGTAAATTCTTTTATAATTGATCAGAATCTTCCCTTGTCCTCGGCATGTGCAGGATTAGTCTGTGCTGTTACGCAGAATATTGTTTCTTCTCTATGTGCCTTAGCATAGAGCATTAAACATTTTAAAGCATAATCTGAAATGATAGCATGGGTGTTAGCTAGACTTTATATTCCCAGTTCCGCTGGTCAGAGTGTGTTGATTAATTTTCTTTATACCATAGTGCTATTGAATTCTCAAACCTAAAGGTGTGGGTTGATTTTCCATAACAGCATGGCTCTTACAATAGTGCAAGCTGTAATGCAAATCACAAGGTTATATTAATGTGCTTGCTTTAATAAGTAATCGTTTCTATAGCAACAGTTAATTCACAGGGACTTGTAACACTGCATATAATCTAAGCCTAATAATAAATGGATAAATATGTTGTTATTTAGCTAATAAAACTGAATAATCATTGATATGGTGAAACTTTCTGTAAGGGGACATTTATTTAACATTTAATGAGGGAGTCTCGGGTGTTAATGCTTTTTAATAATCAGTAGGTTTCTGCCATAAGAGAGTGTTTAGAACAGAGGAATTTGCACTTTCTGGTTTCTGAGCAATATGACATATATTAATAAGAAAGAAATAGGCTGGTGAGGGAATGACTATAACTGCTATAAGGTAAGTGATAACAGGAATTGTCTTGCGGATGTTTCACAACATTAAGTGTAACCATAAATGGTTAAAAAAGCATGTGTTTTTCACTAATATTAATAATTGTAATAGTTTACAAATGGTTGTGGTATAAGAGAAATAAAAAAAAGTGCTGTTATTGGAAAATTTTGCACTTTAGGGTGCACTGTGCTGTTTAATTCCTTACTTCACTAAGTAAGATTACCGATTACAGATTATTAATCTGTAAGATTACCACATTTGGTTACATTAGTGCTCTAAAACGCTATAAATTCAGTTGTGGTTTCAGTCACAATGTGGAAAATGCTAATTTATGTATTATATTCTTGATCTTTTTTGAACAACCTAACAGTTGAAAGTCTACAAAATCTCAGTACATGTAATCATAAGGAAACACTCTTGACGTCACGTTTAAAGTCTGCTTTCTTTCCCTTTAACTCATCATCTGATTACTTTGAAATCAAGACTGAAGAGTTTGGTTACCAAGTCACACCCTGTACAACCTCACGGGCCGACAGCTGCTTTCAGACTGACACGTCAAGTAGCCAATGACATAGCGCTGTTACTGAAACACCAGGAAGTTTCCTCTTAAACTGTCCAATGGCAAAGTAAGAAGAAGGCGGGACTTGAGAGTGTACTTTCGGAGTTCTGTGGCTAGCTAGCTAGCTGGCTAATCAGTTGAAGAAATACGAGTAAAAAAAAAAAGAAGAAAAGAAACAAAAAAACAAAGGTGGCTCGTCTGTGAGCTAAATGTCATACTGCAGCGCAGATGTACCGACAGCCAGGAGAAAGTGCGGAATGTGGGAGAGTGACTGTACAGCGCTGAAAATAGGCCTGTTTATGATGAACGCCGTCGTCGGAGCCGTGAGCTCGGGAGCAGCCGAGGGAGGAATCTCGGAGGTAACGTTAGCTAAAGCAACACAGCTCGCGAGCCAACCCACCGGCTTCACCTCTCCTCTATTGTGCTGGAGCTGCTAGCTGCCAGATAGCTCTCTTACTTCCAACTCTTCTGAGAATGCTGTCAGTCAACAAGATACATCAGTTTCTTCTTTATATGTGGCACTTTGTGTCAACTCTGACTTTTATTGCTCAGAGTTATCTGACACTTTAAAAGTTGGTGTGTGTTTAAAAAAAAAAAAAACGTCTAACTCTATAAAGAGTGTTAGCTTAGCTAACAGCTCAGTTGTTATTCAGTAAACTAAAAAGGTTTACAGTTTGATGGAGTCTCATTTTAAACACTGTAGTGTCTTATCCTTGCTGGCTAACTCGACTTTTTTTTTATCTGATCTGTCTTATTTCTTTTGTTTACGACAGCTCAGTAAGTTTCCTGTGTGTCTGGAAGTTTAAATTGCGATACCTTCTTGGCAACATTACTCTATATCTGTTTACACAAAGCGATTCTTTGTCAGGAAAGGGTGATTAATATTAAGAGTAGGCCTAGCAGGTATGGAAACACAGTGCCTATAGGTATCTCTCTTCAAAATTGCTGTAGACAGACGTTGTGAGAAGAGTCACAATCGTCCATTTTTTTATCTGTTCATGTTGGCAAATGATCATTTTGTTGCACTCGAGGCCTAAACACCATGTACACAAATAACACCATGCACCTTGACACATACTTAGATAGAGCATAGTCAAATTATAGTCAGCTTTGTTGTAGGATGGCAGACGTCTGGGGAGAAATAAACTTGTCTGAACATCCTGAACTGACATGAAAGTGTGACACACACCGTAGCAGTGCGTCCCAAACTGGAGCTTATAAACAGAGAAAAGACTTCAGAAAGTGCTTCCCAAAATCTGTTGTGGGAAAAGTGTAGCAGACTTAGCTGATGCTGACTGTAATAAAAAAATGTTTGAGAGCCCATCCATCGGTTTTAAGGGTGTGGATCTTTGTGGTAAAGTAAGTTTTCACCCTAAAACAGCAACATGTTTTGACGAGACAACTCCAGGAAGTGCTCATGTCGTGACACTGATTTTACTGAACTCAAGCATGTCTGTTCAACGAACGTCAGCACCATGCATATTCATTTCTGCATTATGAAATATCACTTCAAGTTTTGGATTACCCCATCTCTTAGTATTTCCTAAGCTTTACTATTCAAAATCGAATTTGTTTAAGTTGGAACAGTCTCAGTGTAAAACTCAGTGTTTTGCTCCAGTGTTTCAGCTCATTTACTTGCAGTGGTTTGCTTGATTTACCATTCACCTGTTCTTAGCTTCTGATTTTTGGACTAGACTTGTACTGCTGTTATGCTGATGAAGTATGGCTGAGCTTTCAATATTCTGTATACTTTCAAAAGTTATTTAAACTGACAGTGCTGTTAAATTCTCAAATCTGATTGGTCAGAAGTAGGGCTGCACCCAACCACTCTTTTGATAATTGATTAAACTGACAATTATTTTCAGAAATATATTAAAAACCAAAAATATATATTTAGAAATGTTTATTTGAAATATTTGAATCAATAACTAGGCTTAATTAAATAACAGGTCAGTAACTACAGTGCAGTATTACTTACATTTATCGGATAATCGGTGGCAACGAGTGCTTATGTCAAGCAAATGAGACATCCAGAATAATGCAAGGTGAGTTTTTTTTTTTCTTTCTTTCTCTCTTTTCTTTTCCCCTGGTTACACCCCCCCCCTTTTTTTTTCGCAACTACATTATATGGTCAAAAGTTTGTAGACACCTGACCAATATGTGATTCCCCAAACGGATGCCAAAAAGATGGGAAGCACACAAATGTATAGAATGTCTTTGTTTGCTGTAGCATTACAGTTATCTTTCACTGTAACTAAGAGACTCAAACATGTGCCAGCATGACATTGCCCATGTGCACAAAGTGAGGTTTGCTGAGGTTGGAGTGGAAGAGTTCGAGTGGTCTGCACAGAGCCCTGACCTCAACCCCACTGAACACCTTTGGGATGAACTGGAATGCCGACTACAACCCAGGCCTCCTCACCTGATAGAGCACCTGACTTTACTAATGCTCCTGTGGCTAATTGGGCAAATTCCCACAGCCATGCTCTGAAATGTAGTGGAAAGCCTTCCCAGAAGAGTGGAGGTTATTAAAACAGCGAAGGGGACTAAATTGGATGGGACTAAACATGAGCTTTATTTTTTTTTTTTTTTTTTTTTCAAGTGAGAAAACTTTCATCCTGTAGACTAATCATTAATTTGAGAGCATGTTCATTTTCAACCCGAGTTGTCGTACAAATCTTTGGCCAAAGTAGCACAAGGTAATATTTCCAGATAGGGCAGGAATGCTTGATGCATATGACCATGAATGTGTGATACACTTAGAAAACCGGATAAGGCTGGAAACCCAAAAGAGTACCCAGTGGTTAATAAGCATGGTTCAAGCAGGTAGATTGTGCTTCCACTGTTTCTTACTTTGATCACAAACAAGTGATTACGAATCAAAAATATTATTCAAATTAAAACATAAGTTAAGTCATGAAGGCAACAACATAGTACAAAAAAGTAAAGTGTTCCAATACTTCAGAGGAGGTCATTTTCTGTAAAAACATGTGCCACCATTTACGTCAAATGCTTTTTTTAGTGAAATGAAATGATGTAACATGCCACAGCGTGCATAACACAGTCCAACTATTCAGTATTGAGTTCAATTTGTTGGCAACTATTTGTATTAATTTATTTGATCAATTTTGTAGCTCAGTTTTGTTGATTGTTGCAGACCTAGTCAGAAGATATTGAGTATTTTCTATATAGCGTGTCTCTGATAGTAGTGCTGACTTGCATGGCAAACTATACATGTAGTCTATGCCTAATAATAAATGTATTTAAAATGTGTTTATTTAACAAAGAAATACATTGGTCTTTCATTGGTCATTGGTGAAGGAACAGTTGTTCATTTATAGTTACATTTATAGCATGTAGCATCTCTAACAAAAACACATCCTCATGCTAGTTCACTAGGTCAGGCACTAAACTCTGTTTGAGGAGTTAGTACATTATGGGAAAACACAAGACAATGATTTAAAAAAAAAAACAAAACAAAAAAAAACAAAGTGCTAATTTAAATGCTTAGTGAAGAGTTGGGTCTTTAGTCTTCGTTTGAAGACAGCAAGTGATTCAGCAGTGCAGACAGTCAGGGGAAGTTTATTCCACCACCCGGGTGCCACGACAGGGAAGAACCTTGATGCATGGCTTTCTTGATTCCTGAGGGATGGTGGGTCTAATCAAGAAGTGCTAGAGGCTCTGAGGGAGTGTGCTCCAGAGCAGGGTGTGAAGCTTTGAAATAGGAGGGCATTGGTACATTTATAGCTTTATAGGCAAGCATCAGTGTTTCAGTGTTGTTGATGTGGGCAGCTACATTAATCCAGTGGAGGGAGCGGAGCAATGGGGTGGTGTGGGAGAACTTAGGGATGTTGAAAACAACTTGTGCAGCTGCATTCTTGATTAGTTGTAGAGGTCAGATGACACATAGGGGCCTGCCAGGACCAAGTTGCAGTAGTCCAGTCTCAGAATCACAGTTGACTGAACAAGGTGTGTGGATAGAAATGATCGAATTCTACTGATGACAGGTTTATAGCTGCTATAACGTAAGGGACAAGTGATCATTTGTTTTTACAGATGTTCTACAACATATATAAAAACTACAATTTGTTCTAAATTAATAAATTAAAAATTGTCAGTCAAACTTCAGCACCCTGTGATGTCCTGTTACAGGAACAAAAAAAATCAGGGTTGTAATGGCCATCCACACATCACACCACCTTGTTTTTGATTATTTTCCTATAACAGCATGGCCTGTAGTATTTTATTTAATACTCAATTATTTGCTAGAAGAAGCTGTATAAAGGTGTGTATTTGGGTTATTTTTGCAGCTCAAACACTCACCTGCCAAAAGAGTGAGGCCAATAAGTCCCAGGAGTTGATTGCATCTTTATAAAGCCCATGTTTTTGCCCTCAGTAAAATTCAATGACAGTGATATGAGGTGATGAAGCACTGAAAAGCAGACTGAAGCATTGGAACTGACACTACTTTAAAAATGCTCATTTTAACCCAGTGTGTGAAAAGTGGGTTTGCATACAATAAAAGGTTTATTGTCATCAGGCTATTAAACATTTATCATACACAGTGATAATGCATTTTTATGATAACCTAATATAAACAGATTTTTAATTTATTTGTTTACTTATTGGGCGTAAGCACCTAAATGAATGAATGAATCAAGTCTCAGCTGGTGTGAATTGAATGAGTCGTGGACGAAACTCAGCCTTTTTTTTGCTGCTTGGCAATGAAATTCAGCTGATGTTATGTATGTGGACACCTGACCATCAAACCCATATGTGCTTTTTGAACATCCCATTCTGGATGTCTCCCCTTTGCAATAAAATCCACTCTTCTGGAAAGGCTTTCCACTAAATTTTGGAGCATGGCTGTGGGGATCTGTGCTCATTCAGCCACAAGAGCATTAGAGAAGTCAGACACTGATGCTGGGCAAGAAGGCCTGAGGTCCTCCTTAAAGTTCATCTCAAAAGTGTTCAGTGAGGTTGAAGTAAAAGAAAGGAACAGCTGATGATCCAAAGTGTACCACATCATGTGTCAAACATGGTGGAGGAAGTGTTATGGTATGGCCATGTATAGCTGCCAATGGAACAGGCTCACTGGTGTTTATTGATGTGACTGCTGACAGAAGTAGAAGATGAATTCTGAGGTGTATAGGGCTATACTCACTGCTCACATTCAGCCAAATGCTACAAAACTGATAGGACACTTCACAGTGCAGGTGGATAATGACCCTAAACATATTGCGAAAGCAACTCAAGACTTTTTGAAGGCAAAGAAATGAAACATTGTTCAATGGCCAAGTCAGTTGCCTGATCTCAACCCAATAGAGCAGCTTTTCACTTACTGAAGACAAGACTGAAGGCAGAAAGACCCACAAACAAGCAGCACAAAATGTGATTTAACAGCGTGGGAGTGAATAAGCCCTGCTCCCCAGATGAACTGACAATCACGGTCCTCGTCTTAGGTCAACTTCTAACATTTTTGTAATATGTGCTAGTAATGGAACATTACTTTTGTTTAATGCCTAAAATAAGAGATAATACAGCTTAAAATAATGTCTTTGCAACATTTTAAGTGAAATCCATTGGAATTACTCTTTAAAGGTGATTGGCTGCATTGACTTTGAGGACTGAGCTTTTTAGTGATCATTGTTGTCAAAAGTAATTATTTATTGTCATCTGCTAGTTCCTCAGCTTTGCTCAGGCCAGTATGCGAACATCAGTTTATTGCCACATGATTTGGCTTGATGGAAGACTGAGTGATTTTTATTATTGCTTTCAATAAGTAAAATATGCAACTCTGAAGACATGAAGAGTAAAACCCCATGAGTATAGTGGGTGTAAAATGTTTGTCTGTCCCAAGTGCCTGACAGACTGACAGGGAGAGGCAGAACTGTCATCCTGTTTACTTGCATTCCCTGGCATGGATCACTGCGTTCTAAATGCTGGGAGTGGGGCATGTGCGTGTGTGTGCTTAACTTGAGAATAGCCATCAGCCTGGGAGTACAAACTGCACTGTACTATGTGTGGCTGCAGAATAGCCTGGACTTGACCTTCCTTTTGTGTCTAACTGTGTGTGTAAGCTAAGGTAGCCCTTCATTCTCTCGGGAATACAGTATGCCTTTTCATACAGCTTTCCACCAGGTAATCCGGGACTGAACTGCAATGTCCTTGTTAGTGTTATCTTAGCTGGCAAATGATGATCCTTGTGTAATTATGCAGATGATTTTTCTGTAGTATAATAGTGATTTGTGGTGTGATGGCTGTGCTTGATAAGATATTTCAGTCAGGTGATGCAGTTACGTGTGTCCCTCAGCTGCTGGACAACAGAACTGCTTTATCATGTCTGTTTTATCATGTCTCCACAACTCAAAAATGCTAATGAAACATATTTGCAAATCACTAATGCTTGTGGCTTTACTTTGTGTAAAATGTCCCATATACATATTCGTTTTCTTTGCATACTTATCGTTATACTGTCTGGTTTGCAGCCATATTTATTTGTGAAGTGTTAGACAGTGAAAACTGAACTGAGTCCTTTTTTTTACTATTTAATTTTTGATAATTGTTTTGCAGAGCAAGCTGCTGTGCGTCGGCGCGAACAACCAGACCTATATCTGTGAGTCGGGACACTGCTGTGGAGAGTCTCAGTGCTGCAGCTACTACTATGAGCTGTGGTGTAAGTACTGCTGCTGCTTTCTTATTGTTTAGGGTCAAGTGAGTCTATAGTAAATGTGATGTACATGGTTTTGTGTGACGTAGCTCGTGTTTGAACAAGCAGTGCCCCAGCCCAGTGTGTTTGCCACAGGATTCCTCTATACCATAAGGACATTTTGAACAGAGGAAAGTAGGAGTGGCAACAGAAACTAATAGACATACACCTATGCCAACAAATTTTGTGGATGACCATGTGTAAGCTTATTAATTTAACACTGGACACATTATTATGTATGTTTTGATTTAAATGATTTAGAAGTTAGAATAAGAATAAAATCCATCACTTCTGTCTCTGAATTTAATCAGCTGTAAATTATTGGCATTGTTGTCACTGGTGATTCTCCATTGAATATCTGTTACAATAATTAAACTTAGATTAAGTTAATAATTCTTTACCAAAGTTTTAATCACTGATTTAGGAAGACTTTCATAACATTCAGAGATTAATTATAACCTGTTTTGGGCATTTTCTTTAAACTTATGCTGCTTGTTTTTTTTACCATCTACTGCATGACCTCATATAGATCAAATCAAGTCACAAGACACGCTTACTAATAGTTATATAACACGAGTCATGTAGCTCTGTGCTTCTCTGGGCTCAGCCTCCCCTCTCAACTTGATATAATTATTTATTCCTGATATGGAAGTTAAAAGCTGATCTTACTTAAGCACTTTTGTTTTTAGTTTCTGTTTAGCATCTGCTTTTTTATCTCTGTTAGAGAATGCAGGATATGACATTGTATTAATGTAATGGACCTGTCCTCTGTAATGTTTTTCATGGCTATTAGATTCAGTCACACCTTATTAAGGCAGGTTAGCCTTATTGAAAGATTTAAATTATCTGCATAACTGATTTATATTTTCAACAAGTGTTCATATCACACATGTAGCTTTAGTGGATGAATTGTGCAAAGCACTTCAGGAACTCAGTCACTTCCAAAGGGGTGACTTTTCACATTTCCCATAATGTTCTACTAAACCACTGATTTTGCTCAGGTTTAGACCATAGTATCCTGAATTACCTCAGCATTTTTTGCACTGATTGTAGCACCAGTGGAACTTTGGAACTGCCACTGTGTGTGACGATAAGCTCGTCTGTAGAAGGATGCAACTTGCTTTCATGTGACTGACTCCCTCTGACATTTGTTGCTCAGTGCTGTTCACACCCACTGGCAAACCTGCAGCATTATCAGATTACCGTAGAGACTAAGATATCACAGAGACTAATCCCATCTCTGTGATAATTATGGCATATCATCTGCTGAGTCAAGGGCTGCAATTTGTTGTTTTTCCTCTAGCAGCTAATACAGCTGGTCCAGAAGGGCTTGTCCCAGTGTAACTCAATCAGGTCAAGTTCCTGTAAACAGATGCCTTGAGCCTCTCTATTTGGAGAAGTAGAGCCCACTCACCAGAAATGGCTGCGCTTTATTGGGACAAACGTTCACACGCTTGGATCTCATGATGTCATTGACTTAAACTGACTTTTCCACTGGCTAGCAAGAATTCCTGCTCAAAGTTACACACATTCTTCTCTCGTGATTTGATGCCAGTTGTGTACCCAAGCATATTCAGTATCATTTGCTATGGGTGGAATCACCACCATATAAAAATATTGTACTTGTCTTTGTCTTTTAACGGTCTTTACGGTAATTTAAAGCTATCCCGCTATTCCCAGTCAGTCCAGAATGAAACATGCTATATGCAGATCCACAAAGCTGCCATTTTGGTTTAAGGTTTTTGTTGATTAATGCTGAATTTGACTTCTGTCGGAAGTGGAAACTCGGATGACAGAATTACATTATTTTCAACCTCCATGTGATCAAGCAACAAAGTGAGAGAGGGGGTGGGAATCATGGACACCTCTGTGTTTGTCTTTTGTTAGCAGCAAGCTAGCTGACTCTGATGAGTGATGTATATATTTATCTCCTTAAAAACACTGTGTAGTCAGTGTTACAGATTGGCTGTATGTTGATTGATCTAAAGCAAATACGTATATATACAACATAACGCGTTTAAGGGCAAGAGGTACTACTTTGTTTACTCTTCATGGTGTGAGCAGCCATGTTAATATGACGTCACTTGCTGAACTTGGGGTTTAGGAGACTGTCCAGTGTTCCTAAGTAAGAATTCTGAGTTGGGCAGTCGTTTTCTTTGCTTTTTTTTTTTCTTCCCCTATTCGGGCTGAAAGTTACGACTTTGAATGCATTATACAATTTTAACAACCCATCACCATTCTTACTGTCAGTTTTTTGGCTAGTTATTTGCATAGTAAGCTTGTTTGAAAGAAAGATTTTGCATTGATTATGTGAACTACAGTGTGACATGTCAGCGTTTGCCTTTTTAAATAGCTGAACATTAGATATCATTTAGATTTCCTCAGTATTTTTTAATAAAACTGTGACGTATGCAATAACCTAATATGCTGTGATGTAATGCTAGCAAGATAGCTAATTGTAATTGATGGAAAGGAAGATCCACTTATCTGGTGGAAACGAACAGGAAATTCTTCCCTATCTTAGTAAAACTTGTGTGAATGGCTTATTTGTTTACCTTTTGCACACGACCATATTAGTTTAAGGTTATTTATATTTATACCACAGTGCTGTTGGATTCTCAGATGAGAAAGTGTGGATTAATTTTCTATAACCGCATAGCTCCAAGAGTAGTTCCACCTGTAACGTAAGTGTTAGGTTTATATTAGTGCACTCTTTTTAATGTTATCGTTTCTATAGTAACAGCTCATTCATAGGGACTTGAAAGACAGACACTCGACATAGCCTATGCCTAATAACAAACGGATTAAAAGGGTGTTATTTAACAAACAAAATCTCATTAACGAAGTAGAAATAATCATATGGTGAGGTTTTCTGAATATTTATGGAAGGAGTCTCAGGTGTCTTTGAAAATCCTTCAGGACAGTGCATTTTTTTGTCTTAATAATTTCAAGTGAGAGAAAGATACAGGTTGGTGAGGGCATAAGCTATAGTTTCTGGCTGTTATAATATGTGATAATTGGCACTGACTTGCTGCATGGATGTTCCATAATATTAAAATGTAACTGTAAAGGGTCTAAAGGATGAATACATATGGATGAATGTACAGTAGTGGCAAACAAAAAGCATATTAATCTATTTTTAGGGTTCTGGCTGGTCTGGACTGTCATCATCATCCTGAGCTGCTGCTGTGTTTGCCACCATCGTCGCACCAAGCATCGCCTGCAACAACAGCAGCGACAGCATGAGATCAACCTCATCGCTTACAGAGAGGTTCACAACTACAACTCACTGCCCTTCTACTTCAGTGAGTAACCTGATGATTCCTGCCTCAGTTTTTTCCCCACATTTCTTTGCCTGTTGTGTAGGCTATTATATCAGTATATCACTCAATATCTGTGCTTTTAGTTGTGTTGAACATCTCAAAACAGCAACATTTAGCTCAGTTACATTTCAAGTAAAGCAAAAGACATGTATGAAATTGACAATAAAATAACATTTGCACAGTTCTCATTTGGGCTCTGTTAACTTTTGTACCATATTCAGTACAATATTAGAATATTCAGTACAGTTACATCAGTACAATATTCATTGATCAGCAGTATAACCCTGTCTGCCTTGGCTACAAATCAGGATATCAGGAAACTGTAATGAAATTACCTAATAATAATAATAATAATAAGAAGAAGAAGAAACTTTATTTTATATAGGCGCTTTACATAAACACAATCATGTATAAATACAAATCATAAAAAATACCCATACATATCAACAACTCAATTAAAATAAATCAGATACAAAATTAATTCAGTAGTCAAGTAAAGCCTAACTTAAAAAATGTTTTAGGATAAGATTTAAAAATACGTAATGTCTGTGCATGTCTGATGTGCATGTCTGATATCGGCTGAAAGTGAATTCCATAGTATAGGAGCATAAGAAGAAAAATCCCTATCACCCTGGAGCGTAAACGAGTCTGAGGGACAACTAAAAGGCCAGGCTGAGAAGATATACTAAGTAATTAACAGCAGTGTAAAGCAAGAATGATTTTTAATGTTTTCAGTCCAGTCAAAAATGATGGAACATAGTTGCTTTTCTTTTGAACAGTAACACACCAGAAAGCACCCAGTTAAAAAAAAAAAAAAAGGTCAATAATAAATTGATTCTAAAACTAATACATTTGTGAATAATCACAAATGACCAAATAAGAAAATAAAATAAAAATCTCTAGAGCATGCAGAGTGTTAGCATGTTGTTTAAACATAGAGCCAATAATACCATTCAAGAAAAAGTCAAATAAATAAGTTAAAGAAATTTTAAATAAACAGCCATAAGGAGTTTTGCAACAAGTTATGAACTGATACAAAGACATCAGTAGTTTGTAGTCTTTTGCAGTTTTTCACTACCAGAGTAGAAACAAGATTTAAAAACCCCACTGTTTCATAACCTGTCAATAAACCTCATATCACTACTTGACTTTCTAAAACAATATTTTTTGTAACCTGATTTTCAGTGTTCTCCAAATAATGATGAGTAGACAAGCACAAAGATATGTTTTTACAGGATGTGAATCAAATAAGCCTGTTTTTCCAGTAGATGTACCAGTAGACGCAACTATCTCTGACTCCCATCCAAAGCCCCGACTTTTGACATTTTAAAAATGCACATAAGTAAATGTCAGAAATGAAGAAACTAATAGATGACGTGTTCTAAAATTGTGATATTTTAATGAAATTTGCTGGAATTGAGTTGTATGAATTTTTTTGTTGATCAGTTTAGATGTACAGTCCATAAGTATTTGGACAGTGAAACAATTTTCATAATTTTGCCTCTATACACCACCACTGCTTCATGAAT
>CM074947.1:13589143-13602844 GCA_037577455.1 Pangasius macronema
AAGAGGAGGTATATGGAGGTAATAAATGAGGAGATGAAGCTAGTGGGTGCGGGTGTTGAGGATGCAGAAGATAGGGAGAGGTGGAGAGCGATGATTCGCTGTGGCGACCCCTGAAGGGAAAAGCCGGAAGAAGAAGAAGAGTGTATATTCAACAGATATCTGATCTAAATAGCAAACAGTCTAACTGGATTGCTATTTCAAAAAAAGATCACATCTAAACAAGGAATTGTTATGGTATACACAGGCAAAATTACAAAAATTGTGTCACTGTCCAAATACTTATGGACCTGGCTGTATATAAGGGGTAAACTTCTAAATGGTCAGGTATAAAATGCGTAAGTTGTGGCAATTTAAGAAAATGTTACTTCACAACCTCTCCCATCCATTACTTTGCTTTCCAGGGTTTCTGCCCAGCTACCTCTTACCTGCATATGAAGAGGTGGAGAACAGACCCCCGACTCCTCCTCCTCCATACAGTCCCTCTCAACCAGGTCAAAGCACAGATACAGTCAGCCCTGAGCAAACCGATGAGCTGTGCCCATCACTACAGACAGGCTCCACAGCCACTGCGTCAGAGAGCAACTCCACTGTGCACTGCACTGAAGAGACCAATCGGCCTCCTGCTCATCGGCCATCAGGTGATGCGCACAAACCCTACATGAGCTTTGAAGAGGAGCAGCAGCAGGTTGCATCAGCCACTTCACCTGAGATAAGTAAGAATGGCAAAGAGCCCTCAAAGTCTGGTGATCAAGGGCTTGATAGTTGTCCTGAGATCAAGGACAAGACAGTGGGGCGCCATAGACGCTTTACCGGAGACTCAGGAATCGAGGTGTGTGTATGCAGCCGTGGGCCAGGGGAAGGAGAGGATGAGGAAGAGGATGAAATGAAGGAACTTGAGGGACTTCTGGACAGAGAGGACTTACAGAAGCAGGACTTCTGTGATAGTTGCAATCCCCATAATGATGATGGCCTTCAAGGGCCAGGTGATGAGGAGCAGGGCTTTGCTGGCCCAGAGAGGAGCCTTGAGCACAGGGAGCCTCCCCTTCAGCGTCTCCCTATCAGCCTTCAGTTACACACCATCAATGAACAGGAGGCTCCTCAGCATGGCAACAGTGCAGATCTCCAAAGCTAAGCACCACCACATACTAAAGTGACTCTCTGTGGTTTGCTATCTCCCTTTACTTTCTCACTGTACTGTTGCTTTGGGTGTGTGTACGTGTGTGCTGGAAGTGTGAATGTTATGCGGTGTTGTTAGATTAAGAATCCAGCAAAGACATTTTCACAGGCTCTTGTCAAGGACACTGCAGAAAAGAAATGTATAAATATTGCTTACCATTCTGAACAAGGTGTAGGTAATTATATTTTCCACTCAACAGACCCAGTAAGGGTCAACGCTCACGGTCAACAAACCAGGGGTTTCAAAGGCTGATGCCAATATTTAAATAATGAGTGATTTAGGAGCTACTGTTGAAAGCTGACATTGTTTGTACAGGGAAATTCAGTATAAATGTTAAACTGGAATTAATTTATTTAAACCCCAGATACACACAGATTTTTGTCATTCAGTTTGTTATCCCCCCTTTAAGTAAGGTTTTCATAAAGTTAGACAAAGCTAATACCACAGTTTTCACGAATGACTATGGAACCTGGCTGCTAGGTGTATACACAAGATGTTTGTTTTTGTTTGTTTGTTTGTTTTTTAGTCTGTATAATATTCCAGTTATATCAGTCTAACACTGTCATTGGTACAGTGCTTTATGAAGTGTTCACTCTGTTTTTTCCAGAGCTGTAAGTCTGAATTTTATCATGCACTATATGGCCAAATGTATGCGGACACCTGACCATCACACCCCCATGTGGGTCTTCCCCAAACTGTTGGGGAAGTCTGAAGCACACAATTATATAGGACTCCTTTGTATGTTGTAGCATTACAATGTCCCTTCACTGGAACTAAGAGCCCCAAACCTATTTCTCTATGACGATGCCCTTTTCCCAAAAGCAAGGTCTATAAAGACATGGTTTGCCATGTTCGATGTGGAAGAGCTCAAGTGACCTGCGCAGAGATCTGTCCTCAGCCTCACTGAACACCTGACTGCGCACACCAGGCTATCTCACTTGACATCAGTGCCTGACCTCACTATTGCTCTTGCGGGTGAATGTGCAGAAGAGTGGAGGTTATTATAACAGCAAAGGGAGGACTAACTCCATGTTAATGCCCATGCCTTTAGAATGGGTACATATGGGTGGTCAGGTGTCCACATTCTTTTGGCCATGTAGTGTATATTCAACAAATATCTAAATAGCAAACAATCTAACTGGATCATTGCTATTTAAAAAAAAAAAAAAGATCACATCTAAACAAGGAATTTAATGAGTTAAAGAGGAATAACAAATCTGATATTTGAAAATTAATATTTAGCCATGCTACTCCTCTTAAAGGCGCAAGGTCAGGGGTGTCCAATCTTATTCGGAAAGGGCCGGTGTGGGTGCAAGCTTTCATTCCAGCCAAGCAGAAGCCACACCTGAGTGTACTGAAAGCCAAGATCCGCTGCTTAGACAGGTGGAATCAGGTGTGGATCCTGCCTGATTGGAATGAAAACCTCCACCACACCAGCCCTTTCCGGATAAGTTTGGACGCCTCTGCACAAGATTATGCAATGCATAAATGCAAGAAAGAAAAAAAGGAATGTGAGGAATGTCTCCGCAGATCACAGTACTGAAGCAGTCTTCCAGACTGCAGAACTACTGTGTAGCCTCCATCAGTTCCTGTCAGTTATTGTATATTTCTTTCTCCCCTCTTAATGGACACTGTCAGAGGTTAGACATACTGTAATGGTGGCTTGGTAAAGCTTCCTTTTTCGGGATTAATTTCATCAGTATATATGCTCTTATGCTGGCCTTATGTTTCTTTTCTTTTTTTTTTTTTTTTTTATGTGTGCATGTGCGTGCACATATGTGGAATAAGCTTTATGACTTTTTAATAAGTAATACACTATAAAGAATCTGAGTTTATCAACATTGCATTCAGTGAGTGAGCAGTAGTGGCTGGCATTAGTTAAGCAGAGCAGTTGAAATAAAAATATAATATTTTAATATTTTCTGGTAACATGGCTTGCATATTTTGGTGCCTTTGTTGTTTTTCATTTGCCTTAATGGAATATTTCAACGGGATTCTTCTATAAATCAAAAGTCAAGGCCAGCGTGGGTTAACAGAGCTTTATATACAGAGTCGTGAATCAGCGTGCATCGGGCACTGATTGCTGTAACCTTCGTATCATGACTGTGTTCTCAGCTGAATCGTTAACTTGATTAAGGAGTAACTGTAATTTCTTTTTCTCCATACCCCAGTTTCTAACAGAATAGCCCTGTAAAGGTACTGAGTCTAATCTGATTTTCCCCTCCACTTTAACAGTGTAAAGGTGCTATAAACAGCAGTTTATGCTGATCGCAGAAGAGGTTATACAGCTTTTTTCTTAGATTGGAACCTGTCCACATAGGGTAACGTTTGGCTTTGAAGCCCACAATGTTAATGACCATTCTGTCTTCATATCCTTTTAGTGTGGTAAAGTCCCCCCCCCCCCTTATTTTTTTTTTTTGGTGTAAGGAGGATGTCAGTTTTTGATCTACTGTGGCAATAGAGACTGCTCAATGCTGCTCCACTGCATTCCTACACTCTGTCCTGTGTGTGTGTGTGTGTGTGTGTGTGTGTGTGTGTGTGTGTGTGTGTGTGTGACAGAGAGAGAGAAAGAGAAAGAGAAGTGATTTACAGTCACTTGTTCTTTGAGGTAGTGTGTTTATTTGACCTTTGGTGTGGTAATCATTAAGGCTTCCAGCGATACAGGGTGTTTAGATAGTGCTCAGTTCAAAGGGCACACGTTGGCCTCAGAGATAGTGCCAGGCTCGGGTGTCTGAATAAGTGGAGGACAAACATCTTAAACAAACATTAGACATCAGATACTGTAGCTTCCTTCTCAAGCAGTGTTTGCTGGAGGCAATAGTTTTGCAAATAAATTAAAACAAAACCTTAAAGACTTGTTTAAACATCTAAAGATGTAATTCCCTTGTACACCAAGTCTTTTGTGTTCGGAAGCGTTCATGTGCCATTATAGATGGACTTGTTTTTTTTTTTTTGGTTATTGTTGGTGCTTAAGGGTTATGTACTCATGTGTCCTCTTCATTTTTTCATTTCATATCTTGAGACCAAAAATACGTATTGTTTAAAAAGAGGAAATCAAAATTAGTTGATCATTGCAATTTGATTTTATTTTTTTTTTTGCCTCAGTAAGTTGTCATTGCACTGTTTTAAATTAATGCAGTGAGTTTGTTTGCTCGAAGGTGACGAAGGCTTTAGAAGCCAATTGCTCTTTAAGTTTAGCTCTGACACAAGACTTGGTACTATATTTTAGTTTTGTAATTGCCTTTTTATAAAACTGCATTTTCTGCTATGGGTAACATTTTGTATAAAGCCTCAATCAAACGAATGAGTCAAATAATGTACGTTACGAATAAAACACCTTTAAACACCATATAATTGTTTTGGGATAACTCTTTATTCATGGTAATTCAGACAAATATGACAAACAGGACAACACCTCTGAAGCCTTTGGGGGGAAAAAATTGGTTCATATTGTGTAAATGATGAAATCAAAAGCCACACCAGGATATTGACTCGTGATCTATAGTTGATTGCCTCATTTTTCTCTACTGAACACAAAAAGGATTACATTGCATATATTAGACAGGTTATTTTCTAGTCAATTTGGCCCAAGAATAAAACATAAAAGTAGTGAAATATCAATCCACACCAACTGCTTCTTGCAAAAAATAAAACAAATTGGTTAACTGACTTATTACATTACCTTCATGTCTTATTTGCACTCGTACCTGGTTACATACACCTGCTAGTAGGAGCAACTCCAGGCATGAGAAATGGTTTTGTGTGTTTTTACTGTTCCCCAAAAACAGATGTATTCAAGACTGGCCATTTCTAAAATTATTTTCTATTTCAGCTGCCCAAAGTCTATACAACCCATGAACAGTACATCCATTGCTAAGTAGTAAACTGAACACAAGGGTTAAGACAATATGTAAAAACAAAACTCTTCTGTTCTATTTTTTTTTTTTTTTTTACTAGCAAATCTCTGAACGTAGTCAAGAGTATAATAAGAAAAATTTACATCTTAGCCTGACTCTTGGCTCTGTAGCTTATTTTCGTAGCCTGGCCTGAGCCTGGCAATGACTTTATATTTCTGGGGTTGAAGAACAACGCCGAATTTGCCCTGCAGCTTGGGCAGAGGCTGACCAGCGGGCACCTCCAGTGTGAACCTTTGCAGAATCCATGACAGGAAGAGGAAGAGCTCCAACTTGGCCAGAGCCTCACCGAGACACACACGCACACCAGCACCAAATGGCAGATAACTGAGTGATGGGCAGCACAGACTGTTGCCTTCCTCATCCAGGAACCGCTCTGGGTGTGAAATAACGAAAGTGTGAATTAGGCAAGAACCCACCCCCATGAGTTATAATAGTGCTCAGTTCTGTTTTTACTTACCTGGGTTAAATAGTTCTGGGTTTTTCCACTCTTTTTCATCATGGTGCAAAGACCACAGATTAACGATGACTCGTGTCCCTTTCTGTACAGTGTACTCTCCTATACTGTAACATGGCAGACAGGATTAGAGATATATACGCATGTCTAAATGATGTCTAAGTGGCAACATGTTTCACCTGTTTTAATGTGAATACAAAGTGATGAGGAATTACTTAGCATCTGAGAGAGCTACGTGAGGGATGAGAAGTGGTGAGACTGGCCGGATTCGGAGCACTTCTCTGATGGTGGCCTCCAGGTAGGGCAGATTTCTTCTGTCATTAGCCTGGGGGTGCCGATCCCTCCCAATCTTAGTGTCCAACTCCTCCTGAATCTTTCTCTGAACCTAGACAACATACAAAGAGAACAGGCTGTTTATTTAATAAATCACTTTCCCACTGGCATCTGTGTGGTGCATGATGGAGCTGATAGGGTCATCCAGCTATATTAGTATTGTTTGAAAGGAGATATTGACTAGAATAGTGCTGTGCATTTTTATAATCATTATTTTAAATTTCATAACTAATTAGACATGATAACCAATTACCTGTGGGTGATGTATAAGATAAAGAATGGACCACTTCAGCACAGTGGTTGTAGTCTCCACCCCAGCGCCAAAAATATCCCCTACAGTCATGAGTAGATGATCATCACTAAGACCGACAACCTGAGTGCTTGTGTTGTTATTCTCCGAGCTGTGTTTGGCACGCAGTAGAGCATCCAACAGATCTCGCTGGATGTTATCACTAAAGTCTGCCTGCAGATGGAGACATCTCAAGTAAGGTAAAGTGAATATGCCAGAAAGTGAATAAAAGATATGTGCAGACAGCTGTACTTTACCTTGTGTTCATCATATTTCTTTTGAAGCAGTTTGTCTCTAATGGAGACACAACACTTTAGAATTCGGAGGTCTTCATTTGGAAAGAACTACAGAAAACAAGGACTGGTTTGTTGATATTCGGATGGGAAGTGTATTGTATATGCAATGGTGTGTTACATTTTGACAGAAAGGCTCACCTGGAGCCACGGAAAGATATCCACCAAACTATCCTTGGCAACTGTATCCACAATTCCCTGGCTGTACTGGAGCATAGCTTCAAACTCAGGATCTCCACGTTTATATGAGGAGCTAAAACAGAGGGTACATACAACGTTTGTGACAGCACGGGTCAGCTCCGGCGCCAAGTCTACTGCAGAGCTCTGCAGGTTGGTCAGGATTTCACACATAGAACTCGCCTCTTGGCAAACTAGGAGGAATAAGAAGAAAGATGATGAGTGTTACAAACGTATACATACTTCTCAAGAATATCACCATGTCCTCAGAATGTGAAGGGATTGTTAGCTATGGAGTTTTACTATATCAGATGTTTATATGTTTTTCACTTACTTATTTTCTCGATAGATGCAGTTCCCTCTCCAAACATGCACAGAGCCCCATGTACAATTTTTCGATGAAACTTCCATGTGGGACTGTAGTCAGCAAATGCTATGTCTTTCCCATCTCGTGTTAAGATGTCTGTAGTAACCTTGGAATGAGAAATTTAAAAAATGTCTTTTTTGTCTGGTTGCCCATCACTGTAAAACTCTCCACCTTGTTCAGAAACAACATAATGGTATGAATTTTTTGCTAGGGATCTCAGACTGATAAAGGATACTTACAGTGCGTGGTCTTCCTGCAAATATTTTCCCTTTCTTAAGCAGGACCTCTTTTGCATGGAGATGATTGTTGACGATGATAACTTTATGAGAGCCCATCATAAGTGAATAAATATGTCCATATTTCTTCTGCAGCTGCTGAAAGAAAATATGCGGAGGGCTGTCGCTCCTTAGGCTCAGAAGACTCCCGATAATTGGGAGAGAAGGAAGGTTTGGAGGAGCTCTATCATCTATCAGAAAGGCATGGATTTTCCTCAGATAAAAGGCCACTATGATTACTGCAGCAAATACACAGAAACAAATAAGCCACGCCATCCCTGGGTATTCAGTAATTTCAATCAGTCCTACATCAAGAAATATACTGGCACTCCACAGGCTGTGAGGAAGCTTACAAGTGTATTTTATATGCCTTCTTCAATGTCACCTCCTTGAACTCTGAATATTTTCACCTCAGCTATCTTTCAGTCAATGTCAGTTTAAACTCAAAAGAATGGCAAGAGTGCAAAACGTGTAAAACACTTTAACAAACCAAATACACAAAAGCAATTTTTTTTAAAAAAAGCAACAGCAAATAGAAAAATGCAAACAGCAAAACCACCACAGAAAATAAAACCACAACCAAAAACAAAAACAAAAGCTCAACAGCAAAATCAAAAACAACAGAAAAAAACAAAATCACAGCAGCAGCAAAACGCCAAAACACAACTGAAAAATCAAAAATGCAACAGCAAAACCAAAAACAACAGAAAAACCCAAAACACAACTGAAAAAAACAAAACAAAAACAAAATACAACAGAAAAACCAAAAACAGCAGCATTTATTTTACTATTAACACAACCGGAAAGGGTGGGGCCTTAATCTACCTCACGTGCTCGTTTCTGATTGGACACAGAGTATGACTTTCACAGTGAAAAGGAATTATGTTTTTTCAGTCTGCTGTTATCTTAGCCTAGCGAAAACTGTTGAATGATTTAAGTTATTGTCTTCTGTTTCACAAACTGCAATATTTTGCCCTTACTGTGGCAAAATTGTGAAGCCGTTCCAAGCTTCACTGAGGTTAAGCTGGACGCTCTTCCTGAAACCACGGTTAATAGCCGCACGTAAATTTTTGGGCGCGGCTTTTAGACACTTAGCGGTAATAGCACCGAATTCGAAAACTAACGTCGGCGAGCTCCCACACAACCAAAACAAATAAACTTTCTACAAAACGACCCTTTTAAATAAATCACTAACAAAACAAACACACAACAATTCACAGTATATTTGAGTAAACAGGCTAAAAACTGTCCATTTTCTAATGAATCAAAATACTGACAGATCCAGACTTTGAATTGCAATTACTTTAACATTCTACAGTAAAATGAGTTTCTGTAATGGGAGCAGGTCACTTTCAGCTGATGGTGGGTTTTAGATTTGAAATGTCCCTTTTACTTTAGCAGTTAGATAAAGTAAAATAATATTTTGGTGTCAGAGGCTTCATCCGTGAAATGAAACATCTATATATATTTTTTAAATGTATATAGGTAAATCAGTGCTTTGATTTATAACAACAACAATAATAAAGTTTCTGTTATGATCTTCTATATTTACATTTATTTCTCTTAATGGTTTATACTCTCTTTAAATTTGATCTATTTTACCCATTTCTTAAATGTAAAAGCGTAAATATAAAAACCTTTAGCCTGTATAATCACAGATACTTATGTTTGTTTTGTTACTGATTTACTTAACGTTCGGTGCTATTACCGTTAAGTGTCTAAAAGCCGCGCCCAATAATTTACGTGCGGCTATTAACCGTGGTTTCAGGAACAGCGTCCGGCTTAACCGCAGTGAAGCTTGGAACGGCTTCACAATTTTGCTACAGTAAGGGAAAAATATTTCAGTTTGATGCTTTTTGTAAGTCATCTATAAAATATAATACAGATCTTCTTCTTCTTTCGGGTTTTTCCCTTCAATATAATACAGATATATGTCTTAAAAGCTCTCCTAAAGGTAGATATGAGTTTATCTTCCTCCAGCTGCTCCCAGTTAGGGGTCACCACAGTAGATCCTCTATCTCCATTATGGAAATCCAGTTTATGATCTACATATTTGATTTGGCACAGGTTTTACACCAGATGCCCTTCCTGACACAACCCTTAACCAGGATTGGGACTGGCACTGAGAGTTCAGCATTTCATACAACCCCGTAGCTGTGCCAAAACAAATATGTGGACCAGTGATCTGCTGTGGCAACCCCTAACAGGAGCAGGCAAAAGAAAAACCAATTTATTTAATAAATAATTTTTAAATGATGTATTTAGGATATTCTTAATGAAATATCCTCCATGAGATACCAGGTGACAGATAAATAGACAAAGGCTAATGCAAAATGTATAAAATGTATTGATAAAAATCCTACTTAAATTAAAAAGGACTAAGACTTTATACTCAAATACAGCATTTTATTATCTAAGACTAGTAATAAATTTGTTGTTATTTAACATGTTATTTTATTAAATATTGTTATTTAAACATATAGCTGTTGATATGAGTCTCAGGTGTCAGTACCTTGTAATGTCAGTAAGTTTTCCACTTACTCCTCAGGACAGAGGACTTCAAGAGAGTCCTCTTTTTCAAGAGAGAAAGAAAGAAAGAAAGCTGCTGAGTGAAAGACTGTTTATAGCTGTTATAGGCTAAGTGATAACAGTACCTGCTCCATCTTCTCCATATTGGGATCAAATTGCTTGCAAACAATCAAGAACATTACTTTAAGGATTTTGATCATTAATGTTGCATAATTCATTTTTGTCTTGAACAACATCAACATTTCAGAACACGGACAGTTTGCACTTCTTTGTGTGTGGTTTCAACCAGTACTGAAAAATCCAGCTTAGTCTGACTGGCTAGCAGATGGCAAAACACAGGCGGAGCTGGCAAAGCTGGTAGACCATCTTATAGAATCTTATTCAGCAGTTTCTGAATTACCAATACTAATGCTGCATTGTAGGCAAGTTATTTTTAAGAAAATCACACAACAGTGAGGAGATTAGAAAATCTTAAACATTTATTCATCGATTTAGTCAAGAAATTAGGAAGCTTAAAAATAACATCTAGCAAAGATGCTCTACCAGATGCCTGTGTTTTGGTAGCTGGCCAAACCAAGCTGAATTTTCAAGCAGGGGTCCCAAATATACATTCATTTCCTAACATTCAGGGAGTGTTGACTGTCCTTCTAATAAACACATTTAGATTGTGTTGGAATAGTACTATTTTCACTATGGTAACTGATGTTAGATGGGATCCAGGCTTTAGACTGGCGGAGTGTATTTTGTTCTCACATTAATACATACAAATGCAATTGACTTTGACATTGACTTTGCGAAAGGAACTGCTGCTGATTACAAGGAAAATTTGACAGCGTCATGATCACACCATGCTTTAATCAGTGTCACCGCAATTAAAGGCCTCTCAAATTGACTTCTACCTGATCAATCCCACCACATTAAAACACAGCACTAGGCTGCACAGTCTGTTTCGTCAGTGGAAAATCTCTTCTGGTTCAGATGATTTTTGCCATGGTGAGACAATTTGCCATGTTGGTACAAATCAGGGCAAATGCTTTATTAATGATGTGCAGTAGGTAGCTATTAATAATGCACTGCAATACTTTATATATTTCACCACTGCGGCCCAGGTTCAATTCCCGGCCAAGGAACCAACCCCAGCCACTGGGGTTGTGTGCAACAGTGCGCTCTCAGTGCTGGTCCCAAGCCCAGATAAAATTGAGGAGGGTTGCGTCAGGAAGGGCATCCGGCGTTAAAAGCTGTGCCAAATCAAATATGTGGACCAATGATCCGCTGTGGCGACCCCTAACGGGAGCAGCCGAAAGAGGAACGAAACAAACCTAGTCCATTGAACCTGTTTTTGCACTAATATCTGATGAAGTAGAGTTTGTTTCTAGTAATCCCACAACATTAATAAAGTACTATATTTTATGTAGATTTCAGTTTTATTCTTCTGTAGTTGTGAGTGGGCAGGAGAGAGAGTAGCGTTGCCACCTCACAGATTGATTGGTATGCAGTTCGATCCTAAGCTTGAGGAGTGTGAAATTTTTTCTCCCTGTGCTGGTGTGGGTTTCCTCTGGGTTCTCCAGTTTCCTCCCACTGACATGCAGATAGGCAGATTAGCTATGCTAGGTGTGAATGAGTGTGTGAATGAGTGTGTGTATACACAGTGCCCTGTGATGGACTGGCTTCCCATCCAGGATGAATTCTCCTGCCTTGCTCTCAGTGTTACTTGGATAGGCTCTGGATCAACCACAGCTAGCAAACTGACTTTCTTAACATGGACTTACAGTCTCATTGACACCTGTTTTCTTTATTACGGGAGTTTTATTCCTAGACTCAGTCAGCGCTTCTGGTGCAGAACGATCAGCCAGCGACACGTCAGGGCAAATAAACCACGCCCCTTCATTAGCATATAAGCACGCCCCCCTCATTGAGGAGTGAGGAGATTAGGAATCGTGTGCTCAGCATGTGCTGGAATCGATAGAATAGGAAAAGTGGGAAATTAAAAAAGTACATTCAACGAAAAAAGTGAATATATTTATAATATATTTTGTAGTAATATTTATATTTAACGATTAAACAGTTAAAATAGTATTTTAACTCACACTATGATGCATTTTTTGATGTGTTTTCTATTTTTACATTTTTATATTTATATTGTTATATTTTATTTTTTATAGATAGCATATAAATGTATGTAATGTAGTTTTGGAGGATTTCATAATAGCGCTTAGGAGTGTTTGACAGCTTTGTCCGTTTTGTCCCTCGAGTTGTTCCGTAGTTTTCGGTCATGGCTTCCTCAGAGCCGCAGCCTCGGTTTGGTCAGTCTGTGAAAAGTTTGTTGTCTGATAAAGTCGGTTCTTGCAGTGGAGATGTGATTGCTCTTACACGCCAAGTATTAAAGGGATCTCGTAGCCAAGAGGTAACTGTTAAAACTGATAAAACGCGACGTGTTCTTCTTAGCTAGCTTGCCAACTAGCTTACTCTGGTCGTAGACGTAGCTAGCATTAGATTAGCATGGGATAGCTTTTGAGATTAGAGCCTAAAATATGAACAAAAATATGATTTGCATTAAAAGTTAAATTAAAAATTTCTAATAGGAAAATATATACGGCGAATGTAACATTAAGCTGAAATGTAAATGGAACATTTAGCTCATTTATAACAAATTTGTTACTGGTTATTTCAAACACCTTTTCTGTAAAGCTGTTTTGTGACCCTGGCCAATACAAATACAAATAAATCTGAAGTGAATTTTAATCTTGTTACTGTGTCACATCTTGCTGGGATTTTGCAGCTGCTCGGTCAGGCAGCGAGAAATATGGTTATCCAAGAAGATGCCATTCTACACTCTGAGGATGTAAGCACTATTATTTCTTCATTTGTTTTTCTTTATTCGGGTAAATAACCAATGAATCCACAAGTGTATATAAAAGTGCTTCCTTAAATTCATGAAGTTTCTGTCTGATGGAAGTGAACACGTTTGAGGAAATGTTTTTGTGTTACAGAGTCTAAGGAAAATGTCCATAATAACTACTCATTTGCAGTATCAGTGAGTATAATGACATTGCCACTAATCTATATTTATTCTGTAGACAAATCTGATTGCAGACACTGTATTTAAAATACAGCTCAAGTCTCCACAGTCATGCCTGTCTTGTCTTCTTTCCTTTAGGCAAGAAGCCATCCAAAAGAAGTAAGTCAAAACAGAAATACTGTTGACGGTTGTTATGGTGGCTTCATCTGTCATTTAATGTCAAAACAAGCAGTGATGATATCTGTCTGTCCTTTATCCTCTTAACAGTGTGGAGCACTCCAGAAACCTTCAGGACCAGCTTGGACACTTGTTAAAATGATGTGCCGGCAAGCTGTGCTGTTGACATGTTCAACTTGGACTTTGGTTTGTTCCTCACCCCGTGTGCAGGGGATTGCACTCCAAACACGCACATGTGCTTTGATTGCCCTCTCAGTAACCCTCATGTCCTTGAGGTAATATTTCATGTATAGGATTGATTTGTCTTGTTTTTTGTTTAATTTCTTAACCAAAATTTTGTTAAATTAGATCAAATGTTGTTACATATATTACATAAAACATTACATTACATTTATGTTGTTACATAAAATATATTGTTTTTTTTTTTAATTTATGAAAAACTGGGTAGTGTCAGTTTGAAATGGGCCTGGTTTTAAAAACAACAAAAAAAAGCATAAACAACAGTTTACCACAGATTTGTGTTAATTTATTGTCTTTTTTATTTTAATGAATAAACGTGTCTTTGTATAAACATTGTTATTGATTTGAGTGAAATGACATGTTCTCTGCAGGAATGCCAGTACAGTCGTGGCCAAAAGTTTTGAGAATGACACAAATATTGGAAATTGGAAAAGTTGCTGCTTAAGTTTTTATA
>CM074947.1:13602944-13630367 GCA_037577455.1 Pangasius macronema
AAAGCAGTTTAGCAGCAAACTTTGTGAAAACTAATATTTGTGTCATTCTCAAAACTTTTGGCCACGACTGTAGAATGTGTAATAAAGCCACCCACGTGTAATATCAGTAGCACTTCAGCAAGGTCAAACAGATGTCTGTCCTAGAGCATAGCCTTGATCATTACTCCCAGAAAGCTTTGGATTACACTTCAGGGTTTTCACTTATCTCTGCAAGCTGTGTGCACAAGCATTTAGACACAACCAGTTTTTATTGTGCAAAAAAAAAATGAAAATGAAAATAACACATAGAATCAACTCTTAATAAGATTCCTTAGTGTATAAATTGCATAAATACAAATGTATTATCTTTGTATTTATCACACATTTCTTTATATACTAAAAAGGTTCTAATGCTGTTTAGAGTACTGAGGTCCCCAAGGTGCAGCAGCATTCTAGGGTTGTTTTTTTTTTTTTTTTTTTAAGTACTATTACAGATTTCATACAAAATGTGCTAAATGCCATTGCCATTCCAGCATTTATTTTGGTCTATAAATGCTTATCTGACCTTTTTTTTTAAAGGGGGAAAAAAAGTGTAGTTTATGTAGATAATTGTTGGAGTGAATTGCACTCGATTAAAGTCGATTGCACCAACATGCTTAATGCCTATTTCTATTGCACCTGCTTCACGTAAACTGAATTATTATTTTTTTATTATGAGCAGGCATAAAGGTAAAATGTAAACGTTTTCTATTATAACCACGTTATACTTTGTAGCAAGTACACTGCCGTGTCACATCCAAAGTGGGGTTATTAGTTATCTTCTCCAAAGGCTTCAAGATTATATTACTATAAATATATAAGTTAGTAAGAGGTGTTTGGATGCTCTTTGTTAACATACTTTCTTCCTTGCTGACTCTGTTAAAAAATATCTAGCTCGGTCTGACTAGCTGCCAAAACACAGGCTGAGCCAGTTAAACTGTTAGACCTTAATGTCTGCTGGTAGAAGGGAATAGTTTCTGAATTACTGTTACCAGTGTCATGTTGCAGACAGGTTGTGTTAAGAAAATAACATAACAGTAAGGCAGTTAGAAAAGGTAATTAAAGAAGCTGGAAAATAACATGTTCTACCAGGTTGACTAGCTCGGCATGTGTTTTGTTAGCTGGTCAGACCAGGCTGGATTTTTCAGTAAGGGAAAGTGCATGTTTGTGTGATTATACTGTTTTGTTGAGTGAGTGTGCACACATTCAAATGTCGCTGTCTCTTCCTTACATGCTGCTACCATGAATTGGCATGTTAGTGTGGTATAGACATATGAATAGGGATAACTTTCATTGGCTTAGTGCATGTGAAAGCCAGTTGATAATCTGATTTAACGTAGGACCTGTTTAACAGTTAATACTGCTTTAGTTAAAACCTGTTGGTGCCACTGAGAGACTCTCCCAGTTCTGAGAATCCATCTTTATCAGTCCTCAACGTTCAACAGAGAGAGAGAGAACTTTATGCCAGGTAATGCAGTGGAGAGATAAAAGAAAGTTGGTGCTATCTGTTTGGACAGATAATTACATAGGCTGGCTTCAGACTTAAGTTAGTAACATTCACTTATTCTGGAAATGTGTTTCTGTTGAAAAAAAATCTTTTTTCATGGATTATTATTGTGTTTTAACATTTTAACAGTTTGGAATAACTTGATCTGTCTTTAGAACACTTGTCTGGAGCCTTGTAAATCAAGGAAATGGATAAGATTGTGAGTTTACAGTTTCTTTTGACTAAACCTGTTCTGCTGACATTGCTTTACTCCTAATAAGGCACATCTAACAAGAATCTTTAGTAGAGTTATGTTTAATGGATTTGGCTCCATCTACAGACAAAGACTGTACAATGGCCCTTTTGTAAGTAAAGTTAAATGTAGAGCAGTGATTTTAAACATTCCTCAGGTCTAGGTGCTCTATATATGTATAAACTATATGCATAGTTTTTCCTGCTCTGTCACAGCTTTAGCTTAACTTTTAAAGTTCTTCATGAAATGAAACTGAAAACACAGCCATCCCAGTACTTGGTTGTTTGTTCCTGGGGCTCTCCATTTAAATATCATTATATATGTTACAAATACAGTCATTTAATGAGATCTACATCTAGATTCCACATCTAGAAGTGAAAGTGGCCACTTTCAATATCTGCTTCATCCTTGTCAGGGTCACAGTGGACCTGGATGAGGGTGACATAAACACACATTCATGCACTCATTTACACCTAGGGGCAAATTATCATAGCCAGTCCACTTACTGGCATGTTTTTGCAAGGTGGGAGGAGACTGGAGGAAAAGAAAACTTTTTCAGGACATTCCAAGTTGTTGTATTGGCTATGCGTAATGCCTGCGCAATGGCTCTGATTGATTTTCCCTCTCTTCTCAACTTCAAAATGGTTTGCTTTTCTCCCATAGACAGCTCTCTGGTCTTCATGTTGGTTTATACTTTTTTTTAATTTTTTTTTTTTTATATAACAAATACAAGCTTCACAGGCAAAACCCAGGGCTCAAACCAAGAGTAGACATTCAGAGCTATTAACTGTTTAAATGATCAAACTAACAAGACATGCCTGGGCAATAAGAAGCACCTGTCAATCACATGTTCCAATATTTTATGATCACTTGAAAANTGGTTTAACACATCTAGATGTAAATATCAGGAAACAAAAGCTGATTCCAGATGAGCTCATTTATTTCAAATGTATTACAGTTGGTGTGTAGCAGTTTGTGTTGTTACCGTTATGATATGGATAGGAAACAGTTCCAACACAACACGTGTAGGTGTCCTTATAGTCAATCCTGTAATTTCTAATCCAAAACTAGGATTTAGCACAGCCATCTAAAGGTCTTTCTTATTGTTCATATATTTATAAAGGCCAGAAGCAGCAAAATAGCATTCAAATTCAGCACTGTTTGGAAAGTAGTATAATTAACTCTAAACAAGATTTTCACTGTTGAAGGAAATTAGATATGAGGGGTATGGTGGTGCTGCCCCCAGGTCTGATCCTGAGCTGGGTGACTTTCTGTATGTTCTCCCCAGGTCTGTGTAGGTTTCCTCTGGCTTCTAGATGCTATAATGGCTAAACACTCTCAGTATTTTAATCAAAACATTTTTTTAACTGTCTAATCATGTACAGTAATCATGACTACTGTAATATCATGCTATTTGCTGGTGAAGCCACTGCCAGTTTTTAACGGCAGTTTTTTTTCTGGCCACGATTAAGAAGTAAGAAGATATAACCGCTTTTAACTTTATACTTTCTGCATAACGTGATGTGCAGCGCGTTCAGGTTGTTCCAGCCTTCATTTGTGTGCGTGCTCCTGATTGGTCCAGGTCCCCGTCAGTCAGCAGCGCGCTGGAGTGGAATAACAGTAGATTCTCAAAGAGCGCGCTGGAGTGTCATCGGGCTGCTGTGAGCCGCGGTGTGTAATGTCAATCTTATCACCTCACACAGGACAGCTCGTAGCAAAGATGAAGGCGGACTCGGACTCTCTCTGATCGCTGCATCCAGTTTTCATTCAAAAGCTTGCCCCATGTGAAAAGGGCAAAGCAGTGTACTGCATTTGCCCACTTCTAATATGGCGGCGCTCAGCCCGGTTAGATCGCTGACTGCTATTTTTTTATTTGTCACCGGCGGTCTGATAAGCCGCTCGGACGGCAGAGAAGCGGCGGAGGAGACCGTCATAATCGGCCTGCGTCTCGAAGACACCGACGACGTGTCATTCATGGACAAAGGCTTCTTGCGCGTTAGCGAGCGATCGCGCGTGAAGTTGCGGGTCTACGGGCAGAACATTAACAACGAGACGTGGTCCAAAATCGCGTTCACGGAGCAGGAGCGCAGCAGCGCGTCCGGAGTCGCAGACGGTCCAACCGGTTACAGCCAAGCGGACGCTGCTGCCTACCAGCCTTGTGGCATCCGATCGTCCGATGTCATCATTCTTCCCAACGTGGATGTGAGCCGATCGACGTCCGGCGTCATCGAGATAGAAGTGAAACCCCTGCGCAAGACAGAGAAGAGCAAAGTGTACTACATGTGCGTTGCCGCACCAGCACCTGCTGCCGGCGGTGTGAACGACGCGTGGTCTGAAAACACCTGGATGTACCACGAGGGGCATGACACCAAAATGCTCGTTGTGGAGGAGAAGAAGTTCTTGCTGCCTTTTTGGCTGCAGGTAATATTTATTGCAATGCTGTTGTGTTTGTCTGGCATGTTCAGTGGACTGAACTTAGGTCTCATGGCACTCGACCCCATGGAGCTCAGGATAGTGCAGAACTGTGGCACAGAGAAGGAAAAAAATTATGCAAACAAGATTGAACCAGTGAGGAGTCAAGGAAATTATCTTCTCTGCTCACTGCTTTTGGGCAACGTACTCGTGAACACCACCTTGACTATTCTGCTGGATGATATTGCAGGCTCTGGTCTGATCGCAGTGATTATATCAACCATTGGTATTGTAATATTTGGAGAAATTGTGCCACAGGCAATATGCTCAAGGCACGGGCTTGCTGTTGGTGCAAACACCCTGATTTTAACCAAGTTCTTCATGATCCTTACTTTTCCTGCATCATATCCTGTCAGTAAACTTTTAGACCATGTGCTGGGACAGGAAATCGGCACGGTGTACAATCGTGAGAAGCTCCTTGAGATGCTCAGGGTTACTGACCCCTACAATGATTTGGTCAAAGAGGAGCTGAACATCATCCAGGGTGCTCTGGAGCTCAGGACTAAGACCGTAGAGGATGTCATGACACCTCTGCGTGACTGCTTTATGATTGCAGCTGATGCGGTACTTGACTTTAACACCATGTCCGAGATCATGGAGAGTGGGTACACGCGCATCCCTGTGTTTGAGGGGGACAGGTGCAACATTGTGGACCTCCTCTTTGTCAAAGACCTGGCCTTCGTGGACCCAGATGACTGCACTCCTCTGAAAACTATCACAAAATTCTACAGCCATCCCCTGCACTTTGTCTTCAATGACACCAAGCTGGACGCAATGCTAGAAGAGTTCAAGAAAGGTAGAAGTCAATTTCAGCTTCACTCCTTAGCTACCTATCAATGCCTAGTTTCTAACAACAAAAAAAGATACACTTAGAAATAATGGTACATTAATTTATGCTATCAGAGCATAATGTCTATCAATTAGAGGTATCTATGAACTACATTAGAAGAATATTAGTATTGCATTATTTGGCATAGTGACACTGCAGAATAACAGTTTGATTTTATGTAGTGAGTGGCAACATGTGCACAGTGCAGTCTCATTCAAACCATGAAAGACCTCCACTGGCATTTATGTGCACACCAACTTTAATTTAGGTTTAATTGCAGTCATGTCCTACAAGACACAACAAGTGCATCACGTTTTGCTGCCTAACAGTAAGATTATTTAGGGTGTCAAAAGTATTTCTGCAGTTGGTATATTTGGTCTTTCTTCTCATGCAGTGTATGACAGGTTCAATCACAGTGACAGACAGAAGATGCACAAGAGTAATAATTCTTGAAAAAAAATACTATAGCAGAGCCGATAAACAAGGCCATAGCTCAGAGACTCTGATTTCTTTAAATGAACCAGCTTGGTTTTAGTAGCAGATCCACTGTTGTGGTTTATCCAGTCACATGCATTTATGTAATGTGAAGAACCACTAAGAAACAAACATAATCACTTTAAATTGTTTTATTTGTCAACATAAACAAAGCTTAAAAAAAGTTAACCATTTTAAGGTAACTGCTGCCATTATTCATTTGGTCTACTTTCTTATCCTGGCCAGGATAAGGATACTAGGCAAGGAATTCCTGTAACTGGACCTTTACATATTGTACTTGTATACCCCTGGTCTATATCATATTTCACGGATGAAGTGGCAGTTTCCTTTCCCCCTCCACACTGACCACTGTCCTGCACTCTGGTACGGGTTAAACCTAGTTTCATCCATTCATACCACTTTCTTCCCAACCTGATCAGGCTTCCTTTGATACTTTGCAGCCAATTGCAGCGGTCCCTCTGCTTTTAACACATGAACAACAGTGTTTTGAATCTGTTAGTATACTGTTGACATGTCTGTGCATGCTGGCCTTTGACATACCACTGCCTACGTTTTGGAGAGGTCCTCATCTCTTAGCGCATTCTTCATTGTAATTGAAAAGTTTCTTTAGTCAGCTTGAACAGTAGTCATCTTTCATGTACTGTGCTGTTTAGTGTTCCTGGGCTTACCACATCTTGCTTTCGACTTTCTCATTTTAAAGATTTATTCATAATGGCCCCTTTCTTTTGACACTTCTACAGACTCTGGTTAAGACTGGCTCTCTTGTGCGTGTCTTGTGAGTGAAAATGAATTCATCTCCCTATGAAGAAGTGACTACAAAGTCAAATGGCCAAAGCATTTAGGACAATATTTAAAATACATCATTAACAATCTGTACCTTAGCTGGCATTACTGTTGAGTGATTTCAGACCAGTCCAATACTGACCTACAATAGTTCTGTAGTGAATCTGAAATTAGTATAAACAAGAATACTAAATTAAGTGAAGGTGGATTGGCGATGCTAAATTTCCCCAAGGCATGTATGTGTGTGTGCAAGGTGCCCTGCGATGAACTGGCATCTCATCCAGGATGTATTCTCACCTCAGTGCTCAGTGTTCCCGGGATAGGCTCCAGATCCACCATGACTACCAGGATAAAGTGGTTAATGAAGATGAATGAATGACTAAAAAAACTGATGTTTTTGCATTTGTTCGCTGGAGCATTTCACTTTAATAGAACACCTTTAAATGAGTCTTTATTCAAACTGGCAGTCATTTGCATCTCTAACTGCTTAATCACGGTCAGGATTGTGGTGGATCCAGATACTAACTCAGGAACACTAGATGTGAGGCAGGAATACTCCTTGGATGGGCACCATGCACACACATTCATCACTCACAGCCGCATTAGAGTAATCAATCTATATATTGACATGTTTTTGGGAGGTGTGAGGAAACTGAAGAACCTGGGGGAAACCCACACACACTCACAAGGAGATCATGTAACTCCACACAGTCAGCCTGAGGTTGTGTTTGAACAGTGGACTCTGGAACTGTGAGGTTTCACTGCTACCTGCTGTGCCATCATGCCATCCACATTGCATTACAGTATTAATTTATTAACAATTATGGCTTTTTTTAAAAACAGCTTTAACAGTAATGTTTGACATTTTCACAGGGCCTCAATAATTCCTAGTTACACTTCTTAGAGGTTCTTGATTTCTGTTAGCTTCTCATTGTGTCGAAGAGAGCTGAATGAATGGATAATTCAGTAGCATCAGTCCATTTGAATTTATGGCAAAGGTTTTATGTATTAAACAGTACGAATATAGAGACTGATAGAAGTCACTGAGTCTACTGAAACAGATATTTGTCCAGTGGACTACCCAGGCTTTTAAAACACTCCAGCATTCCACAAATGGTTGCTCACCAGAAAATGGACTTAAACAGATTTGGGTAACAATTGACATGAGCATGTTCTATAGTCTATCTACAAAGCCTGTCTTAAATGGCCCCACATTTCCTATGTGAAGGACTTAGAATCACCCACATAAGCGATTCTCTAATGTTTGTTGTGACACACTTGTCAACTGATATTTACTGAAAACAAAAGCTAGCAGATGCTCAATAGGTTAAAGCATCACTACTCATGGTCAAGAGTACAGAGGGGCAACTATACTGTACCATAGGGCTATTTACTCTACAGTCAGTTATTCAGTTTTAACAGTGTATGTACAGTGAGGGAAAAAAAATATTTGATTCCCTTCTGATTTTGTAAGTTTGCCCACTAACAAAGAAATGAATATAATTTTCATGGTAGGTTTATTTGAACAGTGAGAGACAATAACCAAAAAAAAAATAAAAAATCCAGAAAAACATATTTCAAAAAAGTTCTAAATTGATTTGCATCTTAATGAGTGAAATAAGTATTTGTCCCCTTCACAAAACATGACTTAGTAATTGGTGGCAAAACCCTTGTTGGCAATCACAGAGGTCAGATGTTTCTTGTAGCTGGCCACCAGGTTTGCACACATCTCAGAAGGGATTTTGTCCCACTCCTCTTTGCAGATCCTCTCCAAGTCATTAAGGTTTCGAGGCTGACGTTTGGTAACTCGAACCTTCAGCTTCCTCCACAGATTTTCTATGGGATTAAGGTCTGGAGACTGGCTCAAATAATCGATGGTCAAATAATTTTTTCCCTCACTGTACATATAGCTGCTCAAGTTCTAACGTTAAATAGATTCTCAACAAAAATGAAAACATCTGAAAGTCCCACTGGATCAGTGCAGCTGCGAAATATTTAAATGTAAATGAAAAATACTTGCTTACAGGATGTGGCTGTGTTGGAATGTGTAATCCCAGCTTTAGCATAACGATTCACAGTTAAGTGTGCAGTCAAGAAGTGAGTGACATATTTCCATAATTGAGTTAATAAAGCATTTTTTCCAGAAGGGTGAACGCAGGGACTCCATGGCAGTCTTTAGGATTTTGACCTCTTCAGTGGCTTTTGTCATCAGTCTAATTTTTGAAATTCCAAATTTTGAAGTGTCAGTGTAGTTCTTATGCTCATAGGACACATGACCAAGGGTTTATTGTCCACTGTAGCATTCTGGGAAACTAACAAACACAAGGTAATTTAGCCTAATTTATGTTGAACAAGATACACACAGGGTCATCTTGTATGTATTTTGTTTATCTTTTAGTCTTTAAAATGGTACTTACTTTAGGATTATTTAAGTTTAAAAGCCTCAGCTTTTATAGATGCAATAAATTAAAACAATCCACAATGTACTACATATTATTATTATTATTATTAATCAATTAATTAATTTATTTATTTATATGCACTTTTCATACAAAAAGCCATGCTTTAGGTACTTTATGAAATGACAGTTATATAACAGTAAAAAACAGATGGCAGTTAAAAGAAGAAATAGCAGCATATTTCATCCTATATGCTAATTTTCTCTCAGGAGTCTTACGCAGTTTATTTTTACGCGTTCACAGCGGTTAGCTTTTGGATGGTCTTGGGATGCTCTGTTGCATTTGTCAGTGTGGATAAGGCTTGTAACGGAATATGAATACACTATCAGAATGAACAGATACAAATACAGATACAAATAAGAGATGCAAGTTTTTTGGGTTTTATTTGGGGAAAGGTTTACAGGGCATCTGGTGAAGGTATGCATCCCGATTTGGATTCCACGGACAACAAAAGACAAGTCGCACGAGCAGGAGGTTTTTTGCTTTCGTGTGGACAAAATCGAGTTGCCAGATATGAAGCTGAAATAAAGACCATGTTCGATGAACGAGTGACGGTCAATTGGTAAGGACCTGGTCAGAGTCATGGTGGTTTTAATTAGGTTACTAGTTTGTTTGTATTTGGGCAAATAGAATCAACTAAATTCTTTAGAAAATATCAGCGGCAGGTACAAACAAAAATAACCTTGCGAGTGGGATGAGAAACAGTGATACAAGGTTGAGGATCTCTCAGAATCAGAATTCGCAGACCATGCTGACATTTCTTTCTCTTGGGTTTTTCCAGTATTTACCAGGAGCATAGTGGTAGGGTTCATATTTAATTTAAAAAAAAAAAAAAAAAAAAACACCTTCTGGATTATGCCGTGCCTACTGTGGGTTTAAATCTGTCCTGAACAGATAAAGATTGTGGCATTGCATTACACACCCATAGTCTAGACTGAGCACTGGTTTTGTATAACCAGTGTTAACTGGGTCTTTCTAGTGTTTCATATCTAATATCATTCTGAGTTTATGATTAACACTAAACAGGCTATTTTACTAGTGTTACAGGCAGTTCTCTACATTGCTACATAGTTTGGATTTTTTAGGCCTGGTAGCTGGTAATAAATATTAATGGCTAATCATTACAAATCAGTGCTCTTCCACAAGTTAATTATTTCTAATTAGGTATCCATGTAATGATGAGAATGTAGATTCTGCTAGTCATAAATTGTGGCTTGTAGATGTGTTTAATCATTATCATGCTTCTATTAATTGTAATACATGTAATATAGGTATATGGGTTGTGTGGAGCCTGGACTTGATAATGTATTTTAAGGTTAGCTGAAGTGATTTTTTTTTTTAAATGCTGTCTGTTATCATTAACTGATGTTGAGGGTAGTTGGATGCTTAAAAAGGTTATGTTGTTGTTTTTCACTGAACAATAACAAAAAAACATTTCTGTCAATCCTTTACCATGGTGGTTTATTTATGTGAAAACTATGGCATATACAGTATGATGAAACCTCTTAATGCAGTTGAATCTTATTACAGGGGGACATTTACTTATAGAGACCTAACATCACTTGCTGTCGAGAGAAATAAATACAAGCGCTTGCTTTTCATTTACAAGGTCTTATTGCTCACTTGACTTTCTGACATTCATATGCAATAACTGGCAACTATTATTATTTTACATGTAATGTAGTGTCTGGAAATGGCCTCAAAGAAGGCCGCATTACTGGTTTCAAAAGGAGTTCTTATTTTCTTTTTCCCCTTATGGATCTCTGTTTTTTTTCTTATTGCTTTAATTTATATCTTAGCCATTGAGGTTTTACTGGAATATTTTTCACAGACTCACCATCCAGAGTCTCATGGACTATTTATAGGGAACCTCCATCATGGAAAAATCCAAGAAAATCCCTTTCCACAAATAATGTGAAAAATATGTATATGTGTGTGTGGTCTACATGGCTGGGTCATAAAACAAAGGATGGCTCTGTATAAAGTCGTCTATTACGTAGCCACGTGAGCAAGTGCTCATTGATGGAAGTCGCTTTGGGAAGAAGCTGCATGAAATTAATTCACATCACACTTAGGTTCATACACAAACACATAGTTTCTCAAACTTTTTTCCCAGAATAATGTACTTCAGTAAGCATTAGCGCAAGAGTCAAAACTATGTGAAAAAACAACATTTAGAGAACAAGCATTTTTTAATCTTGATGGTTGGTGACTTAAGTCACCGTGTCCTTGTTCTTTATATAAGAGACTATGTTATATATAATAATCATTCATATATAAATATTCAGGCAAGCAAGGAAGGGCAACAGACTGATGTGTCTCATTACATTAATTATTTTGTTATTTTGCTCATTACAGTTCTCTCTAATAAAGCCACAAGCTTTGTAAAATCACAAAATCATATATTAATGGTCAGGCTAAAATGGACTTGCCCTAAAAGCCTCTGTGTCAGTGTGTAGTCATTACGAAGAATGTTTCATTTACTGGAATCAGTGTGTCAGTGTGTTTCTCTTCACTATTATCACACATGTTGGAGTTGTAACAAGGCAACAGCTGATGTTTTCTCAGTAGTCTTTGAAAAAATTTCACCATTTCTGGCAGTTTCTCTGAATAACCCATCTGGCTTACTGCTTTTATACCTATCATCTCATATGGTAAAACTTCTTACAAGCCAAAGCCTTAAGGTTTTCCTTAATTGGTATTGGCATTCACAGAAGCTTCATGTAGCCTCTCTACTTCCTCCATTATCACCCCGGTGAGAGCATTTGCCCAACTGGAGTGGAAACTTCATTTTAGGTCTAATATTAGCTCAGGCCCCCGGAAAATTCCTTTTAAATGATCACTAGCTGAGAAACAGGAAAAGAATTTTCAACATTTTGGTTGATAGTGCTGGGCAGGAATTTTTAAACAGCTTATTGAGGGGGGCCTGGGAAAACAGATGTGGAACCACAGGAGATTTGCTAAGGAAATGCAGCATATTGATGTTTGACAGAATCCATGAGTGTTAGAACAATTTCTTGGTCTGAATCATCATTGTTATCTTTTCTGATCAACCATGGATGGAGGATTCTTTGAATAAGCATTCAGTCCCACAGAACTGAAATGATATGGTTATTAGGTTATGTGAGTCCGTGGGTTACAGCAAATTATTTGCAATAAAATGTTGTAAGCTGCCAAGCTGATTTCCATGTGTGCATCATATGCCTTGTGTATCTGACATTTTTCAGGTAAATCCCACCTGGCCATTGTGCAGAGAGTGAACAATGAAGGAGAAGGAGACCCTTTTTATGAGGTTTTGGGTATTGTTACATTAGAGGACGTCATTGAGGAGATCATTAAGTCTGAGATTCTAGATGAGACAGATCTGTACAGTAAGTGTTTACAGCTTTGATTTACCTAGTCATAAAGATCTGCCCATGTGTAGCATACATTAGGAATGTATATAGAGTGTTTCCCACAGCCTTTTTGTTTCCTGTAAAAGCTGACAACAAGACAAAAAAGAAGATAACTCATCGTGAGAGGAAGCAGGATTTCTCAGCTTTTAAGCCAACAGACAACGAGCTTGGGGTCAAAATATCACCACAGCTTCTACTGGCTACCCTGCGTTTCCTAGCAACTGGTACTGATGTCCACTGTGTGTGTGTGTGAGTGTGTGTGTGTGTGTGTGTGTGTGAGAGAGAGAGAGAGAATGTTTGTGTGTGTATGTGTGAACATTTGTTCTTGATTAGGGAAGGAATTAGACTTACTTCACATTCTTCATCTTTCCTCTTCCGTTTTTGTTTTTGGCTTTCTTTAGAAGTAGAGCCATTTGGCCCAGCTCAAATGTCAGAGAAAATCCTTCTGCGTTTGCTGAAGCATCCCAACGTGATCCAGGAGCTCAAGTATGATGACAAGAACAAGAAAATGTTAGAGCACTATCTCTTTCAGAGAAACAAGCCTGTTGATTATTTCATCCTCATCCTGCAGGTCAGCAACACTCACTGTTTCTGTAAAGGAGCATTTTGTACACAATACAGAACTTTTTTTTTTTTTTTTTTTTTTTAACTTTTGCTTAATTTGTTATTTTCTGATATCGGGATGCTTCACTGGGTGATGCATCATATGATTTTAAGGCAGATTTCATATATATATATANATATATATATATACACACATACACATACAGTACACACACACCTGTGCATATAATGTCCCACAATTCACAGTGCATGCCACACCAAAAACCAAGCTATGAAGACCAAGGAACTGTCTGACTAGACTTCTGTAATCAAATTGTGTTGAGACATACATCTGGGCAAGGGCCATTTTTAAGGCTTTGAATGTTCCCAGAATGTTCACAGTGAGCTCCATTATTGTGAAACTGAAGAAGTTTAGAACCACCTCTAGGACTCTTACTAACAGTAGTTATCCAGCCAAACTCAGTAACTGGGCTAAAAGGTCCACGTTCAGGGAGGTGACCAAGAACCCAATGGCCACTCTAATAGATGATGAGTAGAGATGCAGAGATGTGAGAGCCAGCTGGAAAGACAACCATCTCAGAAATACTCCATCAATTAGGCTTTTATGGTAAAGTGGCTAGACGGAAACCACTCCGGAGCTAAAGGCATATGGCAGGCACTTAAAGGCCTTTGAGGAAAAAGATTCTCTGGTCTGATGGGACAAAAATTGAACTCTTTTGGCTGAACTCCAAATGCTACATCTGGTGAAAACCAGGTCCTGCTCATCTGTGGAGAGAGCTGAAGATAGCAGTTCATAGATGTTCCCCATACAATCTGATTGAGCTTGCAAGGATTTGCCAGGACCAATGGAAGAAACTGCCCAAATCCAGGTGTAAAAGGTTGTAGAGGCTTACCCAAGAAGACTAGAAGCTGTAGTTGCTGCCAAAGGAGCTTCTGTAAACTACTGAAAGGGTCTGATTACTTGTCTAGCTCCATACCCCTGTGGATAAGTCTAGGCAGAAGCTTTTACTTACAGTCTAGTTGTCTAAAGTGCTTTCCCGGTGCTATTCTCTGTGTAGAATGTGGTGTAGGTGTATGTGGTAACTGTTAAAATGCATTCATTTTAGCCATATCACTGCATAAACTGCTCAGACTGATGGCATGACACTGGGAGCTGTGTAGGTAAACAAGCCCCAATCTCAGGCTTTTAGAAGGATTTAAGCATTGTGTGTCTTGAAACGGTAGTTATTTGTTACGGCCAGAAAATGTGGGTTTAAGTCTGAGATGTCTAAAACCAGAGTCACATACTGATCACTTAAAACTCAGCTTTTCTTTCATTTTCCTCAATTAATTTTCTCCTCCTGTTTACCCTCAGGGCAAGGTAGAGGTTGAGGCTGGCAAGGAGGGAATGAAGTTTAAAGCTGGGCCCTTTTCCTACTATGGAATGATGGCCTTAACGCCATCACCAGGTCTGTGTAACAGAGAAACACACACCCACACATGCTGAAGCAATGTTGACACCATATTTTGAGACTGGTAGTTTTAGATACACTCTCTTGCAGCTACAATTCATTGCTGCTGGTAGCAGAGTCTGCTGACCTCAGGTTCACTTAAACTGTTTAGAACCTGAGCTCACAGGTTTTTAACTCACACGGCTGATGGGTACTTATTCTTGGGACAGTTATTAGGAAGCTGAACTATGTAGATCTGTCATTTCTACTGTCACCTGTTCAGTCAGTAATCTTTGTAGTAATGTCCTTTTCTTGACTAACTGTGTTGTGTTACTCTACTAAATTACTAGTCAGTTGATTGTTGGCAAACTCCTTGGTAACTGGTTTATTCCTCTGACTTTTTATTGTCTTTCTCTGTCCTTCGCTCTGCCCTCTTTCTCCCTCATATTCTCTAGTTCCACTCTCCTTGTCTCGAACCTTTGTTGTCAGCAGGGCAGAGTCTCTTGCAGGATCTCCAGGTAAACCACTCATCCTTCTACTCTTTTCCACAGTTCCTGTTTCTTTTACTCATTAAGGAGAATTGGGAAGCTTGTTTGGTCATAACATTGCTTNATTGCTTTTTGCACCCATCATAATTTCTTATCTATCATATGCTCAATAGATTGCATTTCTTGCTGAAAAGCTTTTAGCCAAAATGTATCAGAAAAACATCTTAGATTTTTATAGTATTTGTGAAAAGACTTTGTTAGTGCTTAAATGTGTTATATTTATATTATTGTGGTATTTTTCTGTGCACCTAATGCACCAAACCAAATTTAAAAACTCAACCTCTATCACACATGTAGATCTCTCTACTAATTTTCATTACTTGTTTTGCACAATCATTGTATATTAGTAGTGGTCTAAAAACATGTTTTTCTACAACTGCAGTATTTTTATGCGGATTACATTTATCAAATTCATTTTAGTTAATTGAACGTACAAGTGGTTAAAGATATTTGTATTAGCATTTGTTTCTATGTGCTAATAAAGCTTTTAGTTAAACAACAGACTCTAATATCATATAGATTAAACTAGTCCTGCTCCTAGATTGGTTAAGGAACATTTAGCTAGACCAAGAGTGGTTCCAGCTTTAACAAATTAAGTTGAAAGATACAACATTTACAGTGCACAAATATTAGTATTAGTAATACTGATTAGTATCAACTGAAGGACAGATGATAGCAATCTCTATTTGTTTACACCACAGTAGCAAAAGCAGATGACCTTACGTTATGTTTGCTACACAGAGAATAAGTCACCTCCCCGACCTTTCGGAATGAACCACTCGGACTCTGTGAACCGGAACGAGCGCATGGAAGCCCTCACTCCCACCTTGGCCAGCAGCAACAACCAGCTCAACGCCTTCCTGCAGATCTATGTGCCAGACTACTCTGTCCGAGCGGCCTCCGACTTGCTCTACATTAAGGTTATGATTCATCACTTCTGCATGTCTTTCCACCAGTGAGATGAAAAGATTGGCGAAAGCACCATTATAAATGACAATGCATATCATCGTAGTGTATCTGTAGAAACACACCAAACAGGTTGAACGCTGCAGGATTTAATGACACGGTCATCCAAGCTGATCTGACTGTTTTGTGTGGCAGGTGTCCCGGCAGCAGTATCAGAACGCTGTCATGGCGTCCCGCATGGACAAGACACCTCAGTCTTCGGACAGTGAGTTCACCAAGATAGAGCTGACTCTGACTGAACACCAGGACGGACCAGGAGTCGAATCGACCTCGCTGCTCATCCAACAGCATAACTCAACTAACACACTCAAACCCAACCACATCACACACACTGATGGAAATATCTAAAGGAGACAGGAAATGAGGTGAGAGGGCTAAAATATTTTCGGCGAGCGAAGTTTGGGAAGCTTTCATTGGGCAGCTTCTCTGGGATCAACTGAATGCTGTGATTTTTTTTTCTACATGTATAGACTTTACAGGGGATAAGAGGGCATGGTGAAATACCACAAACCACAGAATGGGATGTGCTCAAACAGTGAGCAGTGAATGACCTAGGAACCAGCAGATGTCACTTCCTCTCTCACTCAGCCACGCTCTATTCAGAATGCACTCACATCCAACAGCAGAGAGACACTTGGAAGGCTGTAGCACTGTCCACTGTCCACCATCACTCCGACCCATATTTTAACAGAGAGAACGACAGTTCCTGCCACTTCCTGTCATCAAGGATTTATCACAGTCTTCTACCAGAGGTGGCAGTGCAAAGAAAAAGCAAAAAGCAGTGTTAATGTACAAGTCAGCTTTGTAACTGGTAGATATCATTCAGGGACCTGCACATGCATGAGCAAGTTAACAGGAGATTCCTACAGTGGACTTTATTCAGCATTGGTGTATTTGAGAGGGTGTCGTTAAGAGGAGCAGCAAGAACAATTTTAAGTCTAGTCTGGCATTAATTCAAGTTTTTCTTACCTCAGATTCAGCACGAAAGCTATGAGCGCTCTGGAACGTGTGTAAGCAGAGGAGAGTCTAGACTCCTTAGTAATTTCGCATTATTTACAAAGAAGGATAACCTTGTAGGAAGTTAATTGGTTGCTTACCTTTTTTATATGAAAGAATGTACATTTGTAGGCTGACCTGATTTTTGAATTATCATTCACTGGAATCAGGGAGATCGATCACAGTATCTAAAACCCAATGCTGCTGCATTTCAGTCTAAATTTCCCTGACAAACCAGCCTACTTAGTGATGCTTTTAGCAGTTTGAGCAACAAAGCCTGAAGGGAGAGTGCCATTTTGTGATTTTCATATATACAAGGAGCTTTTCAGAGTGTTTAGTCATGCTAGATAGAGTACATGTGACAGATTAACAATCATCACGATTAGAGAAAAGTTAATACCCACAGAATCGAGTGTCTTCGTTTCTATGGCAAAGCCCTAACGATTTTCCATAGAAATAGAGAGCACTTACCAAAGCACCGAGTCTCTGATAGTCAACCATGAAGATAAACTGCTACACTGTTTGGTGCTTGAGTAACAGCGAAAGAAGGGATGGAGCATTAAATCATGATTAGTCCTCTAGTGATGAGGATGTGGGTGTTCTGTTTCACTGAGCTCATAGCACTGAAACATTCAGCTCCTTCTTGTATCACATTTATGACGGAAGTAACATTCTGTCTGGATTTTAGACTGTGTGCATGTAACACGTATACAGATGTGCCATGTATAGTATTTGCAGTACAAAGACATTCAGTATGTTTACATGTGAGGGATTTTTCCATGTACCTTACAGTGTCACATTTTACAGTGAATAGAGCAAGAGTGTATGTATCTCACACGTAACGTCAGTTTTTATATGAAAAAAATCGTGGACCATTTTGTTATCAGTAACCTTTTGGTTTCTAGTGTCTTTAATCATGTGTTAAACTGTGTTTCAGATGTGAATTTCTTTTTTTTTTCCCAGCTTAAACACTTCTAGTATTTCTATGCTGATTTTTTATGATTTCACAATTTCCATGTACCATGTGACGTCATGTTAACAAAGTAACATGCTAAAATCTAATTATGCTGAGTTCAGAAGGGCATAAGGTACCTTTCCACAGCTTGCCAAACAAAAACAATCACACGTGTTCCTTTTATTTGTTTGCACCTCAGTCTGGAATCTATTTTAAAGGTATATTGCTTTCCTTGACATTAAGTTCAGTATTTCAGTTCATACACTGTAAGTGATGATTCAGTGCGGAGTGCTCTATTTGAATCATCAGTGGTTAGAACCGGGGTCTCAGTCTTAAGTATTTATGTAGCGACCTGTCAGTGCAATAGTGTATCCGTTATGCAGGGACAATCAGCAGCATAACACCCCACAAAACACACACGCTGTCAAGTGCCCTTGTGAACAGGAAACAGAAAATCAGCTGCTAGATGGTTGAGGACAGGGACCGATGTGTTACCAATGAGACCCAGAACAAAATATGATGATTCTGAGTTCACTGGGACAATTTTTTTTCTCTGAATGATAAATTGTTAACACTGAACCACGACTTCATCTACATATTGTACAAGCATTAACAATGCCATGTACTTGAAACTACGTAATCTATTCCAGAATATAAGAAGGAAATGTCCTCATTTTTCTCAGAGGACAAGGTTGTGTCACAAAGACGGTAAAATTACCATGGCCCACCTTAGACAGAACAGATTTTTTTTCAGAAATGTGGTGCTCAGGCATATTGTTCGATCCACCGTATATTGCTGCTATTCAGAGTTTTGAATGTCTAAAGAGATGCTGCAAAGGCATTGAGAATAGAAAGTTCTATTATATACTTACATACTATCAAGAAGATACTATATAAAGAAGTTGAATGTTGCTATTATAAAAGAATTGTTTTGACAAGAATTTTGCTTGATTGGTGCATTTTTTTTTGTTTGTTTGTTTGTTTCTCAAATACCTCTTTGATTTAACAAATACAAGTAACACACTGAAGACCGTGTATTTTGTAGTACAGAGTAAAACTCGGTGTATTCTGTGTATTTTATGTCTGGTGTTATTTAACTTGTTTTAGTTACAGCTACTCTGGATTTCCACCTGGAATAATGCTGTAGAATATTTGGGCCTTCAAGCATCCCAAAGTTTTGAATCAGTGTATTGATTCTGAATTTTGGATTCAATTTTAGATTCCATGCTGTTTTTCTGAACGGCCACCAGGTGGAGATACAGTGGAGATTTATTATATATATATATATATATAAACAAAGTAGCATATAATCAGGTTAATGACTACAGCTACTTGAAGTGTCTGTTACGGAACCTGAACAAATGGCAGCGATGGGCTTGAATTTAGTTTATTTCAGTGTAAGAAACAGTGCGGATGCTAACCCCACTACTAGCCCTGACGTTAACTTTCTGAAATTTTCATACAAATTGGGTAGTGCGAATAATCCACAAATCCACAGTTTATTGTGCTGAGGAGAATTCAACAGGTTACCACCATATATAATTGTATTAATTTTTTAAATAAAAAGTTGCTTGAGTAGGCCGATGCCATGGCAGGATTATTTTCCAGAATGATACACAATTCTGCCAGGAATCAAAAAGTATTACAAAAACTGCAAAGTCAAGCTTCGGAAACTAGCATGTCATTGTATCAGGGCTTTAAATGTACGTAAATCAATTATTTGATTTATTTTGTTATTGCCAGGTTACAGGTGTTAGACTTGAAGCTTAGACAGAAGTGCTAAAATACTGTTTCTGCCTGACCGAACCAATGTTTTTGTTTGTTTGTTTGTTTGTTTGTTTGTTTGTTTGTTTTTGAATACGAGTTTCCAGTGTGAGACAGGTTACAATGAGCAATTACTGCAATGGCTTGATCACAAAAACACAAACTTTATTTCAGCAGTAAAATTAGACTTCAAATGTTAGCCTGCTTTTCTTTTTCCATTGTGAAAAAAGAACAAGGCAAAATAACACAACTGCAAACAGAAACAATTAAAAAACAGTGAAAGTTTTTTTTTCCCCGAGGCATGATAATAGCTAACAGCTTAACCGTTATTTTATCTTTGTGCTGCTTTTTAAACACCACCACTTTTAAATGGCCTTAGCAGACCTGTTATTTACATACACCTGGATCTGCACCAATTCATTAACTTCTTTTTTTTCTCCCCAATTTGCGGTAAGTAGTTTAGTACAAAGCCATTGAGAAAACCAAGTCAGGCTACTATTTATGCAGGCTCGTTGTGATTGCATCTGGATAAGGCCCAGTGTCACTGTGCAAGTGGCTGCATGCAGCATGGGCTTCACGATACTTTACGTGTGCGTCACTCATTACATGCTGTTAAACATGCTGTCCCTTACCCATAATATATAGCTGTTTCCATGACACTGTCGAAGTGATACTGCTGTCTGGAAAAAGAGGCTAACGTGCATGTTTAAAGTGAGGCCATGCTCCAGTGGTCATGTCTGTAGGGACAGCAGTGAAGGCGGTTCTAGTGCTTGCACAATAAGAAGCATGCTAATTAACAGTGTCCTCTATTAAAAACATCCTTAACCTACACGTGATGGATTAAAAATAAACTGCCAGAAGGGGAACTGAACAAAAGCAAAACAAAAGCATCTTGAATCAGTCAATAAAAAAAGGCAAAATTAACCAAAAATCTGATATATGCACTACATTCCAAACAAATTACAAGCAAATTTGGCATGTAAAGAGAACAGACTGTGGTTAGTTTACTGCCCACCTTCATCTGCTAGTGCAAGCCATCCAGATCAAGATCAACTACGTTTCTTTTTCTTTTTTTAGAAATACTGAAGCTTTTGGACTTACCCAAAAGTGTCTAAAGAACATGCATTTGGATGTCGGGGATATATACAGTACATTTCTGCAGCACAATAAAAGCAACCGTTTAATACCAAGGCAATAACCTACAATGCCTTTTTTTTTCTTTGTTTTTTGCATTCAAAATAAAAAAATCTATACTGCTAATTTACCACTTGTCTCTGTCATTATTCAAAAAGGTAGTATTCAGTGTGGTCTGAGCAAGTGAAAGCAGGACATGGGTCGAGAAACCGTGTCTATGAATTAATCGAGAAGAAATGGCTAAGAAATGCTTCCCTGAAGCACATGATTACTAGTCACATTCTATTTTTTGACCCATTTGTCCATGACTAGCTTGAAGATTTAAAAAAAAAAAAAAAAAGAAAAGAAAAAAAGAAGAAGAAGATACAAGCTTCTCAAGCTACAGTTCCAGATCAAAACATAAAGAAAGAACATTAATAGGAATCTGTCAATTTTGCAAAAAAAATAAAATTTAAATATGTAATTAAAATAGCATATCCAGGCCCACATGCCTGGACAAGTCATTTTCGTACTGTATATGGCTGGATCACGATACACAAGAAGAATTCACAGTGGCCCAGATTCTTATTCACACACTACTTTACACACTACTTTAGAGCAGCTGAGGCAGTAAGGCTCTCTCAGATATCCTCACTTACGGTAGCAGAGAGATTCATATTGATACAGTTGCCTTCCTTGTGCAGTTGTTGAGTAATTCAGTCCCTTTGGTTGCATTCAAGAGAAAACAGATGCATAGTATGGGAGTCTTTGTGCTCACAAGCTTCTGATAGAAAACTACTGAAGTAGAAGTAGAATAGAACTGTTCTATGCATACTTTCCTTTACTGTAGTGGAAACAACAAAACGCTAAATAAAACCTATATTTAAGCAGCTCAATTATTCACTGTATTGTTTTAACATACTGTGTGCACACATTTTCTGGGAGAAAAAAAAACTGGCGCGTCGTCTGTGCTAAACATTGGTTACAGTAAACTTTGGTTGACTCTGTGAGATGGGTACAGTTCCCATCATGCAGTATGGGTTCATTTTGAAAGGAACCTACCACATAAAGGTAAGGCCATTGCATGCACATATATTCTAAGGCTCTGCTTAAAATGCACATCCTATAAGGCAAATACTGCACTTGTTCACTTAATATCATGCAAAGTCATAGTTACAGGTAACAAAAATAACTTAATGTTTCCACTGATTTAAGAAAGAAGGCTGGTGCTTCTCGGCCTTAAGGCAATAAAAGGAAACTGGTCTCTGATGGTTGCACTGTGGGTTCCAAGGTGAGTCTCATTTACACAAGATTGCCTGAACAACAGAAGGCACCCTCAAAGCTTATTAGCTTTACTACACAACTACAATTCTAAAAAAAAAAAAAAAACAAAAAAAAAAAAAAACCAATCAAATTAAAATTTAATTATTAATATATATTTATATATATATATATTTATATATTTTTATATATATATATATATATATATATATGATTTAGCATGTGCATCTAGCAGGGGGGGGCCCAAAAAAAACAAAAACCAAAAAAAACAACACACCACCACCACCACACCTGATCCAAGTATAAAGTTGAAATATAAAAGCCATGATAAACAAACTGATTTCTTGGAAACATGTAGGTCCCAAAAGACCAACACTCACTTGTTTTTACATTTACAACCTTTACAGTCTTACTCTTCCTCCTCTTCCTCATCATCATCCTCATCGTGGCAGTGTGTGATCTCCTGTGGTGTCTGGGGGAATAGGTGAGGAGGCTGAATCTCACTGATGGAGCGGGTCAGCTGGTGCTTCTTAAATTCGTGGTCTCTGTAGTCCACAGAGTGGCGGTTGCGTGTTGCCATGGGAGATTCTGTGTCATTGATATCCACGTGAGTGTGCTCTACAGTGGACTCATGTGGCATCTGAATCAAAAACGAGAATTATTATGAGCAGTGTGCTCATGGAGCCAAAATTTTGACATTTTTGTTATAGCCCCAATTGTGCTTAATGTTTTTTTTTAACCATTTTAGATTCCATCTACCAAGATGCCTATAAAAACTGGACAACTTAAATGGCAAAAAAGCATTTCCGCAGCTGTAAAGCCTTTAGACATGGCAAGTAGCAAATCTCTTTCTGTTTCACTAATCTCACCGTGCTTCATGCATGATAAATCATAATTCCTGCTTAGCACAGTTTTGATACAACTGGTGAAAAACCACTTGCATCTCTTGAGCGGTAACCGTAGTAACAGCAAAGATAGCAGAGATAGCACTTGCCCAACAATGATTGCACCATTATTTTTAACCCACAGAAAATATCAAGTAAAATATAAACATATCTACAGCGCTGAGCAAGCTGAAAAGCTTTCAACTCAGACAAAAACGGCCATGTGCTCGTCTCAAGGCATGGTTTCTCCCGGTCTGACACTCTAAATTTATTTACTTATTTATTAATACTGACATAATAATCCGGTACAGCTTAGTACAGCATTTGTTAGGTATGGTTAAAAACATATGTTATATAACTAAAGAAACACCGTTACTGTTAATTACTTAGCTTTAAAGAGGTTCAAAATAACTGTTGCTCTAACTCTTTGACACAGTAAAGAATTGACTACACTTGACTGGGCATGCAGCTTCTGAACAACCAGAACAATCAGAGTGCCCAATCCTTTAACACAGTATTTCATTTAGGTTTGGCTAAATGTACAATTAGACTGGGGTTAATCAAGGACTTACGATTGTTACTCTCTAATTGGCCCTAATGTTGATAAGTTTATTGTCAATGTTTTCATTGCAACTGCAATTCTTCTTGCAGGCAGCAGAGGGCTCTACAAATGAGTCTTCAAAGAAGATACCAATCCTTGAGAAGAGTGATACCAAAGCTCCGCACTCACCAGCACGTGTGCAGCTCTGAACAGGTAGCTGAAGGGGTAGTAGAGTAGGTTAATGAAGGAGGCAGCGTACAGATCAGCATAGCGCATCACCTGAGATGCAAACAAGGTCTGCCGAGAGCCACTGCGAAACAGACTACCCATCATCCCATAGCACATATCCATATCGTGGGTTACTTTCTGTGAAAATCAGATACAAGTTATATATGATTTGAGTCAAATTTGCTGGACCCAAACAACATAACATCCAAATAAAAGAACTACAGCTCAAGACCTTAATCCTCCTCTGAAGTGAACTAATGTCAGGTCTCTCATTACTGCTGCTGTCCAAATGCCTGTAAACAGAAAAAGTTGGTGGTCAGAAGTGGAAAAAGGAAAGACGTGGGAGCAAACACAGAAGCAAATGAAGAGCATGTAAGAGAGCCTACAAGCTGTTGCTCCTAAAAAAAGGAAAAAGTCCATTACTTTATACATGCCAGTGACTTCAGGCTTAGGGAACAGTGCATGTCCTTGTCTTAAATTTAAAAGTCAAACCACCACATTCAAAGACACCTACTTGTAGAGCTCTGCCAGGAAAATATCCAGACTCTGCAGTTCTTCAAAAAGAGCTGTAAAAGAGAGCAGAATTATACTGTCAATCAACACAAAGCTCATCATTCTTCACCTGTAACAAATGAATCCAGTCCAGCTAACTCAGTAAGCAAATACAAACAACAGGCCCTGTTTACTTTTTTCTGCTGTTTTCAAAGTATTTCCATTCCTCTGACATCATTCATTTGAGCATGGTGCTTACTTCAAACAGGATGAAAAACAACACAACTTGTTTAATAAACGAGAATCACGACACAACAAAATAATTCAGTTGAAAAATAGATTATAAATTCTAAAAGACTTAGAAGCGAAGTGAGACTTACAACTCTTGTCGGTCCAGACGTGCAGCTCTTGAGCCAACTCGGGAATCACAAGGAACGTTCTCCAACCCTGACGTTTCTTAGACTTGAGGATGTCCCCGAAAATGTGGTCACCAATGTACAAGATGTCTTTCCCTTTAGCCCCCAACAGATCACACACAGTGTCTGAGGATCCTGTAGGAAACAGAATGTAAATATATACACAAACAAAAATGCAAATAAAGCATTATACAACATTCAATTAATCTAACTGCTTGAACATTAGACCTTGACATAGTGATATTTACCACCAGAGTACACGATGCCATGCTGCAGAGGCCCTGTGTAAGTTCCAATCTTTAGTCTCCCAGTGGTCTGCAAGAAGGAATAAAAGAATGAATCTATGATCAAAAACTGATCATAAATATTTCATGCGTCAGTGTGATATTATAGCTATAAATATGAACTATTGGCTAATGTCTGGCTGAAAGTTGTGCATCACTGGGAAAGTGAGATATTGCATGTTACTAAACACAAGAAGCACTGTGCCATCTTACTGTATCAACTTGTCTCAGGACTGTGCCCTCCCCAAAAAACACAGGCTTCTTGGCATCAACCAGAATAAGGTCAAAGTAGGACTGCCAAGGCCGATGAGGTGTGCCAACCTGAAAGCAGCACAAGCAACAAGTCAGGTCGAAGACTTTTTGCTCACCTAATACATTTAAAATTAAGGGTTATCAGGTAAAGGAGAAGCCCAGAAAGATTCAGACAGGGGCACAGGAACCGAGGGCTGGGCTGGGGATTTGCAGACTTGCTCCTGTTCAAAACCAGTAAACTTTATGTTTTCATTAATAAATAAGGTATTGTGTCCTTTACTATACCTTAACTAATATGTTAACTAAATTAATTGCTCTACCACAGCCATGCTTGATTGATTCATTGAAAAATTTAAGAGAGTAGACCAATTTATTTATAGATGAGTATACAAAGTATAAATAAAGCACCATGAGACACAATGGGACTATAATTTTGCAACTTACTTTTGGACCATGAGGGAAGTCAAACAGGTATGTCATAATTTTCTGAAAACGTACAAATGAAAAGAAAGTCAAGTTTCTGCAGGTTATATACGATATATATTATTAAAATACTTACTTCATAAACAGTACGTTCATTTGACAACATGTTGAATCACTTACATCAGTGTACTTGTAGTCGCTGTTCGTGGCCAGGAAAACTTTGGCAACTTCCTTCATGCGACTAAGAAGCAATGGCAGCTTTGCCTTGAGGGGAACGAGAAACATAAACACATAACACAAAAAAGAAAGATGAACAAATGCATTGCCTAACATGATGTATTTCTGTGAAACTGCAACTTGTGTTTACTCACATCTTTCACCACATATTTCTCCAAGTTTTCAACCGTCTTCTCTTTCAGTGAACCCTGAGAAAGCAGCCAAAAGTGACACACTTATTAGCGTTTTCAGTGGGTGTATGTGGAATGCAACTTTGATCATAAATAAATGTTTCTGTTGAAAAGTAACAGAATCTTGCCTTGAAATGGACCCAGTCAACTGCATCTCTAACATCCTGGAACATACTCTTGAAGGACATGAAGAGATCACCATCCTTAAAACCAGTCTCACAGCTTTGGGGAACAAGATAAACACATTTTTATTAATTAATGACTTATTGCCAACTCTGTTTCTACAGAATTCAATTTCAACTCTAAATCAAAAACACCTACAGACATCCAGTCTACTTAGAAGGGTTTTGTTACATAGAAGCTGGAAGTTAATATAATACATACACATACACACACACACACACACACACACACACACACACACACACACACACACACACACACACACACACACACACACAAACCTAGTGTATCTGGAGCAGCTAGTGAAGAAATCAACCAAGCAGGCAAAAAGGTAGGTCTCTGGAGGAAATTTAAAAAACATATTACTGAGTGAACAACACATGCTGTCAGCATTAATGTAAAATTAAATATGAACATTGTCAATAATAATATTCCATGTTTCAGCTAGTGCCAAACACTAGTACAACTGCCTTACCAGGGAGGTTAAACAGTGTATTAAGGATGTAGAATCGCTCTGTATCACCACGCTGGATGAATTTATTTGGATATAGTTCTCTAGTCTCTGGCCTGTGTGAGACAAACACAAAGATACAAAGCAAAAACAGTGTTATTAGGCATGCATCAAATGTCCACCAAAAAATATAATTCAGAAAAATATAACCAAAATTAACTGGTGTCTTATGACTCATTCGGACACCGCCACCAACACAGGCAAAATATTCACAAGCCAGTATAAGCCAGAAAAATTGTGAAAACAACACTCCAATCAACAGGCCATTCAAATACAACAAAACAGCCCTCAGCACATCCTCATTTGGCAGAGTAAAACGTTTCTATGCATAAAATTCAAGCTGTATTTTCCACTTGTTGTTACACAACTGAAGAATGATGCTGCCACTGGAGCAACAGTTACTGACCAACAGAAGAAACATATTCAAAATGGAATTCTTCATCTTAGCAGCTTATTAACAATATCAGAAAGAATAGGCGAACAGGACAACAATAAAAAGCAACATGAAGCATGAAAACTGGTAATTTGGATCTGGTGCTCAATATTTAGCCCAGTGCTCTCAGAACATACAAACAGATAAATAAAGGCATGCAAGGCTTCTTTATTTCATGGTTACTCACCCACGCATGAAGTTAAACCCATGGGCACATACCAAAATGTTGCCATAGGCATCTACTTTCAAGAGATTACCATACAGTGTATCAAATACCAGGCCTCTGTAAATAGCAAAAGATAGATAGTAAAGCATTTGAAAAGTATTTCTAAAGAAATGTGTTCAACAGTAGTGCAGTATTATTTTAGAAAACATACAGTCCCCTCCAAAAGTACTGCTACAGCAAGGCCAATTCTTTTGTTTTTGCTACATACTGAAGATGTTTGGGTTTGAGATCAAAAGATAAATATGAGATGATAGATCAGAATTTCAGCTTTCATTTCCTGATATTTACATCTAGATGTGTGAAACAACTTAGAACATGGTACCTTTTGTTTGAACC
>CM074947.1:13645606-13657120 GCA_037577455.1 Pangasius macronema
TTGTCTCTTGCTCTTGTTTCTTCTTTTGGCATTTTGAAGAAGTTCTTACAACCTGGTTACAATCCACCAGTGCGAATCCCCACAATAACTTTAAACTACCATGAAGAACAAAGAAAGAGACAAAAACGCTAACACAAGATAGTAATACCTTATATTGTATAATGGTTGTGTCTGATGAACGATGATGCTACAGTTGGGACACCTGTTGCTGCAGAAGAAGTGCTTGACAATGCAACTTTTACAGACTGTGAATAACAAAAGAAGACAGTGATGTGTTTGCAGAAGTGAACCTCTAGCCATAGACAAATGGATGTTTACATTAGCTATGACAGGGGTTATTCATTTCAATTCCTGGATGGTCAGATTTGTGATGACCCTCCTTCATCACACCTACTGAGCTCACAAATAACTGGCAAGGTCAATGGGCAAGGAAATCACCCTAGGCTGGACTTCAACCTTCATGAACTGGATTTGGAGAACCCTGATCTATGCAGTTAGTGTCAAGTGTCACACTTACATGTATGAAGGCATTCAGTGATGGTGGTGGCATCGATGAAGAAGCCATTGCAGAGACCACAACGAATATAAGGATACAGCTCCCTCAGTGGCAGTGAACGCTTCAAGGCAAAGAAAGAAAAAAACAGAAATGTTAAGATAAGTAAGGAACAAAACACGAAGTGGCATGCTATAGCATGTTATTTTAGCAATATTGCATGAGCAAGAGTGATGTACTGAATATCAGCACGGTGAAAGGCCATGAGGCTGAGGGTAATCACAGCCGTGTTGATATTCAGTAAAACAGCATGATTGTGAGTGTGATGTTCATTTTATACAACAGTTCTATAAACTATAAATCTATTAAAAAATTGTCTTAAGTAACTGACATTTCAGACACAGTATGGCCAAACATTTTGTTTATTTTTGCTCCATCAATAAAAACAGTTCCCAAAGAGGTCACAGCTGGATAGAGTGTTGTGTGTTGCCATACAAAGCACAGACTGACTGACAGCCCAAAGTAAGTGTAGTAACAATTACATTATAATGAACTTTTGCCAGAATTGGTATTTAATGTAGCGAACACAGACAGGCAGAGCGATACAAACAGTGAAATCTCCCAGAGCTGTTATACTAAACATCAGCACTTACGAAACGCCGCTTGACCAATCAAACTACTGAACCAGAACTAACTGCTGTAAAAAGGAAAATAATCCACAACGTTGTGGGTTAAAATTGTGCTTTTTCCCCTTGTGATTTGTCAAGAATTGCAATTTGTAATTTATTAATGAATGGTGCTTTTTAACCATTTATGGTTACATTCAATGCTGAGGCACATCTGCGAGACAATTTCCCGTTATCACTTACGTTATAAACCTGTGATTTGCCTTACAGCCGGGACTGCTGTCAGAGCCGTGCTGTTTTAGAAAATTAATCCACACCTTCTGACCAATCAGACTAGAGAATTCAACAGCGCTGTGGTAAAATGTATAAACTTTTGCTGCCAAAGATGTGAGAAAAAAGAAGAGTGAACATTTCCGTTCAACTGACAGGTGTCTGAACACCTAACAAAACAACACTGTTATTAAACATAGTTTTAATAATAAAAATAAGAATTTATAAAAAAATAAATAAATAAATAAAAACTTTTAACACTTGTTAACAGGTGAATGTTGGAGGTGTACCTCTGAACAGGTGATGTTGCTCCTCGGAGCTTTCTCCCGAGTGTCAGCGCCACTGCACAAGCCCTCGCCCAAACTTTCCGTTCCCTCACGCCTGTCGTCCATTCTTCGTCGTTATTTTTTAAATATTTATATATATAAATATATATTTTTTTCTTAAATATTCTGTTACTTTCAGACGACCATAACCATATCCTGCTTTGGGTCTTGTTTCCAACGAAACTGAGACGTTTAAACCGTGTTACAGTAAACAAATGAACTTTAACGGCGTTTCTCCTCACAGCCGGTTGCTACAACATTAAATCCCGCGAGTTAAGCTTTGCGCGCGACAATAACAACACCGAGTTGCCGCGTGCGAATTTACACACAATAAAAGTCAACACAAAAAAATGCTTTTTCACTTAAACAACAACCACTACAACGTTGAAATGTCACACATAATTATGTATGGTCATTAATACAGCCATGTAGAATAAAAACTTCAATTTTGTCTTTGTCAGTCACATTGAATAAGGCGCTGGAAAGTCTTAAGGGCATTTTATTTTGAAATGTAAACAGTTTTGAACACGGAAGTCTAGAGTAGGAGGTGGGGGTGGAGGAGGAGGAAAGCGGGCAAAATGGCGGTGCCTATGAGCAACGTGGATGAGATCCGTGACAGAGTGATTTTGGGCGAATTTGGCGTAAGAAATGTATGTATAATATCAATTCGTTGTCAGATTTATAAGAAAGTGAAGAATATACGCTAATAATAAATACATTTTCCTGTGTGGCTGTCTACTGATGACTGTTTACATTGACACTGGCAGTAGCTACACCGTGTGTATTAGATAAGTATTTATTGTACGTGTCTATTGGTAAAGTTTTTAATATGGTTGATCTATAATCTAAATCTAATTTTTCACAGGTTCATTCTACAAATTTTCCTGGTAATTATCCTGGTTATGATGACACATGGGACCTCAAGAAGTTCAAAAAGGTACTCTAAGCGTTTAGCTGCTCTTACTTTGGACATATAGGTCTGGTCTTTTGCAAATGCTATGCTCTTCCATGCTGTGCTACAACAGAATTTCAGGCTCGATGTTGTTCATATGGATGAGAACACGCTGGAGTTTGATATGGTGGGAATAGACGCTGCTATTGCCAACGCTTTCAGGCGGATATTACTAGCTGAGGTACGCCATTAATCATTCTCTATCTCTGTTATCCAAAAGCATTTCCTTAACCTTGTACACTTTCATAAAGACAGACTGCGAACATGGTAAATATTTGTGCAAAGTGACTCAAAGCTGCAGTTTTTAAAACAATGTTTAAGTCCTGATTTTAATCAACATGACAGTTCCACTTCATCTCTCACTTATTATGTTGCATTCATCCAGTTGCTCTATGATGCTGACAGATTTATACACTATATGGCTAAATGTTTGTGGACACCTGATCATCACATCATATGTGGGCCTTCCACAAACTGTTGCCATAAAGTTGGAAGGACACAATTGTATAGGACTTTGTTTCACAGTTGTAGCATTAAGATTTCCCTTGCCAAGACTGGAGTGGAAGAACTCGAGTGTCCTGCACAGAGCCCTGACCTCAACCCCACTGAACTCCACTGTATGAATTAGAAAGTCAACTACGTGCCAGCCCTCCTCGCTCAACATCTCTGTCTGACCCCGCTAATGCTCTTGTGGCTGAATGAACACAAATCCCCGCAGACACGCTCCAAAATCTAGTGGAAAGCCCTCCCAGAAGAGTGGAGGTTATTATTACAGCAAAGGAGGACTAAATCAGGAATGGGATGTTCAATAAGCATATATGTAAGTGATCGGTCAGGTGTCCAGAAACTTTTGGCCATATAGTGTTTATACTATATATGGATGTGATGTGTGTTACATTGTTGCATTTGTATGAATTTTTGTATGCTGATTTGCTAAGTCATGTACATTTGGGAAAGAGATTCTGATTTTATCATGTTTTTGGCATATAGGTCCCAACTATGGCTGTTGAAAAGGTTTTCATTTACAACAATACATCTATAATTCAAGATGAGATCCTAGCACATAGGCTTGGCTTGGTACCCATCAAAGCTGACCCTCGTCTTTTTGAGTACAGAAATGCTGGTAAGAGTTTTCTTTTTGTTACATTCAAGTAAAACAGAGACCCAGACACACGTCATATCCATCTAAAGCCCTTCCGGTTTTCTCCAGTCAAACTGATGGTCCTGTCAACACACTCAACAAGCCTGTCAGTTTGAATACCATTTAAATGCTTCATTCTTTGTGCTTTATTTCTTTAATATCCTGTTTATAAGCATTCTATAAGGCATATTGTTTAATATGGTCGTGTTTGTTCCTCTCTGTTAGGTGATGAGGAAGGCACAGAAATTGACACAATTCAGCTTCAGTTGAAGATCAAATGCACAAGGAATCCCAGGGCATCTAAAGATGCCTCTGACCCCAAAGAACTATACCTCAATCACATGGGTAAGTAGATAAGTGTAAATATCCTATGATTTAGAGATAACTGGAGCATTTGTGCATGATGTGTGTATGCAGGAATCAGTTATTCTTTTTGTAAATTTTAAGGTAATCTTTAGTTTACATTGTACTTGCATTATATTTAATAGTTATGTTTTCTATTTATTTTATGGTTATACTTGACACCTCATTTTGAGGCAGTTCTCTTCATATTTCTTTTAAAAGCAGTCATCATTGCAGAGGAAAAAGATTTATAATGAAATGTGCAGATGCGTGGAAAAATAACCTGGTATATTGTTTGTATGTGAATGTCATATTCGGTCGGTGTGTTAAGTTGAATCATGAAGCAGCTATAATTTTCTTTATTGTTATTTTTCAGTGTATTCCAGGGACATGAAGTGGCTACCTATTGGAAATCAGGCTGATGTGTTTGCTGATGCTAACATTGGTCCTGTGCATGGAGACATCCTCTTGGCACAGCTTCGGCCAGGACAAGAGCTGGATATAGTTATGCACTGCGTTAAAGGAATAGGTGAAGAAATATCAGCTCTAGTTAGTTTACATGTCTACTATAACAGTATTAAAAAAAAATTCATTATGTCCAGTTTATAAGAATATAATACATCTATGAAGAGCAGAAGATAAACCTCTAGATCTTTGAAATCTGGAGCCTTATTATACTAATTGTCTTTAAATAAACCAGAAAACCACATATTGAAGGAATATGGTAGTGTTATCAAACTAGTAGTCTGTAGTGTATTTGATTATATAAGGGCAGTGAATTCATTCTGTAAAATGAACATTTATTTTAAACACCTAATTAATTTGTCCATTTTAAGGCATTTAAAAAATGTAGCACAATTTACCATTTCAGATATGTGGGCCGCTGGAAGACTAGTGGTTAGTCCATGGTGCTCTCACCATCGCGGCCCAGGTTCGATTCTCAGCCAGGGGACCAACCCCAGTGCGCTCCCAGTGCCGGTCCCAAGCCAGGATAAAATTAGGGAGGGCTGTGTCAGGAAGGGCATCCGGCGTAAAAACTGTGCCAAATCAAATATACAGATCAATGATCCGCCGTGGCGACCCCTAATGGAAGCAGCCGAAAGAAAAACCTCAACAACCAGTTTCTGATATGTGATTATTTCACAGTTAAGAATTTCTATTTATTTGTTACCAGCGTACTTCTCAGTAAAAATGGATGTGTTTCAGCTGTTGCCTGATTACACACAGATACCACAAAACTTAGGGAACCGGTAAATAACTGGAATCACTTTGGCCTTTTAAGATAGCTTTGGTAAGACAAAATCTTGTTAGACTCTAACAGTTTGTAGACTTAAATTCATGTTAAACACAGTCTAATTAGGGGTCTATAACAGATTTTCTTTTCAGAAAAGGTTCAAAGTAACACCTGTTTAAAAAGAAAACAGTTAACCATCCAAAGATCCCAAGCGCTAAGAATGTAACTTTTATATGTTTATTGATAATTCAACTGTCTTTAGACTTCTGTTGTCTGTGAGCTTTGCCTTATTTTCTCAGTACAGGGAAACATGTCAAAATGATTGCTTTTGGTAATAGTATGTATGCTGCAGATGTGGTGGTGGTGAATAGGTTGAAAATGCTGGAGTGTTCCTTTATAATGTTGAGTTCTGTCTGAATTGTTGCATGTAATAATTCTTCGCTGCCTTCTTTACATTGTGTAGGTAAGGACCATGCAAAGTTTTCCCCAGTGGCCACCGCTAGTTATAGGCTACTTCCTGAGATCACATTACTGCAGACTATTGAAGGAGAAAAGGCTGAGAGATTAAAGCGCTGCTTCTCACCTGGAGTTATTGAATTGGAGGATGTTAATGGTACAAAAATCTCTCTCTCTCTCTCTCTCTCTCTCTCTCTCTCAGCCAGATTATTCACAGCCTTAGTAAAACACTAAACACTTTTTTTCAGACAGAGATGTTCTCATAGATTTTTTTTTATACAAAATTTCACTCAAGGAAAACAAGTGGCTAAGGTGATCAACAGTCGTCTGGATACGTGCAGCAGAGAAGTGCTTAGGCACGACGACCTAAAGAACTTGGTCAAACTCGGAAGAGTGCGGGACCATTTCATATGTGTGTATTTGAAGTTTGAAACTTTGTATAACAGTGATTGTTCTTCCAAATACATCAGGATGAGGTCAGTGGCTAATGTTCTTCTTGTCTCTCTCTTTCAGTCTCAGTGGAATCTACTGGAATTTTACCTCCTGATGTCTTGGTCAGTGAGGCAATTAATGTACTCATTGCAAAGTGCCAGAAATTTCTGACTGAGCTCGATTCAGTGATTGAAATGGAATAGAGGGATGTTGGACCACTTGTACTGACGGCAAAGTTAACAGGACCTCGTGACCTTGAAAGTGCTGTAGGATAGCTGAAGCAGTGCATGATTAGGGAGTGTTTTCTTCCCTAATTATAAAAGCCTTGGGTCCTAGATCCTTATCAACACAGATTACAGTGTTAAGTTAAATGGACATGGCTACAAGACCTAGTGTTCTATTCTCATTCTTAAAACATCTGCTTTGCTCAAAGTAGGCATTGCTTGGCTGGTCCTGATGAATGACTGTGAGCTTAAGCTTTATTTTTGGCACATGCCCATGTCTAGACAAAGGCATCAATGGTCTGGTGAAGCTCAGTGTTCATATTTCTCCATAAGTTTTGTTTGACATGAAACATTGTACATTGTTTGTATTAAATTTATTGACAAAATGTCACTCTGGTACTCCTTGTTCTCCCTTTGAAATGTGTTTTTGTTTTGTTGTGTGTGTTGTCTTGCCTTGCGGCTCATCTGATTTCTTATTTTCTACAAAGCTACATATTCTACTTTCTACAAATACTTCATTTGTTTATAGTTTGAGAGTTTTGATTGTGTGTGTGTGTGTGTGTGTGTGTGTGTGTGTGTGTGTGTTTCAAAAACTGCTCCAAAATGTATTTCAGTAAAATGCAACAATTTCTCCACTGAAAGCAGTAACACACTATACAATATAAAACAGTTATATAAAAGCAGTTAAACAAAACAATCGACATCCGCATCCATAGAAAATGACATTTGACTACCCATATTTGTGTATAGCTTGAGTAGGATCCCCTTCACACAGAAATATATATACATCAAATGGCTACAAAAACTCCTAGCTAACATAACATTAGGCTACAGCTTGGTACCATAAGTGTACTCCATATCATTAGCTAATGGTAGCTTATGATTAACTGAAGAGATCCTCCATATGATATATATTGTCAGCATTAAAAAGACCAATTTTTGCATACCTGTTTGCTTGTGGGCAGTGGAGTAAGGGAATTGTTCACTTCTGTATTAGCTTGACAATGATGTAATCAACTTTCAGATTTCCTGGAAATGATGGTGATGTGGGTGTTGCTTTATCATTCATACAGTGAGGTTTACCATTTTGTTCAATTTAACATTGTATAACATTGGTACGAAGGCTGTTTAATGAGGTTATGCTTCATGCTAGGGTGGCATTGGCCACTCCTTAGCTCCACCCATGCTGAAACTACTTTTTTAAAGGAGTCTGATTACTCAAGAATGTAACTATTATTTCTAGGGGTATGTCTATTGCAAAGTTGTGTTATTAAGCAGTTTTACTGTTTTGGTACTTGGATTTTACAGGACATACAAGTGGAGTTGTGGCTTCTGAGTTACCCGTTTGATCAACACTTGTACTCATTTCCTTAATGTGAAGTCTTTGCAAAGCAGTGGCTCACAGCTCAAGCTCCAATACACCCGATCCAGCTCATAGAGAGCTGAAAGATCAGCTACTGAATAGGAGATGTATTGGGAGCAGGTAAAGCCAGTGAGTCTCCAGGACTGTAATAGAAGCCCTCTGATAAAAATATACGAGAGAAAATCTATTCATTATTTAAAAAAAAAATCAGTATATTTAAGTAAGGTTTACTCAATATAAACATTTATAAACTGTTTTTTCCTCCCAAGATTAATTAGATTTCGAAGGAATATAACATTTACTCATATTATACCATTTACTTGATGCTAAATTGTGTAATTGTAGCAGATGGACTAAATTATGTAGTGCCAGTGTGACTCAGTTTGGGCACTGAACTGAGAACTGAGAATCTCAGGTAGCAGAGGTTGGCAAAGCATGCTGAGCCACACAGACTTGGCTTTATCTGATAGTTTACCCTGTGTGCCCTGTGGTTTTATTTTTTACTTTCTTTAGAGGAATTGGTGATGAGACAGGAATGAGACATGTATGCAGTCTTGAATATGAATACATACTCCAAAATGACTAAATTAATATTAATAATCTCTCCTTTTCTATTTAAATTAGTGTTTATTTAGTCAATTAATTGATAACAAAATTCAGCCAAACTTACAGTAACAAGCTTACAGTAACAATTTAGTGTGTTAGGCTTCGACTCAACTCAACTTCAAATGTATTGTCCCTTTTGGGGAAACTGTTTTTTGCAGCCAAGTGCAATGCCATTACCACATCACTACAGAATTATAGTATTAATAAAAACAAATACAGTACAAAGATATAAGGCATTCAATACAAATATAAAATTGCAAGTTGCATAAGATAAGCAAGTAGAATTCAATAACAATGGCCACAACCACAAAGGAGTCTTTAATTCTTTTAGTCCTACCTCTTGGTACTCTAAAGCGATGGTCTGAAACTCAGTGCATCACAAGTCACAAGTGTCCCTTCATTATTACAATGGTCAAATAGTTTATATTAAAATAATAATTAAAATATTAATATTGGGGGAAAATGATGGCATTTTAAAGGGTTGCATCTCACTTTCTGGATGTGATGTAAACGTTCTTTAAATACACAGGCAAACCCACCGTTTGCCTATATAATTACCCCATATCTCTTTTGTATCCAGTGAGCGGCTTTTGAATCCTCTCCATTGTAATATTTACATTGTAATATCTGGCAGATTGCCTGGTTTCTTTAAATATCTGTTATAACTGCTAGATTTCATATACTGCTTCAAATTAACTATGAAAAACAAGCCTATTGGAACTTCCTTTTTTTCCTTTGACAGATTCTGTTGATTTTTTTTAAAGATAAGTTATACATTCAAAAATGCATTTTTCTCCTGTCACCGTAAGGTGTGGGGGATGCAAACATTTTGCAGTTAACATAGCTAATTTCATATTTATACAATGTGCTTATGTAGCTTTGCACTGCATTCTTTCATTTGTAAAAACCCAGGGTCACACAGCCCAAACATAGTTTGAAGTGTCATACTGGGGTGATGCCATCACTTTTTTGCAATGTGTCTAGAGCTTGGGTTATATCAGGAACTTAATAACCAAACTTCTCAAAAGTTCATGATGTATTTCATAATATATACTGCCATATCACTCATCTGTATATATATATATATATATGATTACTGTTATGTAATAATGCTAATGAAATGATACAAATGTTCTGTTTTAATTAACTGATTAATTTGATTTCTTTTATTCAGTAGGTGGTGTCTGTGCTGGCACTGGAGGATGATCAGATATAAATCCTTTCTCCTCCAGATGGGCTGCATTGCCATTGAGGCTAATTACTGGAGTAGGCTGAAGTCACTACAGCTGCACTGCATCATTTTGAGCATGTTTCTGCCAACAAACCACCAAGCCAGACACACAAACACACACACACACACACACACACAGACACAGGCTTGTGTACGCACATGTGCAGATGCACATAGAGAAGGTGGTTTAATTTGGGCCAGAACATTATCCATGCTGTCTGGAAGCTGAAAGAGGTGACAGTAAAGTGGGTCACCTTCCTTTGTGCCGCGAGCTCGCTCTCATCATTAGAGCTCCATGAAGGATGTGGAAGCATGTAGAATTAAAATGGGGAAAATCATTGAGCATTTTTTTCCACCCTTCTTCCCTTGTCTGACTTCACAGTCTGACTCATTTGTTTTGGCAAACACAGATCTGACTCTCTAAATGATATATGAAAAAGTTTTAAAAAGTGGCATTAAAACCAGGTCATTATGCCATCGATTACTGATGAAACTTATTACTTACTGGGACGTTCTTCCTATTGTGCAAGGCAGACTTCTGCTAAAGTAAAGTGCAGTGTGTAATCATCACTGACTGTATGAGTGAAGCCTCAGGTGTTGTAGAGCCATTACTGTACTGCACTGTAGTTATTGCTGACATAGTGAAATAGTGTTTGAGTAAGGAAACTGTCCTCAGAACGCAATGTTCTATTAAAAATGATTAAGACTAGAGTACTTATAAGAGACTGTTGCATTTTGTACTGTTGCATGCCAAGAACAGAAACCAGGTGTTGACACTGGCAGTCATTAACTGGTTCAGTATTCCTCATTTTAGGGCATACATATCTACTGAGGGGAATACAAAAACAATTTCATCTGATCTGGGCAGCAGATGACTCTCTTACTGGTTCAGTTATGACTGTGAGGGCAACAGTGCTCATTTTTGACAGTTACATTTCAGCCTGGTCTATGGAGTACCTTAATGATCAATCTCTTCTTGGCGTAGGTCACAAGTGGCTGGACTCTAATGCTCAAGGCTGGTTGAAGTTAATTGAATGTGAGGCACCCGTCTGCCTGCATGTATGCTTTCCTGGCTGCGTGTTTCCAGCGAGTGAGAGACAGAATAATGCTGTGCCTTGTGTGCCCCCTACGAGCAATCACTGCTCTGCCGTTGCCATGGCGACAGTGCCCTCTCTGGGTACGACAGGCTGGAGAAGTTGCTCTGGATCTGCGTCATATTTTTTTTTTCCAGTGGATCTGTGAGCACTCTCCCGCCTCCTCTTCTCGCTCTCCACCACATCACCCCTCTCTCTCCCTCTCTCTCTGTCAGTCCTTTCTTTGTTTAAAGGCTAATTGACCCAGCTTCAGATCGTAGGCACTCAGTGCTTGGTCTGCCACAAACATCGCAGCTCTTGAAGAAAGAGAACGTGGTAAGGAACCCAGGGCTGATAAATTATGTAAATTGATTAATGAAAACAATGTCATTGTCATCATCTGTGAGCTTGGTGACAGTGATGACTGTATGCTGTGCCTTCTGTGTCAGTTATAGTTAAATCTAAGTAATGTATTTCTGCCTGATTCTCAGGTGGTCACTGTGGGACCGTTAGTGTGTGTGTGTGTGTAAGGTGAGTTCATGCTCCTGCATGCAGGTAAATGTCGACTCTTTAGCCATGCACTCACACTGCTATGCAACACCCTATTACAGAGGGAGGTTTAGAGGGTAGGGGGACCATCTTTGTTTTCAGTGGAGCTGTGGCATGTGTGTGTATGTGTGTATATATATATATATATATATATATATATATATATATATATATATATATATATATATATATATAT
>CM074947.1:13657220-13668705 GCA_037577455.1 Pangasius macronema
TATATATATATATATAATTATATATATATATATATATAAATATATTTATATATATTTATTTATGTGTTTGTTTGTGTGTGTGTGTGTGTGTGTGTGTGTGTGTGTGTGTGAAAGAGAGAAGGGGGGGGGAGTGCAAGAGGACCTGATTGTGCAGTCATGAGACCTGATTGTGGTGAAGTGCATTTCCTGAGGCTTAGTGCTTCAAAGCTTTGGCTTGGAAAACAAAAAGCCATTTCCCACAAAATCGCTGCAGCAGCACAGAGATCCTTTTAGTGTAAAAGTACTTTGTGATACAGCATGTCTCTTTGTATGCGGTTCACCATTTGGGCAAATCACTCCCTCTTAGTCTTGATATTAATTTATTACATAGTGACACTAGATGCTGTTGAGGTGAGTTAATGAACTCTTCTGGGCTTTGGAGTTCTCCCCAAAGCTAGAACAATGTGTCTAACAATTTGTACAGAAATTCACCTTTAGTTGCCTTGTCATTCATGTAAATACAGGAATGCACTAGTGTTGTCTCTCTGACGGTGTATTGATTTTAAATGACAGGCAACAAGGACCAACACAGTTCTCTTTTAAAGAGGTCCCTATTCCCTGGGATTGAGTTTTCTGAGATCAAGAGGCTGTAACTCAGCCTTTCATGCATTCTCTTCCTCACTCCTGATGTTTCTAAAGCTCTGGAGGCAGGAGGCAGTAAGCTTGACAGGCTGTGTGAAGGACTCAGCAGTATATGTATGTGAGAGTTCGAGGACTGGAGCACAGCCGATAGAGGAGACAGACTTTAAAAGGCATGTGGGGGAAAGTCAAGGAGAACAGAGGGAATTGATCAGAGGGCTGACATAGGATGAAGTCTGTCTGTCCTCAAGAATAAAGAGAGACAGTAAAGCTCTGAACTAAGAAAGGCAGGATTGAAAACTGAGGAATGAAAACTCAGGATTGAAAGCAGGCAACTGAGGAAGGTTTTTAGTTATTCGAAAACTAGTTAGCAACAACAGCTGAAGCCCTGTGAAATTATGAATTGTGCGTTATTTATTTGCTTTATGGATTCTTGAATTGGACTTTTTCCATATTAGAATGGAAATATCCTTGCGCTGCTCATTAGCTTGTGTCTGCTAGGCTCCTTGGACTCTCATGTGTCCCTGCACTCCAGGTGGGCTTTGCATTTTTAATCGATGCTGTCTGTAGCCATTAACACCACCGTTCTCCTGTCAGCAAAAATAAATGAGGGCTGTGAGCAGAAACAGAGGGAGAGAAATGGAAAATGAAAGAAAGGGGGAAATGATGAATAATATGACAAATAAAAAGGATGGAGAGGTGAATGTAATTTAGAAGACGCATATGGACGAAGGGCTATGAGAAGAGGACGGGGGAGATCTGCAAAGCAGGGGATGGAGTGTATGTCTCAATGTCTGGGTGAGTTGTTCAGCAGACCCTAGGGAGTCACAAGAAAGTAGGCTGTGTGTGTGTGTGTGTGTGTGTGTGTGTGTGTGTGTGTGTGTGTGTGTGTGTGTGTACACCACAGCTCCACTAGGCGATAATGACTCTGTGCCTCTGGGCTCTGCCTGACTCTGTTTGTCTCACACATAGTGCAAGGTAAAAGCTGCCAATACATCCACAGGAATAAAAGAGCTGCATTTCATGGCTAATGTGCAATGAAATCTGTCTGTGCTACTTTTACACTCGCTCACTTTCTCTTTCACCTTCTCTGTACATCTTCTGTCTTGTCACTGTCTCTCACACTTCCTCTCTCTCATATTTTCCCCCACCCACAAGTATTTCAATTTGCATGTTAATATGCAACCGAAAGTCGAACAGGAGCACAATTCCTGCTTCCTGCTTCTAGTCGAGCTCCTGTTTCTACATTTTATTCCCTTAAGCACTCCTCCTCCTCACTGCCCTCCCCTTGGCATCTGTTTCTGCTCCTCAGAGGAAGCCCATGCTAGCAGCGCGTGGACTCAACAGCAGCTTTCTGTTCCAAGCAGAGCCAAACATGTGAGAAGATGTCTGTTGGAGGTTGCGCTTGCCCAGGTAAGCACTTCAACTTGACTTATTCAGCCAAGTGTTGCACACTGGCTGCACTGCTTTTCTTGTGGAGCTACATGTGTCATGTCCTTTCTATTGTTACTCTTCAGCATAGTAGTTTTATGGGTCCCATGGCTTGTACCGTGGTCTGTTTGGGACTCAGTGAGAGGTTGATCAGAGGCTCCACGTCAGTGTTCCAGCAGTTACGCACTGTACCTAATATTCAATCTCAAAGTACTGACTTCCTGTGCAGAGAAAGAATGTTGCTGTAACCTGAATAGCCTCTCTGACTGGTTTATATCTGTGTGCTGAGTACACACTTTTTTCTTGTGACGTCAACCTGTTCTCACAGATCTTACGGTTGTTTGTAATAAGCGGTGAGTAATAGGCCATGGTTTCTGGGGCTGCCAGTGAACTCCAGTAAAAATTAACTTACTCAGACAGGTTGAAAATCATCCCTTTAATTGCTAATGGGAACAGAAGAGTTTTAGACACTGAGTGTGCTAATAATAGTAACTAATAAGGCTGCTGAGTGTGTGAATTAAACTGAAAGATGCCCTGACATGGCAAAAAAAATTATACCTGGTCAGAAATCTGAAGGCTTTTAGATTCAATAGCCAGAATCCATGTGAGGGATCTACAAGCCAGCAGATTCAATACAGAACATCTTATCAGATTAAGGGGAATATTAAATTTCATAAGGCTATAGGTTGTCTGTGCACCAAGGGGAGGCACTGGGAGGATATAAGGTAGAACCAGGATCTTGTTTTGTTAGGCTGTTAAGAGTTATGGTACACATCCTAGAAGAAGTGCCCTTTTCTCCAGTGCTGTTCGTAATCCAGCTGTGAGAGCCAAGTCAGTGGATCAACAGTGAAAAGGCGGGGGAGTTGTAACTAAATTGAAGAGGTTACGGCACAGACTCTGGTTGTTCGGGAGAGGTTCAGGACGCACTTTAGATATGAAAATGACCCAGTCAGTCTTGACTAATATTAATGAAGTAACCTCACAGTCCTGTGAAATGTAATAGTCTGTTAGGTGATGACAGAGTCTTAGTAAAACTACAATGATGTAACTGCAATATCAAACAAGACCATGTTTGAACTATAGGAGTCAGACTGTACCTCAGATCAGTGATAACCAGAAAAACAGCAAGTCTGTTGAAACCACAGTCATAAGGCACATGAGGTTTCTCTCCTGCTGTTTTAAATGGGATAAAGATCAGTAACTTGTTCATAACGTGTGGCATTGAGGCAAGTTTAGACGGATGCGGTGACATCAGCATAATGCAAGCAGTTTCTTCGCTTGCTCCCTACTGAGATCCATATCTTTGTATAAGATCCAGGCATGAACGTCTTACTGGCAGATCAACGGATTAAAAAAGCCAACACTTCGCACATAACATTTGTTTAAAATCAAGTAGATTAGGTTCACAAGAGTGCATTTTTTATGAATGTGGTCATGGAAATTTCCACAGCCGTGTGTCCTTTCTGATTGTTCTCTTTTTTAGTGGCGGGAGGAGGGAGAAGGGGTAGAAAGAGGGGGTGAGACAGAGAGAGGCAGGGGAAGAAAGAGTGGGAGAGACAGTTGTTTCATGTTGAAATGGGCTGCTTTTGTGTGGGCTCTCCCTGCATTGCTCCATAAAAGCCAGCGGCACTCCATAAAACCTGATTGTGATATTCATGTCGACTATGAAGACAATGCTATCTCCTTTTCTTTTCCCAAGTCACAGTTGAAGCCCCTCCTCCTAACACATGGTTCTTTTTGAAGTCGTGTTTGTTTACATTCCTGCGCTTATGTGGGCTTGGTGGGAGTGCACGTACCCTGGACCTCAGAGGTCCCCCATCCTTCTGAATACCTGTAGAGATTGTGATTTGCGTATCCTGCCTTTTATGGTGCATTACTAAGTTTATTTGGACAGCATTAGTCATATGATGGAATCCCAGTTGCATCCCCAGATTCATCCATTTTCACTTTGCAATTTGATACAAAGGCTTGGACTAGTCTTTCATGTTAAGGTGATAATAAGCTTTATAGAGACAACACAGCAAAAACAGAGGGATAGTAATGATGCTATTCCCTCTCTGCTCTGTCACACACTCATGCAAAGCGTAAGCTGCTGCTCCATTCTGCTTCTTATATACAAGCACTCCAAATCAGCAGGAGCTCTGCTACTTCATGCAGAAAGTCACATGGGCCTCTTGATTAGAGGAAAATCAGAGCTAAAATGGCAAGCTCACAAAGCCAGAGCTGTTTCATATTTCACAATGGCTGCTGCTAGGAGCCAAGAGTTAGGGCAGGGTGTGCTGCCTGTCGAGCTGAATAAGGCTGTCCCGATTCAGTTTCCCTGTTGGAGTGTGCATGTGTGTATGTGTGTGTTTGTATGTGCGCAAAACAACAACTCATCTCTACCCATCCCAAACCACACAGATCTGTCTCATTAGGTTGAGCTCAAACAAAATGGCTTCCTGGACTGAAAGTCAGCACCCGTTTGTTTTGTGAGCTTATGGCTGCATGGAACTCATAATGAACTTGAATGCAAGAAAAAGCAGGAATGTGCCAGACGTACACTCTAGGATCATTTGGATCAGTGCTGTGATAGTACAAAAGAGAGAAACAAGTGTGCAGCTGTCCAGTGTCATTATTTCTCCTAATGGCAACCTTCAAATCCTTGAGATCAACTGAATGGCAAAATAAGACAAGGGTGATGTGGTGGTGCAGCAGGTAGCATCACCACCTCACAGCTCCAGGGTTCCTTGTTGATCCTGAACTCAGATTATTGGCTGTATGGGTTTCCTCCCACTTCCCAGAAACATGGTAATAGGTAGATTGGCTATGGTAAATTGCCCTGGATGTGAATGACTGTGTGCATGGTGCACTGTGATGAACTGGCATCCCATTCATGTGTGTCCATGCCTCTCACCCTGGCTCCAGGTCCACCGAGATCCTGATCCTTACTGAAGATGAATGTATGAATGAAAGAGGATAATATGGAATGCAATGACAAAAAGTGCTGGGATAAAAACGTAGTTGCATTTGTTTTTGAAAGTACTGCAAGTAGTGGATGTTTGAGAGACATTCAGGGTTGGAGGAAGCAGGAGACATGCATCCATTTGCTAATTCCACCTTAATTTCCATTACAATAGATCCTGAACCGTGAACATTTTATCTTGTTGCCTTTCCATGACACAGTGCTGTGCTGCCATTGCCACAGAATACAGAGTGAGTCTTGTCACTACTACCTGACACACTGCACTCCCCAGTAGGAGCTTACATCCCCTTAAAACTTTATAGATGCATCCCTTTTCCATATGTTCTCTCATAATCTCTTTCACTCCCTCTCTCCATCACTCACTCTCTTTCTGTCTTTCTCACTTTCACTCTGACCACATGCTGTTGTCAGGCTTCAGCTTTGACAAATACCACATAATGGTTTGAATTTACACAAGGCTATTAGGCAGAATTATTACAACTGCCATTCCTCCTAGTATATCATAACTCCACATCAAACGTGTTAAATATAGCTAGGAGGATGAGCTTGTGTTTGATAGCTTTGCTTTCTCACCAGAATGCTATATGAGCCTGGAGTTGTATAAGGGCACAAAAGTGTGACAGACTGGCTAGAACCAGATTAGGTCATTTACAGCAGTAAGGTCTGATGTCTTAATTTTATACCACAGCAGAAGCAGTGACATGAATATAATAATACTTTTTAAGTCATTAAGTAATAGTTGCGCTCTAACTGAGAAAAAGGAAAGTATGTCAGACATGGATCGCATACGATGTAAAGGTCAGGAGAAAACAGTTTGAACCGGCAGTGAACCACAACAGATCTCATCTTCTGCACTGAATTATGGTTTAATGTAATAGAGAGACATCTCTGAAGCTAGGTCAGTCTGGGGTGGATCGGCTGCTCATCTAAATGAGATGAGAGCCTGCCTCAGCAGTTCTGTAAAGTAGTTTTTCAGCTTACTCCAGTGCTCTATAGCCACAGCAAGAACAGTAAATGGTACATTGGATGGGTTCAGTTAAGAGAATACCCAATTGCATACTCAAACTAAGTCACAATATTAGATAAATTATAATTAGTAAAAGTTTTATAAAGGTTTTACTGAATGCTTGTCAGGTGCGGCTCTAATGATTCGTAGAGTATATACAGTGTTCACGTGGCAGAGAAATGCTGTACATGACAAATTAAGTTAATCTAGAATTTAGTCTTGTTTTTTGTCCACATGGGGGCATTGTGTAAGTTTACAGGTCAGAATATTGTGGCACTGTTATTTCAGAACCTATGCCTTTCTGATGCCTACATTTGCACATATATGAGTAATTTGGTCATTTTATCACTTCAGCATCTTGGGAGAAATAGGGTGGTGAAGGTAAAAATCCACCTCATTTGCATTTATTACACCAGCATCGGTATATCACACGTGCCTTCTCAGTCACTGCTGATGACATGTTCTGGATGTGTCAGTGACTGAAAAATATCAACTCAAATGGAGATCAAATCTCTGGATTGTTTTGTCTGTGTAATCACAAGACATAATACCTCATTGATAGGCTGCATGAGTCTACTGTCTGGGCTACAAAGAAATCAGCCCCAGCACTGTCTTCATACCTGTGTATTCTGATTCAGACTCTGTTTTTCTTATGACCATTGGTGGTGCTGTTGCACTTGGTTCCACAAAAATCCAAAGTAATACATTTTAAGACATTGTTTAATAGGAAATAATGTGATGCGGATGCCAAAAATGAAATCATACATTAGTGTCTTTTTAAAAGACAGGGGTCCTTAGCCCTTATAGCAGCCACTCTAAATATTGGTCAGTTGTAGTTAATGTTGAGAACTCCATTAAATAACATAAATTGAATGGTATTGTTCCTGTGCTTTTCTTGAAAAAAGGTACAGTTCCAACACATTCTCATTTCCAATTTAACTCCTGAGTATAATTTAGATCTTGAATATAAGCACAATATGCTCATTGTCCACAAACCAAAACAGTGGCACTCCTGTTGAAAATCTGAAATGTTGATGTTGTGATGTTGAAATCTGCATTCACATTAGTGCATTCATTTCCCAATGTTTCATGCAGTTTTTTTGAAAATGTTGTTGCCCTAACTGTAACATTTGGGGCCTTTAGGCAGTGGTTTGTACTGTGATCACTCATCTAGTGTAGTTAATATGGCTGTCATATATAGTGTCTGTCTCCAGAGGACTATCACACTCTGCCAGGTGTGTAGCTGTAAGCAGTCAGGGTGAATGTACAGTGTAGACCTACTTCTGTGTCTGGGTGCTGAGAGATACGACATATTAAAGAGCCCCTGAAGCTGAGAGGGGGAAACAGATTTTGTCAGCAATGACTGAGCCAAGACTGAGTGGTGTATAGTGTTTCCCTGCAGTGACATCTCTTACTCACAGCAGTGGATTCAAACAGAACAGAATTACTGCATGTTATGGACAGTATTAGTTCATGTGAAAATTGATAAAACTGTTAAAACTTTCACTGACTGTTAAATAAACAGGAGTTAGCTCTTTTGTGCCACCGTGACAGCGGAAATGGTTTGACGTTGAAAAGGCAATTTACAATAATGTTTTTACATGATATTTTGCAAACACAGGAATGTGTCCGATTCGACGCACCTGTCTCAGGTGCTGTGTTCTTGAGGGTTTTTTTTTTTAAGAGAACTCTGAGAGAGACCTGGAAGCATACATTTAAACTCTAAATGCTAGATATATATAACAATAATAGGCATAAGTATAATTCTTAAAAATTCTTAAAAATTAAAAACTGTAGTTATTAATATGGAGAAATACAGAAAATAATTTGTGTATATTTCCATGTGGAAAATTCTTTAAACCCTCAAGGCATCTGCTTGGAATTCGTTTTCCCAATAAATGTTTGTGTATAGTGGCATTGACAAAGTTGATGTCAACAAAATAGTTTTAAATATTATTGAATGCAGTTTTAAATCACAAACTACAAACCAAAGAAATGCCTGTACTGAATCTAATGATGTCTGCACCCTTACTGAAGTCACATGCTCACAATCTATACATGTGAATAATCACATGATTCATAGATGAAATTTCTGTGGTTTAGTTCACGTTTCACATGCAGTGCGTGTTTTTAATTTTACATATGATTCATTAAATTTCACATGCGATTTTTACACAATTCATTTATGTTCATGTGTGATTTTTTACATGGTTTATTTTCACATGTGATGTTTACACATGACTCATTCATTTTCACACTGTGAGTTTTATATACAGTACTGTGCAAAAGTCTTAGGCACATGCAAAGAAAAGCTGTAGTGCAAAGATGCATTCAAAAATAATGAAACTAAATGTTTCTACATGAAAAAATATTATAAAGAGCAGTAATAAATAAAACAAAGTCAATATTTGCTGTGATGATCCTTTGCTTAAAAAAATAGTAGTGTCAGGTACAATGTGTGTAGTTTTATAAGGAAATTAGCTGTAAGTTTTACTGAGCATCTTGCAGAACCAGCCACAGTTCTTCCACTCTGAAACTGACAGTGAACAAATAATAGAAACGTCGTCCTCTAAACCACTGTGACCCATACTAGGTATTCTTGATCAAGATTTTAGTCTTTAGAAATGGGTTGCCAATAGATGGTGCTGTTGTAATATTGTGCCATGTCTTATATTGAGCGTGCAGACTGCAGGTATTTCCAGCAATTCTTTAACCATCATGCAATCCCACAGGTGATCTTCAGTCACTCTGGATTGACATAATGCCTCGTCTTGTTGCTACAAGTACACCATTAGAGGGAAAGTAGGTAGACACACGACTAGCGCTTATGGATGCCATTCTGATGACATGGCAGCTTGTGCTGATGGTGGAGTTGTATATGAACCTTTTATGTATTTATTCTATTAACCTCTATTACAAAGCTAAACCAAGGTACAACATAATTTCTCAGTAAAGTAGAGAATGCTCTGCACATTTAGGGTCTTTTGGCAGATCACACTTGTGCGGCTCATGGAACATTTCATTCATTCATCTTCATAACTGCTTTATCTCAGTCAGGGTCCTGGTGGATCTGGAGGTTATCCTGGGAACACTGGGTGTGAGGGAGGCACACAAGCAAGATGGGACATGAGTCCATTGGAGGGCAACATGCACATACACAAACACACACATTCACACACTCATTCAACACCTAGGGGCAATTAACCTGGAAAAACTGGAGGAAGCCCACACAGACACAGGCATAACTGATAATACATTGTTTATACAGTGGTAATACTGTGATGCCGGGGTTTCCAACTCAGTATGGTGCAATCACCCCTAAATTATACCAAGTGCAAACCAAGTACACCCTCCCCCTTTTCCATTTTCTTTTTTTTTTTTCTTCACATAAACTCTACAGATGCTATGTTTTTGGTAGAATGGTGATGGAAAGGCACAGTTGCATGCTATTCTCCTAGGAGAACAGTATCTCCTAAAAACCCACTTTCACAGAGGCAAGACATTTTTTGCCTTCGTAGTCAGCTCTGCAAACTGTTTGACAACCTATCCAAACTTATCCTAACCTCAAAATCAAATCAAAGCTATTTATTATCTTTATTATATTATGTGCGCAGAAAGTACAATGAAATTCTTATTTGCACGTGGTTCCTCATGACTACATACAGCAATGCAGATATATTTAGAAGAAGACTTTATCTGTCAGTTATACATTACAGCACAGTGAAATTCTTTTCTTCGCATATCCCAGCTTGCTAGGAAGTTGGGGTCAGAGCGCAGGGCCAGCCCTGGAGAAGAGAGGGTTAAGGGCCTTACTCAAGGGCTCAACTGAGGCAGCTTGATGGTGCTGCAGCTTGAATCTCTGACCTTCTGATCAGTAACCCAGCGCCTTACAACCCAAAGACAATACGACATCTATACAACATTCAACCACAGGAGATAGCAGTACATTTTTCCATACAGCAAGAAGACATGCATGGGCGGTATGGTGACACAGTGGATAGCATTGCCATCCCACAAGTTCTAAGTCCTGGGTTTGATCCTGACTTTGGGTTACTTGTATTTGTGAGAGTTTTCTCCGAGTTCTCCATTTTCCTCCCACTGTCCAAAAACATGCAGGTGGACAGGCTATACTATATTGCCTGTAGGTGTGAATGAGTGTGTGACTGTGTGTGTGAATATTGCTCTGTGATGGTCTAATGTCCCATCCAGGGTGAATTCTCACCTTCCGTCCAGTGTTGCCGGGATTGGCCCTGGATTCACCTTGACTCTGACCAGGATAAAGCAGTTCCTGAAGATGAATGAATGAATGAATGAATGAATGAATGAATGAAGGCATGCAATGTAAAAATCACCTGGCAAAGTAGAATAACATGGGCGGTGTAGAAAGTGGATACACGCCAAAACATACACGTTCAATTTTTTTACCGTGTATGTTACAATTTCGTAAGTAAGCACGGTATGTTATCGTAAACTGTTTTAAATGTTTTAACTTATGAACGTTTTGGCATTGCATTTTCAAAAGGGTATTATTTGACAATCTGGACATGGACTTGCATGGACTTCCTGCATTATAAGCACAGATCCCAAGAAAAACCCATTTATTGTGCTCAAATAGGAGTTTATATTAATAATAAAAACAAATCAGATCTTGACTGCTCTTCAAACAACAGCTCACAGTTATATTTTATAACTGTCTGTTTTAATTCTATGCACTCAAAGCTATGATTCTGCAGGATACACAAGCCATAGATTTATGGGTTTTAACCCATTTGGTGAATGAAAATCACACAAAACATTGAACTTCTTACTTGCATATATCATATCAACTGATGTGTATTGTTACGTCTGTATGTCATAAGTGTTGGACTTCTGTTATACTGTGGATAGGTTGTAAGTCGATTTTGAGACAGCAATACATTGCTCCTTACAGCATGAACACATACACAGTAAAACATAAGGGGCAAATCAGAATAACATGCAAACTGTGCAATGTTAAGAAATTGCCATGGCATGTACACTGTTAGACCAGCACAGCAGTAATAGATGTCTGTGCTTTAAATGTTTAACCTATAAAATTTTATGCTCTGTATTTAAAGTAGTAATATTATAGACACTGACTCCCTGTAGTGCCTTCACAGATCTGAAGAGAATCACAGGATTTACTGTGTTCCTGTAGGAGTTTATAATAATAGTCCAGTCAGATCTGGGCTGCTCATCAAATAAGAACTCAGTCATGTTTGAACTCTTGTTGTTGCTTGTATGCGTAGTATGCATAGAGTATCAGACTCAGAATGAGAATGAGAATGAGCTTTTATTGCCTTCAGTTGCTGCTTGTTTGTGGCTCTTTCTGCTTTCAGTCTTGTCTTCAGTAAGTGAAAAGCAGCTCTTTTGGGTTGAGATCAGGCGACTGACTTGGCCATTGAAGAATATTCAATTTCTTTGCCTTCAAAAAGTCTTGAGTTGCT
>CM074947.1:13671732-13690882 GCA_037577455.1 Pangasius macronema
AATGAATTTACATTTATTGCACAAAAAATTGTGCGAGAGCTAATACACTAAGAAGGACCTAGAAGTCAGTTAACTGTTCATGATGAAAATGGCTTGTGAGATGTAGGTGTAGGATTGATAAATCAAAAATGTCTGGATTTTAACCCATTTGGCAAATGAAAAGCAAGTTAGGGCTCGCTCATGCATGCAGACTGTAAAGTAGTAAACGCATGCTGCAGATGTAGCAGAACTGTTGCAGAGGGAGGGCCGTGTGAGGTCCGGCTGCTGGGGGGAGGGGAGGATTTAGGCTTGCAGGGAATGCAAAGGGGGTGATGATGCACAGAGGAGTAGGAGGCGGTGTGGCGGGGTGAAGAGAGAGTGAGAGAGGTAGAGAAGGAACAGGAGAGAGAGAGCGCGCGAGCGCTCTATGCTATTGTTCATTACCCTGTGCAGGGAACAAAGGGCCGGGCGAGTGCACTGTCTTGGGCTTTGCTTCGCATTTGTGTTTGTATTTCTATTTGTAAAGAAGACCATAGATTCAGTCACTAAAATTGGATGTAATATTGCATGCCACCATGGGCTTTTAAAAGGGTAAAGTTGCGCTGAGATCGGAGCTGAGATCGGAGCAGGAGTGCATTCTTCTCTCTGCACAGGTAAGCACGGCCCAGCTAGGCTAACTGTGCTAACCGGCGTGAGCACTTACTACCTGCGTGCTACTGAATAACTGTATTTTGGCAAGCAGTGTTTAGAAATTAATATAGACAGACAGGTAAAACTGGCTGTTGTTTGTTTGTTTGTTTCTTGAATAGGAGCTACGTTAAGCTGTAAAAGACCGCCTGAAGTGTTGCTAGGCTAGCCATCAGAGTACACCTAGCCAGGCCTGTTCTCAGCCAGTGCTGTTTCAGACGGGTTTGTTCAGTTTGGAGTAGTTTGCTGATAATTCACAAATTTTCTTCCCCCCTTCGTGAAGGACTAAGCTACATAGACAAAGAGCAGGCAAGCAGTAATCCAGTCCACATAAAGGATGAGAGACGCATGTTTAGCTTTGCTTTAAGGCTGAGATTGAAGCTGTTTTCTAGTCCACAGCTTCTAATCCTGGTGCTGGAGTAACCCCCAGTCTGCACACTGCAGTGTTTTCCGAGCTCTAACACACACACACACACACACATCAACTGATTAACTGAGTGTGTGTAAGAGTAGGGAAAACACCAGAGGTGTGGACCTGTGTTCTAGGGTATGAAAACAAATCTTCATGACAATGCATTAAAGCATAAGACATTTCATCCTGCATGGACTCCCTAGTACAGCCGGTTTCCCACTACATCCTGCATCCTGCACATTGTGACACCCCGTGCAGTGTAAAATCCCGTGCAGTGTAAAATCCCGTGCAGTGTAAAATCCCGTGCAGTGTAAGTGGTTCAGAGCAATGTCATACTGTAGTTTATGCTTGCATTAGGACTGCTGTTATGTGCAGGTGTTAATGTGCAGTGATTCTTTAGCCTAGATTTCTTTGCTCCACCAACTCACAGCTGCTGTACATTTACAGTAGAATATGAAATAAAAGTGAAAGTGTGTTGGAGTATCATGTTTTTTTTCAGCCAGAGACCATCCATTGTAATGTACAGACCTCCTATGATTCCAGCGCAAATTACATTTGTGAACAATCCAGCTTTTTTCCAAATATTAGATATATTAAATAAATATGTACTGACACTATTATTATTATTATTATTATTATTATTATTATTATTATTATTATTGGAGGCATAGTGTCTTATTGATTAGCACTGTTAATCCAGGTTTGGGGGTTCGATTCATCTCACTGCCCTTTGTGCAGGGTGCTTGCATTTTCTCCCCGTGTTTAGGGGGTTTCCTCCCCTGGTCCAATGACTTGCATTGTATGCTGATTGTCTCCTCTAAATTGTCCATAGTGTGTAAATGAGTGTGTGTGTGTGTGTGTGTGTGTGTGTGTGTGTGTGTTCAGTTGTGCCCTGCGATGGGGTGGCACCCCGTCCAGGGTGTCCCTCGCCTTGTGCACTGAATCCCCTGTGTAGGATAAGCAGTACAGAGAATGAATGGGTAGATTGTATTATTATTATTATTATTATTATTATTATTATTAATATCAGCCTTTTCTCTTGGAAGTTATCACCCACAAAACCCAAACTAATCACATTTGTGTTAATGGAGATTTAAATTAAATTTCTATTAACTGAATGTTTCCTACTTTTATTAAGGTTGCCTTCTTTTCACGTTTTTCTTTGTACATTGTTTATTTTTTTTAACTAAATGCATTTGAGTATTTAAAATGTAGGTTTAATATGATTTGTATGAACTGCACCTCCTTCTTTCTACATTTCATTGTAATAACCAGGCAGTTATGTGTGTAACTATAATGAAGCTCTATCAGTGTTTGTTATTTAAAGAGCTTAATCATTTGGTGATGCTTCACACAGCACACTGAGAATCTTGTTTTGTGTTGTTTGCCAGCTGATTAATCAGCAGTCTATATTCAGCACAGCAGTCCATCTGCCTCTATGAAATACAAACCAGTTATCCATCTTTGCCAAAGTTGTACGGTATGTAAGCTGAGGTTTGGGAAGAAGCTGGTTGTTCTGCAGATTCTCACTTCACTATGATAACTTAAAGGAGCCGTTTGTAATTTTTATTGCCTGCTGGTGCGTGCAGTGTGAATAACACTTGCAATGAAACATTTTGACATTCTATCCAATCAAACCCACCTCCCTCTTTTGACACTGTGTATGCCTCATGCAGTAAGGTATATGGGCAAAGAGCAGCTTTGTGTTCTGGTTTTTTGAGGGCCGGAAAATGATTGTTACAGGTCTATAAACACTTGGACGTTGCAATATCACCTTTAAGTTCAGTAAGGATACCTGAACAAGGTTTTTTTTTTTACCCTCAGAGTTGCAGAAAGCTAGTCTGGGAGCAGTTTGACGTCATTGTGATTTGCTAGGGAAAAATCAACGTGTATTTGAATGGCATGTCCTTGCTTCTGTATTGTGCAGGATATCACATAGTCTGCACAAGAGAAGTGTATCGTTTGTGGATAACCAGGCTTTTTAGTTCCTTATAGATTAGCCACAGTTGTGGTTATTCCTGAGAGTTATATGTATGTATGTATACTCATTGTGCCATATCTGAAGCCTGCTGAGTTTTGCTGTGTCGTTTGTGGTTAGCGGGACAATAAGGTCAGCAGTTGTTTAGCTTTTATAGTTGAGTGACTATATTTCCTAAAAGCCCACAAGACCTTTAAGATCCAGTAGGTGGTGTAGCTTAGAAAAGCCAAGAGCCTGTGGGTGTAGTTAAAATGAGAGAGAGGGATTATGTGGTTGATGTTTGCATGTGTTTAGCAAGGAACGTGGGGGATGGGAAAAGCATGCCTCTGCTTCCTTACGTCACCCGCTCACATTTTAACTCGAAGAAGGTGCAAAACAAACCACTGCATGTAATCTTCCACAAACTCATCCATGTCTATACAGGGAAGGTGTGTGTGAGAGATCTCGTATAGGATGAAGATTACATCTGCATGACTAATGACTTTCTGTAGGTGCAGCGACTGATTTTGTGAACGTAATTGGAATAGACGAATGAGACACCTGATATGATCAAGTTTTGCACTTAGTCTCTATCTGCATTAAGATTATTAGTTCAATCTAAAATGCTTCATCACAGGAGCCAAAAGTCTGGATCTTGTTTTTTTTCCCCCATGTATGTAAGTCTATGTCTGGCAAAATGGCACCACTAGACACGCAGGAGTTAACAGTAACAAAATAAGTGGGGGATGGGCTGTGCGTAGAGTAAGCAGCAGATCAACGCAGTGTCATGTGGTCACGTGGTACCGTGTTTGTGAATGCAGGAAAAAGGGGATTGTAGGTTTCAGCTGAATCCAGTATTTCACACTCGCTGATAAACTACTCGGAAACTATAATTGCTAGAAGTCTAAACACATATCTGATGTTGGCTCAAGGTACCATTTAAATGCAAATCATAAATAAAATTGTCTTTGTCTTTAAAAAAAAAAAAAGATTCAGTGCATATTAAATTACACCTCACTTCAGACGCACATTATTCATTCAAGCTGGATTTTCTCTTTTTCTTGTAGGCTGTTCGTCCAAGTCATTCAAGCTGTACTCCCCAAAGGAGCCTCCCAACGGTAGTGCCTTCCCCCCATTTCACCCAGGCACTATGCTGGACAGAGATGTGGGGTAAGACACACTGCTGTGGCCACTTTTCTTAAACAGACTTCCTACAAATGAATCATAATGTTATCTGTATTTTCTAATCTATCATTTTTTTTTAAACATACAGTAGTCATACAAATTAAAATGTCTGTAGTTGTTGTGGATTCTTGTCTAATTAGGGTTTTCATGATGTGCTTTAAATTGCAGCCCAACACCAATGTACACCCCTTCGTACATGGAACCTGGAATAGGGTGAGTGTGTGTTATTGTGTTATTCAGTCACTACTGTAGGCTTGTGTGATATTGCTTTGACCTGATTGCGAGTTACCTTTTAGAAAAGTCCGGATTGATTTGATAAACCAGAACCAACAGAAGGCATTACCGTGTATTTTAAACCAAAACACAGGCATCTTCAATATCCTTTATAATATAAATCCCTTTTATAGCCTGATATTTCCTTAGTAATGTTTAAGACCAAACTCTTTGGCCTTCACCAGTCCACATATGCAGTAACACTGACTGTTCTTAGCGTTGGAGTTCTTCAACAAGAAAAATAACATTTACTCCAAATTACTGTTATATGTTTTCAGGATTTATAAATAGGAGAAGTTAACCACTATGGCAGATTTTCTCATATAATATATTCAGGGTCAATGTCATTTACATACATAGTTTAGGCGAGGACAAAAATGAATTAGCTGGTACTCTGGGCAAATGTGCATACCCAGTCCTGTGTTTTGGTTGTCCAGAAACCTAGTTAATTAGGCCGCCTAATATATTACAAGCTAGTAGATTAGTGCAGATCGTCTTGACAAAAATGAACAAATATTTGAATTCCCAGGGAGTTATGTTAGTGATATATCTGTGTAGGCATAATCCTTATCCTCTCCTCCTGATATTATCCCTCATGTTGCAAGACCTTGGCTGTGAGCTGCGGTTGTCTTCTCGTATCACACATATAAAACATGGTTTTATTTTTGTAGGAATGCTGCATGCAGAAGTTTTTTGTAATAATAATTTTGCATTTCACTGTTCTATATTCAGCTCAGCTTTGTCAAAGTTTCCACATCGTATAAATAAATAAATAAATGAAAAGACAAGCTTGTCATTTGTACAAGCCCATTTATTAACACAGTAAAAGTTCCTACTGATGGTCAGAATGTATCCCCGGTTGTTGTGTGTAGTTTAGCAGGACTGGGGATTTAGAAAGAACCAGTGCATGCTAGTAGTACTACTACCATGAAATATATTAACCGGCTAGAGCATATTGCATTTAAATGTTTGTGAGAGATGATCAAGCTGCGATCAAAGTATATCAGCTGCTTATTGTTATTGAACCCGCTTGTCCGTGGGACAGCTTTGACTAAACAAACAAAAAGCCTGGACTGCTTGTCGCATGCGTCCAGGTTTCTGATTTGTGCGCTCCTGTAGTTATACATGTACACAATAATATTGCACACACCTACATGATCAGTTTGATTGACCTCCACTGTAGCTCTACTTATTTCCATGTCTTGTTACAGGAGGCATACACCGTATGGAAACCAAACAGACTACAGGATATTTGAACTCAATAAACGACTGCAGAACTGGACAGAGGTAAGAAAAAGTCTGCTTTCTTGCTAATGTATGGACTACAACAGTCGCTGTCTAGTGTGAATAAATGCTTTCCCCTAAAACATGAGTGAGTGTTATTTTTGTTTCTTTTTCCCCCAGCAGGATTGTGACAATCTGTGGTGGGATGCCTTCACTACAGAATTTTTCGAAGATGATGCCATGTTAACAATCACATTCTGTTTGGAAGACGGCCCTAAACGATACAGTAAGATGCCTTCAGTTTTTAAACCTGCCTATTATATGAAATTATTTTCTACATTATGAACGTGTATAAATGCCCGAAGGGTAATGAGTCACGTCATATCTGTTGTATTAAGCTTAAACCTTTTTTTTGTGTTCAAAGCGATCGGCCGAACGTTGATTCCTCGCTACTTTAGAAGTATCTTTGAGGGGGGAGCTACTGAACTCTTCTATGTACTAAAGCATCCCAAGGAGTCTTTCCACAGCAACTTTGTGTCCCTTGACTGTGATCAGTGCACCATGGTCACACAGAACGGCAAGCCCATGTTTACACAGGTAAACCCTGCTTTACAGTTTTGTTCAACGTTTACAAAGACTTGTAGGGTTTGTCCTCTCAGCCTTTAGGCCAAAACATATAGCACTTTATAGGGTTTGTCTGTCAGTGTGAACACAGAAATGAACACTGATCTGTGCTGTCAATGGAGCATTTCCACAGCCTACAACAACGCACCTCGTGTTGCTATTCCCGGGTGAGAAAACCAGCTACTGTAAGCATAACAAAATCGGCTTTGAGCGTGCTCTGCTGACACAATTTCCTTTTTCGAAACCAATAAAAAAACTGGAGCGGCTTGTCCCACCTCCAGTATCAATTGATATTGAAAACTCAATTAGCATACTTAGAGTCATAAATTCACCTGATTATAATCTATTTTGCAAAACTATCATTGGTATAGGGGGAAAAAATGAAAAAAAATCTCCACGTGTTAACATAAAAGCTCTCTGAGGTGACTAGAATTCACAGAATACATATTTACAGCTGCTCGAATGTGAAATAAGGTGAACTTCCCCTTTAAAGTGGATTTTTAAAATATTAGCTCAATTCCCTCCTTGCAAAGTAAACATCATTCCAGTAGTTTTAAGTAAGGAACATGGTGAGACGTGCGATATGTAAACATTCCCTCACCAGACTGTTTTATTTTCTTCAGTATTTTGAAGTTAATAAGACAAAAATGCACAGCTTGTCATGTTACAGAGAAACCGGCATGGCATGGCATGGCAGAAAACTACCGTTACAGAGCGGTGACACTGGAGACCCCTTACATAAATATTAAATAAACGTTTCCTTACAGGAAGTACTATCCCCTTTCCTCTATAAAATAACACATTTATTAAAAAAAAGTTTATGTGGAGAGTCACATTAATATAAATTTGTGATTTTGAATTACAGCATGTGCTACTGTCACAGCCGAATATTTATCAACACCTTCTGATCAATCAGATTTAACAATTCGAGTCTGAGTTCTTTACAGTGTGTGTGATGGGTCACAATGTCCACAAGTCATTTTGTTTGTTATCTAAACCACCAGTGATCTACAGTTTTTACATGTAATGCTAAAACCGGTGATGATAAGATCATTTTGCTGTAGATAATATCTTTCCGTTAATAACGCTGCATGTACCTCTCTGCCGTGTGTATATGTTCTTCAGCTAGAGTAAGTGAGGGTCGGATGCTTCATTTGCCTTTGTGTTCAGCATTCATTAAAAATGCTGTCATATCCACAGGTTTGTGTAGAAGGCAGGTTGTATCTGGAATTCATGTTTGACGATATGATGCGCATAAAGACGTGGCACTTCAGTATCAGACAGCACCGGGAAGTCGTGCCACGCAGCATATTGGCCATGCACGTGAGTGACTAATGTTCATATCGTAACCCTTTAGCTGCTTAAAGATGTAATTTGCAGTGTGTCCAGGATCACCGGAATTCTGTTTTGCATTGGGATGTTTTTTTGAAATCCAAAAGAAGGCAAATATCATAATTTGTCATTATTATCTCATTTAAATTGAAATGACCAAGATTGTCCAGGTGGTGGTGCTATATGAATGTTAGAATTTCGATTTGTATTTTTTGTTTCGACTTTTTCTTTCTCGCTCAATATCATCTTCTACAAAATGACTTGTTACCGATAACAGGTCATTAGCACCTTGCCATGTCTGATAATTTTACTCCAGTTTCCTGGCTATTCAAGCAGTTTGCTTTTTTTAAATATTTTATTATTTTTTTTTTTAAACCAAATTAATCAATACAAGAAATTCTTACTCAAAATAACACAAGTACCAGTACTAATATATCCGTTGTAAAAATAAACCTAAATCAAAAACTCTTTACAGGCACAAGACCCTCAGATGCTTGACCAGCTCTCAAAAAACATCACAAGATGTGGGTTGTCCAATTCAACGTTAAACTACCTCCGAGTAAGTATGCACCCAAGTACCCTTGTACAGCTGTGCGCTAGGACAGTATGATCATGGATATTGTGATATAGTAATAGTCTGATCCACTTCGCTGTGGTTATTATTGTCCAGTTTTATTAAATTAAATAATAAAAATGCAATTTAAATGTATTTATTTAGCCTTTATATTGCCCTGCTAGGTTCACTGTGTAGATATAAAGCTGTGATAAAGATGCCCTGTGCATTGAATGCTGATTGACTAACACTAACAAGAAGACAGAAGAAGTCGACACACATTAGGACCTTGGGTACGTCCTCAATTACAGGTCTGTGTTGACATACAGCCTCAGTCCTCGAGATTGCTTAAAGACGTGCTTATTTCAGAAATGGCAAAGGATGGTTGCCCCACCAGGTAAATGGGCTGAGGAAAGCTCTGCCTTCTTTTTGGTGTTAATATTTGAATGTTGCTCTTCCCCTCATGGCTGTAACATGAACGTCATTGTCCCTGCAGCTGAGCCGGCAAGACAAGCGCCAAACAAGCGACGGAAACGGAAGATGTCTGGTGGCAGCACCGTGAGCACTGGTGGGGGCACCAACAACAACAGCAACAGCAAGAAGAAAAGTCCAGCCAGCAGCTTTGCGCTCTCCAGCCAGGTACCTGTAAGCATCTCATTTTAATTCCCCTTATACAGACGTTTGGGTAATTAGACAATGAGTGCATGGGTGGTGGGACTGAGAGCTTTGCATGAAAGTAAAACAGAAAGAGTTCAAAGAAAAGACAGACCCAATATAGAGACAAGTGGACATGATCCAATGCTGGGCAGTCCCTGGTCCTTCAGGGCCTCAGGTCTGTGGGTTTTCTTTGCTATTTTCTCAGTTATTTGGTCAGAGCCTGTTTTGTGATTTGAGCTCCTGAAACAGCCAGTAAAGGAGACCCGAGGTGGAATGAACCCATGCAGCACTAAAGGATCAGGGACGCCCACCGCTGATCTTTTCTCTCAAAGACAGGGCTACACAGGGCTACATTTTAAGGCCACAGTAGAATATGGTTCCCAATTAGTAATCTTCGTGTTGGATTCCAAGTTCTTTTTATTGGCAGCAATTGGTGCTTAGAGTTTCTGTGGCTGCCGAACTGTGCTGCCGTTATTGATTACAGTGGGCGCACATGGCTTGAGCTCTGAGGTCTTAATGACCTCTGAAGTTGGAATGGGGAATGGACAGTGCCAGAAGCTACCCAGCTACTCCTCCACCCCTGAAACACCCTCCCCCGTGTTACGGGGATAATGTTTGCACCCCTTGCTGTCCCCTGCAGGACGTGATGGTGGTGGGTGAGCCCACTCTGATGGGAGGGGAGTTCGGGGACGAGGATGAGCGACTGATCACGCGACTGGAGAATACGCAGTTTGATGCAGCCAATGGCATCGATGATGAGGACAGTTTCAGCAACTCCCCAGCTTTGGGCAACAACAGCCCGTGGAACAACAAAGCTCCCTCCAGCCAGGAGAGCAAGAGCGACAACCCCAGCTCCCAGTCAGCCCCGTAGACTACAATATTCACTGTGCATAGATAGGGAAAGGGCAATATCACATGCCTGCTTTTGTTCAGAATGGCACTTGCGTTGTAGTAAAGCCAGCCTTCCTGTCACAGTGTTCTGCTCTGAGGAGTCCTCACTGGCCAGACTATGTTTGACAACTTGTGAAATTGTGATTTGCCGCATACTGTAGGATTTAAATTTGATACAGTTAAATTTCATAATTGAATTATTTCTTTTAAAGGAGCTCACTGTGCATTTGTGCCTGAGAGAAATTCAGTGTTTGGTCCGTTTGAGTTCTCGGAGCCTCAGCAGAGTTAGTGAAGGCAGTCATGTCTGTGGGTTCTTGTTCCAACCTCGGGTCTCAGTGGGTGCTGTGCTTAACTATGCATGGCGGTTTCTGTTGTGCTCACTTCACATGGAAGGGGTCTTTTATTGAATCATCTAATGATAACTATTCTGTGCACCTCAGATTCAAAACCAACGCTAAATTATTTGTTTTGTAGGACCTGGTTGGAACAAAAACCTGTACAGTTCCGGAGCTTGAGGACCGGAGTTGAGAACCACTACGTAAAATCTCTTAATAAAGAAATAAATTAATAAAATAAGCAAATAAGTGAAAGCCTCGATGGTACTGGAGTTGTGGTCATGCTCAGTATGGTCATAAGCAGAAGTGGACCATGAAGCCAGGCTCCAAAGAGGTGTTTGTTTTTCTCATTTGTTTTTGAGTTGTTGTTTTTTATTTTTCTAACAATTTGTAAGGGAAAAATTATGAGCAAGTAAGAAATACCCTGAATATCCTTTGCACTGTTGCCACTCTATTTTTGATCTATTTTTCTTAAAAGAAAATTATAGAACATTTTTTTTGTTTCTTTTTATTATTCCCTGTTATTAATAAGTGGAATTTGATTAAATATGTAACTGGAGAATGGTAGATTTATATATGATGATAATTTGTATTATTAAAGTTATTACTTTGCGGTACAAAGCTGAGGTCCTGTTAAATGTGTACTAAAGGTTTCATGGCATGTATGTCTGGAATCTGCATGTTTCAGACATAAGGCTTACAGTGAGAGAAGCTAATTATTTACAGGATCTCCCCTTTTTATGTAATCATATTCGGAGGGCTTTACCTCCACGTGTATGGTACATGTACTCATTAATTTGAGTTGATGTGCTCATGAAAGAGATTTTTAATCTGTACAGGAAAGTAGTCGACTCATTACCTATTAAAGACTTCATGGTACTCTCAACCATGCAGTTTCAAATGCATAAGCAAAGCACCTCTTTTCCTCAACAATAGAGAACGTGTTTATTTTAGTCTCCCAAGAATAGTTTTCTTTCATTTATTTGTTGTTTTTTTTTATATATATGCTACAGACCAAGGAGCTAAGAGCAAGATAATTCAACTCAACTATTGTGTATTTGATTCTATGAAGAATACTTTTCATAATTTTGTTTGTGTATTTGTGCTTGTATATTTAAGACTCGTAGCTAAGGTCTGTATAAGTGTAATTGTATTTACTCGTCTTTAGAACATCTCTGAAGACTTGCAATTTAATGTAAAAAAGCAAAAAAAAAAAACATGCATTGTAGTCAGTGTTTTTAGAGATATTAGTCATAGGTATCATTTATTTCTGGGGTTAGCTTCAAGTTTTTCAGTGTACAATGTATTTATTTTTTTTCCCTTGCCATTGCATCATGTGTGTATACATTACATTACATTACATTACATTACAATGTCCGTTTTCTGTCATTTTCAATAGAGAATGATGGCGCTGTCTTTTTCTATTTCTCATCACCTCATCATTTCATTTTGTCTAAACAAAAGCATTAAAAGTTGTCTGGAAAAAAACAAATCAGTCCTTTAGCTTTTAAACCCCTAGACATAGTAGATTAAAACACCAGAGGGCATTCTGCATTTTGGTTTTGTGTACTATATGGGGAAAGAGTTATACTAATTCAGCCAAGTATTCTGCTCAACTCTCAAACCTCCAGTAAAATTCTTGTTCAGATACCTTCCAAATGTCCTGTGTTGCTTTTGGGGCTTTTCACCAAATTAACAGTAAAGGGTTCAACCCTTTTCGTGTTCCTGTTGAGCCCCTTTGATAGTGGCTGTTTGATAAATCTATTTTTTTCTATTGTCTGCTATTGATGATTCATGTATGTATAATAAAACCAATTTTCATGTAACTCATGTGTGTTTTGTCTCTGTGTAATAGCCGTGTGATTTTTTTTTTATATATATATATATACACTCTTTCAGCTTCAATCCTGTTTGAGCAGCACTGAAACCAGAGCGTTTTTACGAGTCCAAAGGTTGAACCTTCACGAGGAGGAAGTCTGATTTCTCTGCTTAGCCTGAAACAGCAAGTGGATTGTATTTACATTACGATAAAGAAGGTTTTAGTAGAAGGTTCAGGGTAAGGTTTATAGCCATTTTAAAAGGTAAACTGACTCACTGTTCCCATAATACATTTAAAGGCTTCCGTTTATGTTTCCCTGAAATGCAAATCTGTTTTTTTTTAGCTTGAATGTCACACAGTGCAAATGTGATCTCATGCAGCATGCTATTCAAATGCACTGGTGTCAGATTGTAAGCAAAGATATTTGCTTCTTTATTAGTGTGAGTACATCCTGTACTGCAATGTAGTATGTTCTTTGTCATGTTGCTGGTTATTTTCATCTTTGCATTGTAAGAGATTCAAGTTAAAACTTGTGGACTCATTTTTGTAACTAGTTTAATGTATTAAATTATGTCTGTGAATCCGTTAACCACCAAAATCCCTCCCACATTTTGTAATCAAGCTTAAATAGATTTAATGATAGTTTGAATAGCTAAGAATTTTGTTCTCGGCTTCTAATCTAACCAGACAACTTCCCACATATTTGGACTGTGCCGTTACATGTTTGTGCTCCTTCATTGCCTTGGATTTCACACAGTGTTCAGCAACAGTGCACACACTTTACACTTACTCTGAAATTATTATTCGTCTGTTTGTGGCCATTTAATAAAGAGTTAAATTAGTTAAAATATGTTTTAAAATTACTTTCCCTATGCATATTCTTAGATTTAAAATTTTTGCCAAAAGCAATATAACTTATTGCTAGTTTCTTCCCTTCCTCTTTATCTCTCCTTTCAAATTCCTCTTCCAACAGAAGCCCTCCCCTTCCTTCACTCCCTTTTCTTTCTCTCACATACCCTCTAATTGCATTCGTGAACTCCAGATCACAGATCAGCTTTCTTTTGGGACGTACTCGGTTATTACCTAGGCAAGTCGAGCTCTTTGGTCCTGCTCAAGACACAGTAAGACCCTCTTTCCCGAGGGTAAAGGTAATGTCCCAGCTCTTCTCTTTCTACGTGATAGTAACACCGTTAAGTCATTTTTCTTTGCATTTTTTGAGTAACATTTTGAAACTTTAGTGTGAGCAATTATTGTTCATTGCAGCTAAGGTGCAGTTATGTTCATAATCTGCACTGAAAAGCAACCCACATCCCGTGTTCCCATTATATCCATTTCATTCTTTGTCTGTCAGGTGCAGTGTGAAGGTGTAAAAGATTAGTAACCATGAGGTAAAATACGGTTGCTTGTTTACTGCTCGCCAAAATGGGGACCAGTATGAGGCTAATTCTTGGAGCGATAAACTTGCTGCTCTTTCTTTGGCCATGTGTGAGCACACAGCATTGTCCAGCCGGAATAATTCCTCCAGAACTGGACAGTCCTGAGTCTTGGTCCGTCCATAAATCTCCAGTTCAAGTTGGTTATATGTCGACTATCGTCCACCCCTTTTTGAGCTCTGTCCAACCCAACCCTTTCCCTAAAGGTAAGTTCATTTCTCATATTTGTAGTAACATGTCCCTGTATTTTGTTCTGATGTGCCTGTGTTGTGACTTATACATCGTACTCTTCCTCCCTCTCCTCCACACTCCTTGTTACAATGAGACATATATTCTGATATTCTATACCGTGATGATATGCAGTGAGAACATGGTGTTCATTTAAAATGTATTATTTTCTAAAATTTAATTATAAAATTTTTATAATAGTTATTATCTAGCAGTTGAAGCTGAATTAGGACACGTACGTATTCGCATGGCAAAAAACTCAAATAGAAATGATGAGCACAAAATGAACCTACTGGGTTTTTTTAAGAATTACTTTTAGGGTAATTTGTAAATGGATAGTCATGGATTATAATTGTTTAAAGTTACCAAGTATTATAATTACACCAATTTCCATCAGGAAGTGTTTTTTTTCCAGCAGGGAGGTAATTACTGAAAAGCCATTAAGGTCTGTTAAATGTATAAACCCTTAATTGAACAACTGGTTAATCAGTAGTTAGACAAAAGTGAGTACTGGTACTTCCTAAAGTTAGGCTTTGTTTTGCTTTTCATACCGTAAAGAATTACGTATATAAATATGTATATTAATTTGGAATAGGGGGAAGCTGATCATTACTTACTCTTACCACAGAGACTGGTCACACGTACAGTATTTCTAAAACACATTTAAAAACAAGTTGATCAAATTTCCCTACAGTGAGAACAGATTAGTTCAAGATAAAAACATACTGAAGCAAGTCCTTTATCTCTTTCTCTAAAACAGCTTGAAGACCTGTTTCACCACAAAAACCTCAAAGATGTTGGCAAAACATGTCTCATGCTAGCGTAACCTAGTTTACGCCACTTACGACGTCAGCTGTGTACATAACGACCGACCTTGAAGTCAGGTTTTAATGACCTGATAACATGAAACTACTTGCAATAGAAGTAAATCATTTTAGGATGTCATGTACACAATGAATTACCTTCAAGGCAGACTTAACTGACCTGATAACACGAATTCACTTGAAATAGGTTTGAAAATGGGGACTAAAAATGTCTCTTCGTGTTTGCTCAGTATTCAGATATTAAAGAGAGAACGCAGTTTTGGACAGCATGGGAAAAATATTCAAGTGTTAAGGAAAGTTTGTTGGCACTGATTGAATCTTCAGACACCGTCATTTTTACTGAATGAGTGATTTTTTCATTCGATTTGGTGTAGAAAATGGTTCAGTTTGCAGAAACGTGTTTCATCATTCTATTTTGACAGTAATTCCCTGCGTTTTATATACAGAGTTCTGCTCTGCGCCAGCATGGAAACCAGCTGGAACTAGGTGTACTGTACCGTAAATTATTATGAATGGATAAATACGAAACACAGTAACGAAAGATGTCCAGTTCCCTTTTCAGACATACATCATTGTATTGTGGTACCTTTACATTTGACAGTAAACAGAACTACAGAGCATCTTGTTACCATTTTGCATTGTGAGAGCATTTTCACAGGAACTGGTGAACATTGTGACCTGTAGTTGTAAAAAGATTAGCTGAAAATCCTGTTGCTAAATATAATGATACTTAAATAGTCTTTCATTCGTCTTTCAGTCTTTAGTGTGCAGAATGTGCAAAATATTACCGGGTGTAACACACACAGTCCTCCTTCTTTACTTAATAACTGTAGCATATCTTGTGCTTGGGAGCTTTGTACACACACAGCATGTGGAGGGTTGAAGGCCAAAACAGATTATGTTTCTGTTTGAGGGGAAAGCCAAAGCTGAAGGAGTATGTATGTATGTAACGTGTTGTATTGGATTATTCATACTGACCAGAAAACAGAGCAGTAAGCTATGCCAATATTGTGAAGACATTAAAATGTTTTCTTTTCTTTCTTTTTTTTTTGGATGCTTGTTTGTTTTAGATCTATTCATTAAAATTGTGAAATCTTGGAGCAGCAGCATTGATGAAGCAACAATAAAGGAGGTATGTAAAGAGTGAACAGAAACATAACATTTTAGAAATAACGCATGTTAGGAAAATCTTCATACTGTTCTGGCCAAATGGTTTTTACGTTACTGCAAGTACAAACATGGCTTTAGTTCTGCTCTGTGAATACCTGAATAGAATAGAATAGAAATTCATTCATTGGCAGCAGCACAGTGCATAAAATCATGCAGATACAGGTCAAGAACTTCTTGTTATTGTTATTGTTCACGTCAAACATCAGAATATGGAAAAAAAAAAAATATGATCTCTGTGCCATGGTTTACTGCTGATCTCTTGAGATTTTCCAACACAACAGACTCTGGAGTTTACACAGAATGGTATTAAAAAAACAAAAAACATCCTGTAAGTGGAAAGTCTGCAGGCTGAAACACCTTATCGATTAGAGAGATCAGAGGAGAATGACCAGACTGGTTTGAGCTGACATGAAGTCTATAGTCACTCAGATAAGCACTCTTTACACCCATGGTGAGCAGAAAAGCATTTCGGAAAGCACAGCACTTCAGACCTTGAGGTGGATGGGGTAAAACAGCAAAAGACCATGTAAGCCTCCACTCCTGACTATTATGGGCACAGACTCACTGAAACTGAACAGTTGAAGACTGGAAAAGTGGCGTTTTTTTTTTTTTTAAATCTTCAACTGTCCAGTCTGGGTGAGCCTGTGCCCATGAGAGCTTCAGATTCCTGTTCTTGGCTGACAAAATGTGGAACCCAATGTGGTCTTCTGCTGTTGTATCCAATCCATCTCAAGGTTCGATGTTTTGTGCAAGCTGAGATGATGTAAAGAGTGATTATGAGTTACTATATCCTTCCTGGCAGCTTGAACCATTCTGGACATTTTCCTCTGACCTAACAGAGGAACTAACAAACTCTTACTAACTCTTACTTACTTTTAACATCATTCTGTGTAAACTCTACAGACTGTTGCATGTGAAATTCCCAGCAGATCAACAGTTTCTGAAATACTTAAACCAGCCCTTCTGGTACTAGCATCTATGCCACAATGAAAGTCACAGAGATCACACTTTTTCTTCATTCTGTTTGATATGAACATTAAATGAAGTTCTTGACCTAGTAAATAAGTTCTTTCCAGTCACTAGCAGAATATATCGTTGAGTGTCATAATGTTCACATAGCCATTATCAATTTTGAGTAAACTTCTTAGTGCAAAGCTTCCATGTATCCAAATGCTGTACAAGTTTCTTTGTAATACCTAGATATGAGTCAGTGTGTATGAGTCAAGTGCTTCCAAATCCTAGACAAGTAAACCATGTAATCTGTTTTTCACCCTTTCTCTGTCTGATGGTGCGTCAAGGTTTTGCACTATGAGGTGGGATTTCTGGTGTGCGTGGCCATTGGGATTCTGTACATCATCCTCATGCCCTTAATTGGCCTGTGCTTCGCTTGCTGCCGTTGCTGTGGGAATTGTGGAGGCCACATGTACCAAGAGCAGACCAATAGCATCAAATGCAGAAGATGGAGTTTTTACTGGGCCACTTTTCTAATCACGTTCCTTATATTGTAAGTGGCAAAGTGGCTGGTAGAGAAATTAAGCCTCATTACTCTCTGGTATTCAGGTATTTCAGGTATAATATTTAAAGGTAATTATATAATCTGTCAAAAGCACTCACTCACATTCTTAAGTATATGACTCTTTGAAGCGTCTTACCCAGTTTGTCTCTTAGTGGTGCAGGTAATTTTGGTAGTTGTTTGTTGTCAGTAATGGTATACTACTTCCTTATTTTCTTACTTTTAAGTATAGACTTGTGCTCTGTACTGTATATCATTATACATTATACACAGTACATCACTGATGTCTCAGTTCACGGTTGATTATATGGTGTGATTTAATGAATATTTGTCTTTAGGGCAGGGAATATTTGTATGTTCTTAAGCAATACCTACACCCATGAGAGCGTGAGCTCTGCACCAGGTGAATTCAACAATACCTTAAAAAATCTACAAAGCTACATCACCACTATTCCCAAGGTAAATATGATAATAAAGAAAATGGCCACGCTTTTACATTCAGAGCCAGGGCTTCTCTGTCCTAACAAGCTCATGTGACATCCTGTTATAACATTGGCAAAGTACACTGCATATTATAGCCTCTGGTGTTTCTACCAGGAACATTTACAGACTCTGAATGTTTAAGGAAAAGTTAACAGGTGTGGTGCTTACGATAAGGCTCAGTCCTCAAATTTGGCTTGGTGACGGTTCCTGTCAAGTTGTTAGTTTAGGACTAAGTTTAGTTTGCGAATGGAAAATATAAAGCCCTGAACATGCTGCATGTCTTTGTGTTTTGCTGCAACAGCAAATAGACCAAGTGGTGAATGAGAGCTTTGTCACTGTGGATAATGTCACATATAACATTAAAGGTGAGTCAAAGTGGCTGTGTGGATGTGACAGAAAAACTGTCTGCTGGGAAAAGTGTTTAAACTGAACCAGATATTTTTGCTTACGTTCTACAGAAATTGGCCCTTTGCTTGGCAGAGAAATCCAAAAAGAAATAGAAAGCTTTATTGTCCCGGCCCTGGACTCTGCTGCAGTGATAGCACAAGGTAAAAAACAGTCTCTTAAAGAAAACACCTTGAAATGAAATGATATTACACCCACTAAAAGTTTACAATAATGGAAGAATCTTTTGTACATTTTTTTGTTTAAAATTTCGTTAAAAACGTATTTATTAAACGCACACTCTTATTACCTACTTGGATTACTCAAATGCTACAAATGCATTTAATTCAGGCTTTACTGTGATAGCACACCCAATAGTCATACTGTCACATAATAGTTTGTCAAAATAATGTTATATTATGAAATTTAATTTTTAAAACACTATGTCAAAGAAAAATGAAGCAGGCCATTCTGAGAAAATGGCTGACAGCAATAATCAACATAATTCCCAGAAACAGTTCATCTTTCAGCGCACAACAATGTTACTGGTGATAAATCTCTCCATATTGTACTATATAACACTATATAACACTAGCTGTCGCTGAATAATAAAAAAATACAACAAAATTTATGCGTATGTCTAGTAAATGGAGTTGAGTTCAAAGTGCAAAAATATTGACATCAATAACTGTCTATTTTTATATGTTTTGGAATTAAAATAGATGAGAAATATACACACTGCAAACATTATATCTTAACAAGTGAATATATCTTGAGTAAAGGAAGAATTATCTAATATTTCTAATTATGAGATATAACAAATATAAGGCCATTAAGTGATTAAATTAAAATATATTTACTAATTTCAAGCATAAAATTAAGAGTAAGATAAGCTTCTATTAAAATGAAGAAAGATCTTTATTTACGTTCTTTGTTATAGACGGTTAACTTATTCCCGAGCTTGAAATGCTATTCAAGCTAAATTAGAACTTTTTGTAGCAAAAATATGAAACTGGATAATTGGATGTAAGATCACCAATTTTACTGGGAGTCTTAAGCTTAAGTGACAATGTAACCCGAAGGTGAACCTGAAGGTGGTGGGTTCGAGTCTCGAGTCTCGGGTCTGGCAGGGATTGTAGGTGGGGGAGTGAATGACCAGCGCTCTCTGCCACCTTCAATACCACGAC
>CM074947.1:13690892-13708466 GCA_037577455.1 Pangasius macronema
GAATTCTCCATACTTGACCACAAAGTCACTTCACTTCACTTCACTTCACTTCACTTCACTTCACGAAATGTACTTCATTCCTGCATGGCACAGGATTGTATGTTTGCTTTAAAGCATGTGTCTATACTTTACTGTATTTTTGCACCTCTTACTTTTAACATTTTCGTCTGAATGTTGTGTGTTCAGTTGTTCAAAACACCAGTTTGTTGCTGTCCACATTGAATGCAACACAGAAGGAGCTGGATTTGCTCCAGTCAAACCTGACCGGAGTGACAGATCGCATGAACAAGACACTGCACAGCCCAGACTGCGTGCAGTGTGCCTCCATGCACTCGGAACTGGACAAGCTGTCCCTGGACACAAGCATTAATGTAAGTGTAATCTGATCTGTCATGTGGAAAAACCAACAGAAATTTGGCTAGGGAATTCAGTAACCACTGTTAATTGAACCACATGGACTCTTGAGGCTCTTTATTCTGCTTCTTTAATCTTTCAAACAGTTATGAGACGTTAGCAGTATCAGCAGCTATAAGCAGACAAAGTACTCTGACAGAAGCAGGAAGGGGCAACCTTTTTTGAAACTTTTTTATGCTGTGGTGATTGGGTGTATTTAGTACCACAGTGCTCTCATTTTTTACATTACTCAATCTGACTATGACTCTCTCAGTCTCTCAATGTGTTCTTGATTACTGGTTCTCAAAGTGTGTTCCAGAGAATCCCGGGGGTCTGTGAAGCATAGTTAGGGGTCTGTTTATTTATTTATTTATTTTTTTATCTTGTTATAGCAATGCTAATAATCCAAACTGCCGTAACTCAAAAGCAGACATGTAGGTCTATAAATAATGTCAACATGGACCTATTGTTTTTTTGTTGGTGGAAGGTTCAAGAATAAAATGTACAGGCTGCAAAAAGTTTTGAGATGTTTTCTTGCCCAAGAGAGTACAGAATGATGATATAAGTAATAACACACTTCTTGGGGTAATACAGTACTGTCCAAATGTCTCAGGCCACTGATAAATAGTATTTGTCTTATAATGGTGCGGACTTGAGACATCACGTCCCTGTGAACGAGTTGCACCCGAAATGATGTCACAAGTTCTATTGGGATACATACGTAGACAATTCATTTTATGCACCTTATTGAAATGATTTTCACTCAAAAAGTGAGTGGATCTTTTTTCCTACGATTTCATTAAATCAGCAAAGTAATATCCAACCAAATGCTTTTCAGTATACATGGATTCTAAAGTTATTTGATGAGTTATTCAAATGAAATATATTAAATGTTTTACAGAGTAGATTTTTTCACTTTTAACATAACCAGTAATGAATAGGAATTCAGCAAAAATAATTTGACTTTCAAATGAAGTATATGTTCATGGTGGTTTCACAAACTTGTATATCTCTCTTTCTTCATCACTTCCTCATCACAGAGTTGTCCTGTAAAAATACAGGATCCCAGCCCCCACCGAAACAAAATGGAACAATGGAAAAAGTTGTAGCATATTGTTGAATTTTAAGCATTACACTGGTAGGTCTGTTGTGATGAGAAAATTAGCTTATTACCCACAGATTTAGATCTCTCATTAATGCCTTCTGAATAGTAACAGTGGAAACAGAAGTGTTCATGTGATGCAGAGCAAGTCACTGGCATCTCCTTGCCGCATTACAGTTTTTAATTTTTGCATTAGTGTCAGATCTCGTTTGTTTTTCATAGATGCCTTTGCCACCATACTGCAGTCTGCTACATTGCTCAGTGTGTCTGCTGTTCAAAAGCATATTCAATAGTGGTAATCTTGACAAGTCTGTATTTGTTGTCGATGCAAGAATATAGCTAAGCTCATCAAAATAGTTGGCAATGACATGCATAGGGAAACTCTCACATAATGTTCTAGCCAGCTTTAGAAAACAGACATGCCTCCAAACATTTCATAGTTTGGCTGGTAATTAACAACACTTAATCTTCATATCATATGTGACCATTGTGTATGACTTATACTGTATGATATTCCAGAAATTTGTCAGTAGAGAAATGAAGTGAAATGGAGTATGCAAATACAGTACATCAGTGGGAGCCATATAGTCTCCAGTTACTGGAAGTAATTATTGTACAGTACGGTGGTGACAAAGAAGTCTTTTCAAAGATCTGTTTGTGGCTACACTGTACAGCAACACCACTGCCCAAAGAGCCAATTACACTGGCTGGTGGATTCGAGAATGAGGAAGAAGTTGAAGGGGAAGAAGATGGGTTTTCATGCCATCCATTAGACAAACATGTATTCATAGACCATATTGAAAAAGTACATCTTTCCACCTCTGTGGCGGATGGAAAAATAAAAGGGCAATTCCGTAACAGTAGTGCAGCAAGTAGCATTGCTGTCTAACAGCTCCAGGGTCCCTGGCTCAATCCTGAGCTCAGGTTACTGTCTGTGTGGACTTTCTGTGCATGTTCGCCCATGTCTGTGTGGGTTTAATCTGGATTCTCCAGTTTCCTGTCACCTCTAAATTGCCTCTAGTTGTGTGAATGTGTGTGTACATGGTGCCTTGATGACCTTTGCTATATTCTTGTGTCAAAAATAGATACACTTGTGTCACACACAGGAAGGTGCAAATGAATTACTGTTTGTTTTTTTAAATCTAATCTTAGAATGAAAGATTCTATAATACATTTATAATTAAAAGCTTGTTTGATTTGATAACGGTTTCATTTTTTTGACTGATACAAAGCATTACATTTGGTATCGGTCTGACATTTCATAATATAATTTACCTTACTGTGTCTTATCTTTTAAAGTGATCCCACACCATTTCAAATATTTAGCCATCACATTAACTTGTAAATATTCAAACCGTTTAAAGTTTAATTTCAAACCACTTCCTGCATACATGATGCAATGGCATTTCTTGTTGGTCTTTTCTTCCTCTGTCTTTTGTTGGTCGAGTGAATTCAGTAAAAATGAATGTGCTTCTCAAATCAAGCTCAATATCATAGCTCAGTATAATTCAAGTTTTGTGTTGAATAAAAGGCCTGTGACATTTGTAAAGCACTCTTTCAGGGGCCCAAACAGAATGGAGACCATTGTCTCCCAATTATATAATTTATTACCGGGCAGGACACATTCAATGTTCTCTGTTTTTGTACGAAGTTTATTATGGGCTTAGTCATTGGGTTCCTGTCTGGGTTGCCATGAAGATTGACTCCAATAGGCTCATCTCCTTAATGGCTTTACTTTGTTCTCCATAATCTTTAACTTACTGGTCAGATATTTAGAGATTCATAATTATGTCAGGAATATCTTTTCAAGTTTTCACACTATCCCCTCAAAAACACCTCTTGATGATATTTTTAAAAATCTAATTATTGTTAGAGGCACTAACTAAATTATACAAATTAACTCTCTGTTAAACAGTGGTGGGAACATTATTTGTAGTTAAACCTAAGTGAGGAAGACTGGAAAGGTTCTGCGGGATTCACTTCTTCTCAATTGGTGCCCAACGTAGCTTAAACGTCATCATGCATGTTCATCATGCGTGTTGGGCTAAGGTCAAATGTGTCAAGATCAAACCTAATCTCGACCCCACATGTGATAGATGTCACCACTGTGATGTGCTTGGTATTGTCCCCCTCTAGCTCAGCAATTATCCTCAGAAATTATCATGGTACCACAGCATTTGTAACTGTAATCCAATTGTATTTGTTAAAACTTAATTGCTGAGCTTGCTTAGGGAAAGGAAACCAAATAAGTGTTTTTCTATTCAAGTGACAAAATGCAATGTAAAATGCAAACAATTAATGTTACTATTATGGAATCAGTGTTTGTTTGCAATTATTCTAGATTTTAAATAGGTTTTACAAGCACTTGCTGCTCATACAATTGGTGGCATAAGACTTTTGCACAGTACTGTCGAAGACTGTGAGACAATCTTGTTTGAGAAAGATAATAATATTAATAAAAAAAATCCAGTGTAGAGTGAACCCGGACGTTGGCACCCATTGGAGTCACTGGATATTTACTGCCCTCTGGTGTCAATTATACAACATATTAGCCATGATGCTGTATGATTCACTCAAAACAATGTGCAAAATAGCACCTCGCTAATATTTGTTCTGTTGGGTCTTTCAGATATCCAGCCTTAGTAAGCTCCAGGCAGCTGTGGACCAGGCTGAGAAGACTGATCTGAATATGCAGATACAGAAAGTAATATCTTCAATGCATTCTTTCACTACATAATTTCACTAATAATTATAATTGTGTTAGTACATGATGTAATGTTCATCAAATTTTACAGTTATTGATTGTTGCTATGCTATGAAGTTTTTTGCTGTGCACAGTTTGTCAAGCCTCTATCGCATCTGTCAGTAGAAAGAAATCGCCATAGACATTATTAACACTTTAGTCTGCCTTAGACACTCTACATACTGTCAACCAACTATCTATGGATTGTCAGGTGACTATCATGAAGCGTAATCAACTGGTTCCCAATAACATGTCAACAAGTAGGGTTGTTCATGTTTAGCAGATAATCTTAGACCATCAGCTTGTCCCTTTTCCTTTCACTTTATTTGGATAGTCTAATTTATAGTTGTTGATTTTTAGTAAATATACCACAGACTCAGTCAGTGTGTCTCAAATAATATCATGATTTCAAATACAGTCCATGTGCACTCTGTTAGTGGAATTTCTGATATTTTTTTGGAAGATGAATAAACATATTTTGACATATTGAAAAGCACATATAATAAACTATAGATGGTTTGTTGACTGTGTGTAGACTGCCCAAAAGTTGATAACCCAGATGAAATGTTCTTAGTCTTTGTAATTTATTCAGATTTAATTTGTAGATAAAATGTAAAATAGAGGTTAATTTTTTTCCACCCATAAACCATGGGGGATGCTAACATTTGCACTCCACCATACATTTCTGTCTCATAGGGGAAAGCCTTCTTTGAAAGCATTCCTGAAAGAGTGACTAATGCAACCAGAGACAGTGTGCAGAGTAAGTACTGGTTATATATGTCTTTGAGGAATCTAGTAGTCTATTTTTTTTCATTTCCTGTGAGCAAAGGTTTTCATCTAGTTACGTGCTTTTATTTACTATGTTTAATAAATATAATTATGTGCTTTTATTTATTTATTTTTTGATAAGTATGATAACTAAGTACAGCTTACTTTGTACTATAAAATGGAATAAAAGGTTTTATACTCAAATATCCATGCAGCTGTTAATACTGTTCTTCTTTGCTTTACATAGTGCTCAATTCTTAAAAGTCTTCTTCACTTGTTCATGCCCTTTATATCTTTTAAAGAGGTTCAACAGGACCTTCAAACCATAAAGAGCCAGGTCTCACAGGTAACCAGAGATATTCCACTTGACCAACTGACTGAATTCTCCAACACACTGAGTACTATACAAGGAGATACCAATATCTACACACCCAGGATAGACCAGGCAGAGAAACTCAGGTAACAACTTATCCCTCTTAGAGTTTATTAATATAGAGAGAGTTTCAAACATTTAATGCTGTCAATGTTAATGTTTTATTGCTGTTTGCAAATTTATTTTGTGAAAAATATTAAGTATGATGTTCAGTATATAAAAATATATAGACAGGTGACAAATAAAAGGAAAAAAGGGTAACTCAATTATACTTTAGAGCCACTTATCCATTTAGAGGGAAGGTCAGTGCAAATCAGTATAAAGTTATTCCGACTGATCATGTTAATCTTATGATGAACCATTTCTATCCTGATGGGAGTGGTCTCATCCTCCTGTTTTCAACGTGGTCATTTGCCAGTTCCTTTCCACTAGCTAACGCTCCCCTATATGACAGCGCTCAACCAGGGAAGGGTTGGGGCAAACACATTCTTCCTCTGAGACACATGAAGCTAAACACTCCGAACCTTTGCTAATTATGCGTCTCAAGGCAGCACAACCCNCTCACCTCTTCTTCATAAATGAGCTCACGGATGCTCTGATTGACAGGGGAGACAGTAATGCTGTCCCTTCCACCCAGAACGCATGGCCAAATATGTGCTCTTGGAGCCAACACAGATGGCTGTGGCATTGGCGGGCTATGAACGTAAAATCTCTTGACGATAAGGCAAATTCTTTTTTGTTGCACTACTTAGGACTCCTGGCAAAATGGTTTCTTCCAAGACGGCAATGTCCACTCCACAGGGCATGAAGAGTCACTGAATGGTTTGAGTATCAAAATGATGTAAATCATATGCAATGGACTTCACAGTCACCAGATCTGAACCCCGCTGAACACCTATGGACAATATTGGAGCAAAATGTTAGACAGCGCTCTTCAGCACCATCATCACAACCCCAGTTGAGGGAATATCTTTTGGAAGTATGGTGTTAATCCCTCCAGTACAGTTCAGAAATGTTTAGAATCTGTGGCAAGGTGCACTGATTGCATTGGTGACCCCATTCATAACATAAACATTGTTACTTTTTCTGTGAATTTATCACCCACCTATATATATACTGTACATACAAAACAGTTCAGTTATGCGTTGTGGCAAAATTGTGGAGACAGGAAAAGATGAAAGTGTGTATGCACTTGTATGTGTATGCAGGTGGATTATTGCAGTGATCCTGTGCTGTCTCATTCTTCTGGTGGTGGTGTGTAATCTGCTGGGATTGATACTTGGCCCAGCAGGACTGGTGCCTAAAGATGATCCAACTGATCGCTCTAGCACAGCAAACTGTGGTGGACTGTTCCTCATGGCGTACGTACAAACCCCACGGCAGCCTGCTGACTTCTGCCAGTACTGCTCTAACTATTTTACTTTACTGCATAAGGACATAACCTGAGTGTGTGAGACAGCACATTCTGTTTAAATCAGAAAAAAGGTCATATCTCTTGAGTAAAAGTATTTATCCACATTGCGTTATAGCACTGCCTAATGCTCGAATATGTTTCTTTTGTTTGATTGCAGGGGTGTAGGCTTTAGCTTTTTATTCTCTTGGATCTTCATGATAGTAGTCTTGATACTTTTCTTGATAGGGGGTAACATGTATACCCTCATCTGTGTGCCATGGAAGACCCAGCAACTCTTTCAGGTAAAATTACTGTACATATTATATTGTTATAGTTTTCCAAATACAGATCCATTCATTTATTCTTCTAGTTGTATAATGCATAATGATGTGACCAGTGCATTAATTGTGTTTGTTTGTGTTTGTGTATTTAATCACAGCTTATTGACACTCCAGGCATGATTCCAGGATTCCAGCTGTCTCAGACCCTAGGACTAAAGATTAACCTGACTTACACTGATGTGTATAAGTAAGACACACACACACACACACACACACACACACACACATAATAAGACACTCCCTGCAAAATAAAAGTTGAAAGCTATTTCTAGATAACCCATTTCTACACTTGGATAAGAAGAAGGGTAAAAAATACAAAGAAGGTTTCATACTTTACAGTGAGTCTCGTGCCCAAGCATCCACATGACCGTGAAATTAAAGAGTAGCTTCTACTTAAAGTAGTTCGGGAAGTTTCTTTTTCACTTTTATAAAATGCTTTTTTTCTGTTGTTGGTAATTTATATCATGTATCATTCACAGTGACTGCCAAATGAACAAGTCTCTATGGAACACCTTACACCTGGAGGACATTATTAATCTCAATAACTATCTTAATGTCTCCAAAGTAAGAACAATATCTCATCGCCTACACTCCCCATACCACTGACACACGATTAAACGTTTTCAGTATTCCAAACAGTCATGATCTCTTGTTCTTGATGGTGAACAGTACACGGGACAGGTGCAGGAGGCGCTTGAGAACAGCAATATCACTTTACCCAGCATCGTTCTGCTCAATTCTGAGGCAAAGAAGCAACTGAGCAGCTTCTCTGCTACAGCCAGCAGTGTCAACTTCAGTAGCTTAATGCAGAAGGTACAGTCCCTGACTATTTCAGCTCTCTGCATTTCTGATTAGAGGATTCAAATCTAGCGTCTGCCAAGATACTATTCTTGGGCCCTTTAACTTGAACCCTTACCAGTTTAAGAGGGGGCATACACTGGCTTGTCCTTTAGATTAACCTCATCTACCTTCCAACCTGGGATATACAAACAATCATTATGTTAGGATGTAGACTTTTGTATGAATAATTACAATAAATACTATTGTTAAACTTTCTTTGCATCACAGTAAGTGGTGAATATAAAGTAAATGTTTACTCCAAAAGCTTATAGAAAACTTTTAAAATATATATATTCTGCCTTTTTTTTTAGGTTACTACTCCATCAGTAGCAAATCTTAGTTACACTGCAGACAGATTGGATGCTTTGGTTACTATCCAGGTATACATTTTATTTTTTTTATGTTTTTCCCATGTTGTGGTATGCTGTTTAAAAGATATAGCGTGCATGTTATTGAATAACGAAGCTCTAGCGTTTGGCTTGTGATTGAGCCTACCAAAATAATGATAATTGATAGTAGTTTCTGAAATTATTATTCATTTTATTACATTTTATTATTACCTACTTTTCAGACCAACAACAATATTAAAGCTGAACTACAGAATGAGGCAAATGACCTGAGATTCATCCAGACTCAGTTTAATTCCACCATCAAGCCTCAGTTGGTATGTTCACTAAACACAAAAGAGCAACATACTGAAACTGAAAACAAATGAAGCCTTACTATATTTGAGGAGTCACTATGTAGATACTCACAGAAAACACTCATTACCCAATTATCTCTTTATGCATCAGTTGGTTTTGTCCAATAATAAGGGTGATTTTCTATTTTGCAGAGGAAGTTAGACTCTGAAATTGAGCGTTTCAGTGACATAATGTCACACATCAATGTAAGTTGGAAATTGAAACACACTCTTAATTATTCTCTGTATTCAGTATTAAAGCCAAATCTGCTAATCTATTGCAGAGTTTCTCACAACTCTAGAAAACAAAATGTAAGCTGCAGATCAGTGTTTTCCTTTCTCTAGATGTTTACCACATCAGCTAATTATCTTAATATTCATGAATTGAATTTGGTGTATTGGTGCTCTACACTGCGCAGCGTTTGGTCCTCCAGAACCTTATTTGGATAACAGAAATCTCATTGTTCTTCTACTTCTTAGGAGCCCCACTGTGACACTTATGATTCATGTTAGATTATATTGGATTTTTCTGCATAACCTAAAGTAAGAAAAACAATGAAATACAGGAATTTCTCCTGCTCTAGGACTCTGTGGAGAATGTTCTGGAGAAAGTCAGTTCTGCTCAGGATGTTATGGACAACAACATAACACAAACAGTGAAATCAGTAAGTACGCTGGTGAATATGTTCTCTAATCAATATTCAGACTACACTTTCAGTGCATTGTACGTAAATACGTAGAACTCAGTAAGCCTTCTTGATCTGACACGAGCTGAAACAGCAAGATGATTGACAAACTGATATAAGAACATACATGACTTTACAGTTATTTAAGAATAATCATGCAGAATCAGTGTACCATTAATACTGTAGCGGTTAATACTGTAAAATTTTAAATTTGTAAACAACACTTCTTCTACAGAAATTGACTGAATTTGTAGACTGTCAGATTGGAGTCTTCACAACACTTGTTAACTGGACCAACCAAACAGTAAGTCTTAGCTTTACTAACACAGATTGGAAATTTTTAGCACACTATACATTGTATGATGTGTACATATTGGCTATGGTGGACTGTGAAAGACAGAATGGAGTGTTCAGTTGTGCTGTGTGTGTGTGTGTGTGTGTGTGTGTGTGTGTCAGATTACTGAGCAGGTGGGACGATGTGGGCCGGTTGCTGATACTGTCAACACTGTAGAAACTCTACTTTGCTCACAGCTTGTAGACTCTCTGGTAAGCATGCTTTTTCCCCTTAACAATATCTATTTCCACTTACCTTTCTTTGAATATCTGTGTATAGAAGGTATGCCTTATAGGGAAAAAAAGTGTTCCTAAATAGATTATTATGGCATAAACCTATAATTTATCTCACCAATTAATTAATTAATTGATATATTCTCTGTGTCCAGAATGCCTTTTGGTTTAGTTTGGGCTGGTGCATTGTCTTCCTCATTCCTAGCATTATTTTCTCTGTTAAACTGGCCAAGTTCTACCGCCGAATGAAGTACAAGGATGAGTTGATGTGAGTTTTAACTGCTGGATCCCAGACACATAGAAATGCATAGCATCAGGCTGTTGGCATGGCTAACATTTTTGTGCTACTTCTTTTTGAAGGGATAACATAATGATGAACCCTATCCCACGAGTCAATCTAAAACCATACTGAAAGGAGGAAGAACACTTACAGTACTGTATATTCATCGTTGCCATAATAAAGGACCTTGGCACAGCCTGGGGAGACATACACTGAATGCTGGGTCTAAAAACTCAGAGCCTGGAATTCTTCTGCTTTTGGATAAAGGGGGAATATTTCATGCTATTTGGAATGTGCACATGACATGACATTCCAGACATGCTTTAGAGATTTTACAATAAGTGAGATCTCCTGAATCTATCAATCAGAGGCTTTTGAGTTATTTTGTATTTGCACTTTCTCTCACAGTGGATATGTACAGTATGTGTCTGGAATGCACATTGTTGATTTTTTTTTTTTTATTATATTTTTATAGTTAATGATAATTGGTAATGAAAGAATGAAAGCACTGCTTCATGCATTGTTGTATTTTCAATTGTTTATTTCAAATGTGCGGTCTTTAATAAACCAAACTACTGACATTGTAATTACCTGTTTCATTTTTTTCTTTTTTCCTCTTAACCGCTCAGTCGATAAGACATCCCTTCCGCCTCCATTTCTGAGGCTCTGTTCTAAACATAGAAACAAAATCAATACAACGGAGGCAGCAGTAGCTGGTGAAAAACTGCTCTTATGAAGAAGCAGCTTTCAGAGTCTGTGGTTTTGCTTTACTGGAGATAAGTAGGATGGAATCTGACCACCGAGTCTGTTCTGTAAATGTAAACTTGCATAATCATAGCTCTTTTGGAACTGACTTAAGATCTACTCTAATTCCCTCGCTTTACTTAATCACAGCTTGGCTGGGATAGCAGAGGCCTCTCACACTGCTGTGCTGAACCTAGGTGTTTGGTGGTAAAGCACCTCTCACTGTGGTCAGCCTTCTCCAGCAGCACACGCCTCATTCTCCAGTCACATAGCATGACTGCTCTCACAGGATCGAGCATATTAGTGAGCATTCCAAACATAACCATGCTGCTCAGGACAAAGGAGCAGCGTATACACCCAGAAGACCCCATTTGCATTCAACACTCAGCACTGAATCAAATACAGCCACCTTCATAAAGGGTTTTTTTTTTTTACAGTTGAGTAATAAAATACCCACTGAACCTGTTCATGATCTGATATTTAGGTTAATACTCATTATCTGGGTTAATAGTGGTCAATGGTATTTTATAAATCCACTATGTGTAATACTAGGCCTAATAACTATAATCTTACTGGAACACTGAAGTGCTTCAAATAGAAAACTGTATGCTTAAGCCCTTTACACTCAGTTTTTGAACCCTAAACTACAATAAAAAAAAACATTCCTATTGTTTATTCTCACAGCATATGTTTGCATTTATATAAGATTGTATGTACAACTGATGCTAAAACTGTATATCTAAATAGATGTCTAATATTTTTAAAGAAATATGGTTCAAAGCTGAGGAGTCATCACCAAGAGAATCATTTCCATCCGTCATCAGTACTTCACTGAGTTTGGTATTTGGTGCATGAAGCTCATTGTGTCATAATGTATGTAAATAATACATACTGAATAGCACATACAGACATACAGCATTTCGAATTAGTAAACACTGACAGTTTTCAAGAAATCCTATTTTCAACATGCTTATGTTGATGTATTTAAAACTTCTGTTCAATGAAAATCCTTTCTGTTCCCACAGCAAACAAAAAGTCTCCACAAAAGCTTTAAAAAATGCAAACTGCATCCAATTAAATAACATACTGACGTTAAGCATTGGTCTGTGGTCATGGGATGGAAAAAGGTGTGACTAAAAAGGCAACACGAAATGAAATTAGCTGTGCTGAACCAATGCAGAGTCACAGAAGTCTGTGCAGCATGCTTTAAAAGTCACTCTCGTTCTCTGCATAATAAAATTTACTTCAAATTCAATTTAAGGTAGGGTTGTGACTGCTGCTGACTCTGAACCTCTAACTCAGAGTCTGTGCTTGAAAATTAGCATCTAATCTCTATGTTGGAGGTTAAATGTTAAATTCCTAGTTAACTTAGTAATCAGAAAATAAGATAAAATAACTGGGTGGTAATGTAAATGCTACAACTGGCAACTAAGTTTATAGTGCTGGATAGTGAGCAGAATGAAAAATACAAGGAGTAAGAAGTAACTTTGAAACAACAGAGAAGACTAATAAATAGGTTTATATAGACCATTCTTTAATTATTTTTCCATTATTTTTACAATAGTGTCTTCAGAAGTATTTGTTCCTATATGAACATGCCAACAAAATAGCAAACGATATTTTCATGGCTTTTGCATATCTATATAGTTATATCACCAAGGCAATTGTTAAATGCTTTATCATGCACATTTAAAGCCACCCTAAATCTTTCTGGGGAATTTCTTAAGAGCACGCAGACTGGGCAAAGTGTGAAAATGTCACCATAGAGCTTTTGCTACATTAATTTAAGAACCAAGCGGAGCTGAAAATCTCGGGTGGTTTTGAACATATCAAAACAAGTGTTACTGCATCATTATATGTAAGAGCCAATCATGTTCAAATATGCAACTACAGGCCAAGCAGCACTGGTTTCACAGGGAAAGAGGAGTCGAAGAGTATACAGATGGGGTTTTCATGTTCATAAATTAGATTTTCTTGATAAGGGTAAACTTGTATACATGCTTGGAACTGTCAAGTCATTTATTACTCAATGTACAGACAGGTGACAAAGTAAAGGGAAAAACAACTTAAAGTGTCTAAGTAAGGAGATGGTGGAGAGTACAGTCTAAGCGTCACTCCACAATCTCCCATAGATGTTCAACTGGGTGGAGATCTGGTAACTGCGAAGGCCATGGCATATGATTTACATCATTTTCATACTTAAACCATTCAGTGAGCCCTCGTGCCTTGTGAATATTGGCATCGTCATGCTGGAGGAGACCGCTCACATCAAGATGATGATGATAAAAGAAATGTTTCCTCTTTGGATAAATGTGATCAGGCAGAATAAGTTCGTACTGACTTGTAGTGTCCCCTCTTAAGGGGACAAGTGGACAAAAATCATGCCAGCAACATGTAACAAAAAGTAACAAGTGTTTAATCCTTTAATGTATCACCCATCTGTAGAAATAAATTCTATCAATTTTGAGTGACTTTATATACATTTTGTATTAACATATTATTATATGTTCACCACATTACTGACTATAGTTAAGTGTAATTATTATTATGCACATTTAGATAACATCTGTAGTGTTATAGCAATACCGAAATGTTTCACTGCCGGAAGCGGACAGCATGGCTCAGTGCAGCTCCGCACTAGGTGCTAATAGATTTCCTGTAATGAATGAACCTCAAGCTTCTCCACCAGGCTACAACAGCCCACCTTTTCAACTGTTACCCTTGAATAAGGCAAGGTTTGTTCCATTTGCAATGAAATTAACCAGTTTGACATATACAATATAAAATATACTATGATGTGACCTTGACACCCATGAATCAGGTCAGTATAAAAGAGCATGCCTTTTTAACACAATGAATGTTCCATGGAGCTTAAATAAGGACACATTCATATTAAATCAAAGAATCATATCATTAAATCAAAAAGACATAAAATTATGCTCCAAACAATCCATTTTTTAAAAATAATAAAAAGAAGCCATACTTAAACTCTGCAGTTCACTAGACAAATCAATATTTGAAAAGCCTTTAATTTAGGCCCCATTAAGGTTCCTATATCTCACTTTGGACAAACTGTTATCAGCAATAACACTAAGGCCAACAGTGTCTGGCCTGTGCAAGAACCACAGCCAATGATGATGCTCATCTTATTTGTGTCTGGGAATGTTAGACAGAGGTGAATGGTGATCCAGATGGACTTTTCTCATTTAGGTCAATGTCCAGATCAGTGTTGACCTGTGCCAACTCTACAACCTGCCGTCGAGGTGTAGGGGGAGGAAGGGTGGGGGACTGGAGAATGTCTGCATACCTCTGGCTGGATCTCGTCTCCCGCTGGAGAACTTTACTCAGCAGAGGCTTCAGAAGCCCAATGGTGAGCTGACTCCCATGCAAATGTCCCTGGAATGGGCCAGAGGACTGTGTAGTGGGGGGCAAATTTTTGAGAACTAGGTTTAAAATTGCGGTAACAGTCATGTCTTCTGGACAAAGGGCCCATAATAAGTCCAGATAGGGGTCCAGGTCTCTGTGCTGGGACACCTCACTCAGCAGTGTGGTGAAAATCTCCTTATTGAGAAGAGGGCTTTGGCGGCAGTACTTCTCGGCCACCTGGGTAACACGGTCCCATTGGCCTTGTCCTATGAGCATACGGAGGGCCTGCATTACTGCATTAGGCCGCTGGCTACACAACAGCAGCTCCACCTCTAAGTCCTGGCAGACACTTTTACCTGGAAGGACAGCAAGAGCCCGTTTATATAAAGGTAGGCTCTCAGAGTTCTCCTTTCCAAAACTCCAGGAAGACGTAGATGAAGAGATGGACTGCTGCTGTGCCAGCTCCAGAAACATGGGAAGCCAGCTGGGCTGGAATTTAAAGATGGACTGACACAGCAACTCGAAGACTGGCAATGTACCATTGGCTGGGGTGTTTTTCTGCTGACTATTGTAGAAGTTAGGTGTTGTTTGGACAGTGCTTAGGACAATCTTCCATAATTCGCCAGGCGCTTTGGTAGATAATGAGCCCTCGCCGTTGCATCTGAGTTGGAGCACAGCTTGTACGGCTTGCCAGGTCTCGGTAGGGAATAGTTGGAACATACTATTCAGATATTGTAGGTTTTCTCTATCAATTTCTGAGCTGAGTAGTCTGCAGAGTTCCTGCTGAACTAGAGTCTCACAATAAATCTGTAGATCTTTTTCTGAGGCTTTCACCACTGATGCCTTAATGTCCTCCAGGGCAATGAGACTCTTCAGCTCAGAGTTAAGACAGCTTAACAGTTTCTCATGACCTGAAGAATCCTTCCCTGTCATTTTCATCTTACTGTTGCAGAAGTAATCCCTGATGATGTTTGCCAGTGTGATAGGTGCCTGAAACATCCCGCCCTTCTTGAGTTTTTCGGCTGTTAGCTGTGTGGTGCTAAGACTTCTCTGTTGGTAATATTTACATGCCTCCTCAAACACATCCTCAACCAAGACAACACCTAAATTAATATTCTCTAAATGAGCACCTGATGGATTGGATTTTGCTTCAGTCTCCTTCTGGATTACCATATATAACCCAGCCTCTGAGAACATCTGTGGAGAATATTTCTCCAAACAGTTCACAAAGAGGAGGCCCTCCCTTTTTAAAGGGATTCTCTCCAACTCCATGCCACACTTAATGTCAATAAGGTACATCATTCTGCCCACTGTTAGTGCAATGACGTCATCATACATGTTCAGGCTGTTTTGAGTAGCACATGTAGTGAGGCAGTTGTCAGGCAGTTTATAAATCTGCCGTAGAATTCCATCTCTTTGCATAATGCAAACCCACCCAGAGCTGAGGAGGAGCAGGAGGTCCCCATGTCCAATAGGACTAAAACTATAGATGTCAGGCGGGGTAATGGTGGACAGATAGCCGATGCAGTCAGTGACCAATCTCTTAAAGTCAAACTGTTTGTTTGCTGTGGATTTTCTGATGAAGAGAGTTCCATGACTGGCACTGTGGACCTTATAGACATCATTCTTAGGGGACCATGATAAAAACACTTTTGTAACACTCGTGCAAGACTCCTCCTTTATATTTGGTAACAAATATACAATATCTCCGGTACTGATAACTGAATAATGAGGATTATTGTGCAGTGCAGTTTTGACTCCACCCAAGGAGATACCTCGTTCATCTACATCAAAAGTCCTTTTACAGATGCAGTACGTGAAGTTACTGCGATCCACACTGGACACTGAAGAGCTCTCTGAGGCTGGTCTCTCCTCACACCAAATGATGAAATTCTCACTGATGCAAACAGAAACGATTTTGGCTCTGGAGCTGTTACAGAGATCCACAGTCTGAAGCAAGCTCCATCCAGATTTCCGCTCGGAGAATTTCCATAATTCGGCTTTGCCACTCTCAAATATGATTCCAAGCAGAAGGGCTCCATCCTCTGAGTCGTTTTGTTTGAAATAAAGTAGGTCAACTATCGAGACATTCCGTGTCAGCACTAAATCCAGATGCTCCTGGCACTGTACTAGGTGGGCTCTCTGATATCTGTCATGGGTCATGAGACCAGTTCTCGGAGCATGCTGGATAATGTGGATGTGTCGCCCATCTGGACTAATGCGGATATTAGAAAAGCAGCTTTTTGAAGAATCTTTCGCATAACACTGCTTCAAAAAGTCTTTAAGTTCTTTACCTCTTGTAAAATCGCCGAAATCTGTCACCTGTTCCAAAACATGTCGTGTCATATTAGCTGAAGGTGAGGAAATCCCGGACTAGGAAGCGAAATAGAGCAGTTAGTCGATGACAGTTCCTTTACTTTAAGGCATTTTGACCATACAGCGGAGCAGCATATCCATCTTCCGTCGCTTCATCGCATCCATTATAGTTAGCTGATGCCAAAGTGTTCAGAAATAATTATAATCCAAACAAGCCAGACTTTTCCTATGCTTAACAACTCAACCCTTTCGGCTCGCCTCCTGACATCACGAGTTTGTTAATTTCCGGAATTACATGTTAGTCTTTTTCCTGTGGGAGGAGTCACAAAGAAGACCTTTCGCTTTTTCATGGGGCTGTTCGATTCCAGAAAACTGACTCCTCACGAGAGTCGACTCCCTCTGAATCTGATTCATGGTGTTGTGAATCGCTGTTTACATCGTCTGAGCCGAATAAATTTTACGGTGCAGAGTCGACTCCGATGCTCCGATTCTTCGACTCTGAAGCTTCAGAGTCGACTCTCGATTCCCGATTGCGTAGGAGTGATTGACTGGAAGAAGTGCCTCTTTTTTTCCCCCGCATTCTTTGCTAAAGTGACACATTATCAGTTAAAAATATTTATTTTTAAAGCACCACGAGATATTACTAATATTTTACTATATACTATTACTAATATATAGTAATAGTGCCTTCATTCTGCACGGTTTGGGTCCAGAAAATCTTATAGCATCTTATAAATCTTACAAATCGTATGTAATCAAAGCACTTGCCAGCGTATTAACATTTAAATGCCATTTTTATCGGGTATATTTTCTATTCACATTTTTTACAACCGATAAATCTAGAAATCACAGAGTTCTTTAGAGTAACATTGTGTAAATGGCCCGAAACACTTGTATATACGGCATTTATCTCAACAGCACATGAAGCTAGCATAAGTCCACTGGTCCAAAGCCTAAATTCCATTATATTAAACCCTACG
>CM074947.1:13719078-13747437 GCA_037577455.1 Pangasius macronema
AACTAATTAAAGTAATAAAAATCCATAAAAATATTTTTGATGTAAATATAATAATTCATGCAGTAGAGGGTTAAATGTAACTCCTGTAGAATATTACTGCTGATTAAGAATGCATAAATATATTTCTCCAAAAACAATGTAGAAACACTTGCATTGATTTTCTCCTGTGCTATTTTGCTGCAAATATCACATTAGGTAGATAAAGAGCCAGTTTAACAAACATGGATGAATAAAACGGTCTGCCTGCTGAAGGATGTTTAAATTCTAGCTTTGCTAGCCACCTGTGCTTTCCTCACACAGTGAAAGTCATGCTTTGATGGAGTTGTTAGTTATGTACCATAGTGAAATGGACATGAACCTAATCAATACCAGCTGTCAAATGATCCCTGATGCACTCGCATTGCCGTTTGTGCAGTAGCTGTGGCAGCAGAGAGTTATAGTGTTTCAGTGCAACTAGAAAAAAATTTAGCTAATAGAACAAAACTCATGGAGTGAATCAATGACTATCTCAACACCAATGTAAGGGCAAATAGTGCTCAGTTTGTCGAATGAGATGATTTTGCTCAGGATATGAGACTAGAGAGACAGATTTTGATGATGCTTTTATTAAAGTGATTGCTTGTATAACAATGTTATAACCTTTGATAAAGTGCGCAGTCATATGTATTATTTTTATTATTTTATTTATTACATGTTAAAATATATACATTGCTTTTACACAGCCATTGTGTTTCTTTCAAACCTTAACTTTAGCTTAGGAAGTCACGTCAAAACAGGTCTGAAATTTTACGACATTGAAATAACACTTACTTTAAATCTCAAAAGATTCAATATTTCAATTCAGGAAAACCTGTAGCTTGTTAGTGGCAATGTCAAAATCTGACCACTTGAAGGGTTTTCCAGGCCGCCACACAAATAATACACTACAATATGTTTTAAGCATTTAGGACTTCTTCATTCCCTCATGATCTTACATTACTGCATACCTTATGCCTTACATGCTGCAGTTTTTAGTCAGTGGTACATAAGGATCCATTTTCTCCTCACCAGTAAGCAGTAATTGCAGTGTGACGTGTTGGTTAGTTGGACAGCCACATTTAATTGTAGCAGGGCTCCTTTACAGTGCTGACCACAGACAGTGTAGTGATTGTTCATCTGCAAAGCCGTGGCATATTTCAAGACCTGTACAAATAAACTGTTCATTCTCTGCCTACAGATTTACATTCTTATTTATAACCACGCGTTCTGTTCTGCATTGGAGAGACCATGATTATAGCTAAATGGGTGAACAGTCTAAAAAGAATCACACGAACTGACAGGAGAGTGCACATTAACACCAGTGTAGGTCTGATCCCTGGTAAATATATGAGGAAAAGCCTGAGTGTTCTCAGTGTCCTGGCACTAGGGTAAGGGTATGCATGCTGTGTCACCTTTCAGCACTTACACTGACAGTAGAGCATGGCATGGTGTTTGTTTACGTGTAACCTAGTGGCTGTCCTTTCCAGCTGACTACCCATGAGAGAAAATAAACACCCACCCACCCCATCCCCCGTGATTCCACGCTCAGCCCGTACTCTGCCCTCTTACTTCCCCTCCTCAGCCTTCACCTATTCAGACCTCTGTACAGATATAGTGCTCATCTGGGACAAGTTTCTCAGAACAGACAACTAGTTTTGATACAAAGGTTATATTAATGGATCCAAACTGGCTGTGCACCAGTTAGATGGGAAAGTACGGGCCGGGGGGAATAACTACTAAAGATTCTCTAAGGTGGGTGAGTATTTTTGAAGTGAACAGAATAAAAGGTGATTTACTATGTTTCTGTCTGTCTGTCTAGATAACAGTTACCTTTGTCTGCTTGTTGGATTTTTATGTTTCATTGTTAAAGAAAGCTGCCACTGAACAGTTTAAGTTTTTGTACAATTTACCAGTTGTGTAAATATTTGTTGTCATTTTGAGCTAAGAAATAGACAATAATACCATACACAGGAAAAAATTCTGATCACGGCTGGTTCTCACAAATATCAGACATGACAGCTGGATTTGGGTTTTGTTTTCATATATTACAGCACAGGGATTATTTGTGATGTTCTACACGAAGCATTTAGTGCGTTGATGTGAATTAATATTGAATTGATATGGAGGATTTGAGGAAAGCTCAGCATTACCTCACACCACAATCACTTTAATTTGACCACAGGTTTGGCACGTCTCTAGATTGTAAGATATACATAAATATAATCTCTTATGAGCATTTTGCAAACAAGCTAAACCTGTGCTACAGATCATTGTTGTCATGCACGAGGAAATGATACAGCAGCTATTACAGAAAGGAGCTTATTTAGGAATGAGATGAAAGCACATGACTCTGCTCCAGAAGGAAAGACCTCACACCGACAGCGACCACAGCTCTACTATCCTCCTCCCAGATAAATATTGTACAAAATCTAGACACGAACGACCGGAGGCCTTGTCACATGACCATGCAGGCACACAAACAATCCAGCAGCTATACTCTCTGAAGTCTTATGGACAAATGTAGTTATGCTTATTTAGTTGTGAAGACTGCCTGCTGCACTGATATCACCTTTTTGGGAGACTGATTAGATGTAAAGGCATAAATGCTTGTCATTGTGAGACTTTTTCGAATTTGGTTTTTACCTGTCAGCCAAATTCTTAGAGTCATCCCCCTCTGTCTCTCGTCCACCTAAACCTGCTTTGTGTTGCTCATTATGGACCACTTTCAGAGAAATATGTGGTGCTTGCTCTGTGGTTAGATGAATGGCCTTCTGGATAAACAGTCTTATGCCTTGGCTATGTGGCTGAGAAGGGGGTAGGGTGATTGATGGTGTGTAGATCGCAGAATGTGTGTGAGGCTCTGGACACTTTAATGAGTCATGAGTGTGTGGAGTTTTGCAGGTCACAGTGGTTTTAGAGGAGGGTGGGGGGGATGCAGGGGAGGATAATAACTTGCACACAATGAAACATTCAGCCCAGATGTGTAACCTGCTCATGTGCAACTCTCTTCTCCCAGTATGTCTCATGTGCAGTATATGGCTTTCCCACATAAACAAGAACAGAAATGACCACAGATTTAATTAAGGATCTGTGTGACTCTAAACATGTACATCATGCTCTGAGTGCTGGGAGGAATTTCTGGGATGTTTGGGAGAGGCTTTGGAAAGTGTAGGAAATGATTTTTCATTTGCATACTGTGTGTGTATAGATAACACACTTGCTGTGCAGAGAATAGACACAGGGCTTGTGCTGATAGGTATCTAAATACAACCTTACTTTCCCTTTCACTTACAGCCATGCTGTAAACCTACCATATATTTAGAGCATTGTTAATTCTCAGTTCCTTGTGGGGGAAGAAAATGCATTTTATTTTCTGTAGCTCCAGAAATATTAGATAACATCATCATTTTCTATCAACAAACTACCACATACTGTACATTTGGGGAAGAAGTTGTAGTTTGTCCTGCAGTCTGGTGCATTGCTTGCTCTATTGTTTTACATTTTTCAGCAACAGTATTTTTGAGAGAGAAAGAGAAACTTTTCAATATTAGCATTTGTATGAATAATATCTCCTATAATACTGTATAAAGGTTTTTACTAAGTGATATATTAGCTGATAGTGTGCTGAGATCTGGTGATACTTGCAGTTAGTATAAAAATATACTATATTTCAAAAATGGCATGAGAGAATGTGATTCAATAGCATTAAAGTTTTATTTCTTTCTAAACATACAGTTTTAAACTATTTATATGTATGTATCAAATGTGTTGATTAAAATCATGTGTTGATATAGAAATAAGCTTTTAACATTTAAGACAAGAAAAATATTTTCAATATACCTGTAGGGAAAAACATTAAAAAAATTTGTTTTTTTCTTTGTATTAATATGGATGCTGATGGATGCGACGCTATCTGGGTAGGATTTTCCGAAAGAGTTTAAGCCATAAAATGTATACACAAACAACTGGAGTACAGTAATATAAGGATTTAATAATCAAGCCAGCAGTGATGTGTGACATTTAGCACATAACATTACATAAGCTAGTTAGCTCAGTTGCTAATGTCATTTTAATGCCATGTTTAGTCAGGTTCTGTCTGAGTACTTTTCTTACGGGTTTCCTTCAAGTTTAATTGTGTCATCGAAATGTATTTTTTTTACTTACACTCACGTACGTCTACATACAACACTCGTAATGCATCACATCATATTTTGAGTCAGAGTTTACTGTTTGAATATATTTGGAGAAGAGCACAAATTGCCCAGTTATTTATTCAGATTTATGCCATGTGTGCATGGCCAGTTGTGTTTGACCCATGTTTTAGGCATTCGGGTCACCCGAGAGCCCAGTTTAGCTTTATGTGCTGTATGGATTAGGTTTTGGTAATAGACAGCAAGGACATTCATATTCATGCCACTATAACAGAGTTTTAAGGTTCTGCCTGAATCATTAGCAGCAGAGACATACCATCTGTAAGTGAGACATGTCACAAATTCACCACTTCAAGGCTTGTTAATGCTGTATTAATAAATCATGTGGATAATCATTTACAAGTACCGTTTTTGTAATATTTTGAGGGTTAGGCTAGGCTAAGCACACACTCCTGCCATTTCAACTTTTGCTGAGGACAGAATCTGAAAGTGAAGCTTTTCTTAATACTTCGGGACAGCAGTTGTGTACTTTGTTCCAGGAGAAGGTGCTTGCATCATGGGCCTCTAATCTCAACACATGACACACTCTCAGATGCATGCACACGTTTTTCTTTCTGTTTGCACAAAGCTCAAAACACCTTCAGACTTTCGATAAGAGAGCAGTGTCTGGCACTGCTCGTTTCTTTTTCCATGCTCATCATTCCTCCTGTTGGTCCTTCAGCCTGGCAGTGCTGGTGGTGTGCGACAGTGGTGAGATTTGAGGCTGCTCACACTGCACCATGGGAAATGAGAACAGCTCTGCAGCCTTGCCGGTAAGAAAGAGGATGCTAGCAGGACCTGCTTTTTTGTGCTGCATAGTGTTCGATAGTGTGCGATGGAGGTCAGCAGCAGGCTGTTTGTTTTAATGCTTATGGAGCACTAATAGCCATGCTTATCTTTTTCATATTACAGAGGCATGCAGACATTTGTGGCATTTGTGGTGGCTGTTTACATTCCCACACTAATATGCATTTTTGCCCTTGTCATACTGCCCTTGAGATAACAGTGTGAGACAGGGACAGAGCGAGTGGTGCTATGCTGTAGGAAACAGACCAAAATCTGTCAGAGAAGGTGACTATTTATCTTTGACATGAACTGTTATTGGATTATTGGTAATGGACATAGTTTGTTCTATGCAGTTCTAATCTTGATTTGAATATTAACTTACAGACATCTTGCATTCGTGAATCTGTTGCTCATGTGATACCTTTTCACATTTCATGCAGCTCTGACATTCAGTTCTAACAAAGTTAGATATTAACCCTTTCTCACAGTACACTGGTGCTCCATTCCTCTGACAGAGTGGAGTTCAACTTATCAGACATTTTCAATCAGTATAAACAAATGAATTATTTTATTGCCACAAGTCCAACAATTCACACCTCTCCATAATAACACTTGTACAGAGATAAATCAGACAGCACAGCTAAAGTTTTTTGAGAGTATACCAGCGTATACAACTGCCACAATAAAATTATAAAAAGTAAACCTAGTAGGCTAGGTAAAAAAAGAAATACTTATGTAAAACTGCAAATTCTTAAAGCTCTGAGTGTCTACTTTCATATGAGCCATTAACCACTACTGTGGAGTGGGACATCACCAATAAATTCAACACTGGCACCCCAAAACAGGCAGAAATTCAATTATTTGGCCTCAAAATCTATGCATAGTCCTTAAGTAGACGGAAAAAAAGCTCCATAGCAGTATTATTCCAAGAATTTCCCTCGGGATCAATAAAGTATCTATCTATCTATCTTTCTATCTATCTATCTATCTATCTAGTACTCAGGGATTATCTTAACACGATCAGCCTGAACTTTAAATTGTATGCTGGTGGCATTGTATTGGAGTTGCATGGGTGAATTCACTCAGTGTATTATTTATTTATTTATTAAAAAAAACCTCTTAGTCCTTGGCTATGTTCCAGCACAAATGCCAACCTTTATTCTTAAACTTTCACACCTGTGTGTTCCCACCACAGGAGGGCGCAACAGACAATGTGGTGCTCTTTCCTCCTCAGGAAACAGCGTCTGACTCCACACATGAGGTACTAGTGGGCTTCACTTGGCTGCATGGTCTGAGAACTGAGTTTTATGAAATGTGTGTGTGCGTGTGTGTGTGCATGTTCATGGTTTTATGGCCTGTGTTTTAGACAGACAGGGGTGGATGACAATAAGCGGGACAGTTAAACTGAACAAATAGCAACAATTACCACAACACAATTGGTGTTCAGAGTGTGTGCTGTGTGAGACATTTGTGAGCTTCTTTAGCTTTCAGAGTCAGTGATGAGGAGCACTATAAAGAGGGCAGGGGGAATATTAGGAACTGTAGTAATTATGGCTTTGGGACTTTTATATGTCTAATCTGGGAAACATGGTCTAATTCGCTGTGTGTGTGTGTGTGTGTGTGTGTGTGTGTGTGTGTGTGTGTGTGTGTGTGTGTGTGAAACCTGATTCTCTCTAAGGAAACACTATAAATGTGACCTTTGGCCCATTTCCCAGCCTTCACCTGCAGTAGTAGTGTCACTGCAGCTCTCATCCACTCAACAGGAAGAGACAGAAAAGGGCAGAAGCTGAAGGAGGGAGAGGGAAAGAGACAGAGGGAGGGGCATAAGAAAGACAGGGGGAGGGAAAAGAAGAGAGAGGAGTGCTATGTTGAAAGAGTGTGGAGGAGGGGGAGGGCTTTTCCTCAAGTTGCTTGTGTTTGCTACTGCGAGTCTGGTAGTCACGTACAAGAGCCGGCACCTTTACTTCAACCTGTGTAGTGTTGTATGTTCTCTATCACATACATACACATACACACTCATACAACTGTACACACCGTAGGTGTAGTGTGTGTACACAGTTGCCCTCAGAAGGGCAACAGAAAAGGAGGAGGGAGCTGATTGAGGAACGTTTGGAGGACACATGTGTTGCAGTCCTGGGAGGACTGCATCATAACACACAGCCCTTTTGCACACCTTTCCTTGACTTTATCAAGATTTCTGCATGTGTGTGTTCTCCTTTAAGCCAAGGTGAGTTTGTTAATCAATTTGTGTATGTGAGCAATGGAGCGAACTTCTGTATACTGTCTCAGAGTACTGTATATTTTCATTGTTTGCATACATAAGAAATGTTTAAATCAATGTATTTAGGTATCACCAAGTTTTCCAACCATGACGATAATTTAACACACAGAAACAACTTGGATGTACTGTTCACTCAGAGGTGTTTTTGGTTAGGGTTATTACTGTTTCCACAGTAACCAGTGTGTGGCTTGGGTTGTTGTTGGCAAGGAGCTACTTTAATGGGCTTATAAGCTATACATGCTATGGGAACCCGTATGGAGTCTTTTTTCAGATCACAAGTACCTGAAGGTTAAAGCACAAAGCCAGGCACTGCCCATTCCAGCTTTAACTTTCATTATACCTGCTGTATCAGAACAGGTCGTAATTCACTGTTTCATTCCTGGTTCATTTGCAGACTTGTTATACTATTTGAGTGATATATATTATGTTGTTTTGTGCTGAAAAAGAACTGTACAAGCTCAGAGTTTAGACAGGAAACAGGAAGCTGTGAAGTTTCTATAATACTGTGAGAAACACCGGCACTCTCTCTGGCTCTATGAGAAGATGCTTTAACCCCTTACATTCACAGATTTGTTTTGACATTGAGCCTAAAGCATATTACTGAGTAACTAGTGAATAATAAAGGGAATTATGTGTAGTTAAGACATGAATGTAACTTTGGATGTGGGATGTTAAGAAGTTAAAGATCGTGACTGTAAATTTGCATTTACTTAGAATTATGTGATGGTGCTTATTCATTTAGGATGGTTGGCTAAGCATATAAAACACTAATCTATGACATCAGTAGTATATTCACTGTTCTGGTGACTGAGCACCAGCTGTGTTTGGGATGGTTTGAGTGCTGTTATAAAGTTGAATGATTGATGTCTTTGTCAAGCTGTTTTGGTAACAGGGGAATGAAGTTCTTAAGAGAAAAGAGCTGTTTGGAGTTGAAATGGTTGGTGGAGTAACACAAGTCACCATTCTGCCATTAAACAGGTGTGTAAAAGGATCCTAGCTGTGTAAAGAATGAGCCTATGAAAGTACAGGAGACACAAGGGACTGGCATTGTGGTGTAGAGAAAGAGCGAGATTGGAAGTCTTGTGGTACAGGGAATATTTTTTACATCTTGAATACTTCACTCTGCTCGATTCCCAGTTTGAGATGAACATGACTAATATTTTCCTTTTGGATGTGAGTCTAAGTCAAACAAATGGAAATGTTTTTTTCACACCACATCCTTGATGTTAAGAGTTTGCCATGAAAATTTAGCTCATTACAGTAACTTATCCATACACTTCACTCTGCATCCCAGAGTGAAAGGGATTAGTGAAGTGGGCACACTTTGGAATTGAAGACTGACTTGAGTAAATGTTTTTTTAATGACTACACTTGTGTCTTGTGGCTTCTCTACGTGTACTTTTCTGTTTTTACTTGTAATCTTGAATAGCCATGTAACCTGAGATGTTTGCAACTTAAGAGATTTTAGCCACGGGTTCTTTTAGCAGGTGTTAAACAGGTGTCAAGTAAGTATGTTATACAAATAATCTTTAGCCAACCACGGCCCTGACCAGGGTAAATCGGTTACTGAAGTTGAATGCAGTAGAATGAATCTTTAATTGATTCTTGCACATTATGATTGAACAACTTACTGACACAACTCCAGCTCACATGGTTCGGTGCATATCTTGGGTGGGCATTATAAAAAAAAATAGCATAATGTTTTCATGATAGCTGATATACTATATCATGATACATTTTTACATTCATAAGTATTACAAAGAACATTTTAAATGGAAAAGAGGACATTTTAATAGCCAATCATCTTCTTTTTTACTCTACAGTACTCTCAGAACAGCATGTTATGTAATTTACCACAGTGACAATAGCATATTTTGTTATTGCACATTCCTACTGCATATCCTTCTCTGTGCCTTTATTTTGCTTTGGGAGCTCATGCTAATTTGCCAAACTTAACCGACAACAAAAAACGCAAATAAAATGAAAGCAGTTTGTACACAAATAGCAGTTATTTCACAGAGATTCCAACGAGAAGAGCTAGTAATCAGTGTTGGGCTGTTGGAGCAATGCAGCTGTAATACATCACTGCTATAGACACCCCAACATGTTCGTAATCACAGCCAGGATACACCACCACTTCTGATTTATGCTTTCTTGTTCTGTTAGTCAATAATACGATATCTGTTTAACTGTCTGATGTGCATGTACAAAGTTATTTTTAATTGCACAGAGTCCTGTTCCTGTGCTCGGCTCATTTCAGTGGATTGCAGATTAGAAACTGTACTTATGGTCAGTTTTACTCTGTCATTCACTAAATATTTCAGAGGCCTTGCCATTCACGGACCTCTGCAGTAGAATACCGACATATGATTAGATGTTTGTAAATGGCTCCATGGTTTCTGGCGTAGCTGCTTGGTTAGATGAGGTTGTTTTATAGCTTTGGGAAAGAACAGAAAGGAAAGCAGTCGAACCGGCTCAGTCAGTATGCCTAATCATCTCAAACCCCTTTTCAGTGGAAAAATAAAAACCTGATCTAGACAGTCTGGAACAAATAAGGCACATGTTCTGTGTTGTCCCAGAATTGGTATGACTTGTCTATGACACTAGTGCTAATGTTTAACAGTAGTAAACTGACTTTTCTTTTTCTGGCTGCTATTAATGCACTGCCTTGGATTTCAATTTTATATAACACCATGCTGTAAGCATGTATTTTAGATTCGTCTGTTGCTGTTTGATGGTATGATGCCAAAAGATCAGGGTGTGTGTTTTTAAAACAATTTAGCTCAGTATTGCGTTGACACAGGGTGTGTTTGTCTATTAAGCTTAAATGTCAAAGCTTCTGTGTGTAAAGATCATGATGCGTTCTTGTTTGATTTCCACGATTAACCAGTTTGTGAGTGGTTAGTAAACATCTCAACCATTTTGTCAACAGCTCTATGGGCGAAGACATAGTTCACAAAGTGAATGATTAATCTCATTGACACAGACAATTGAATGCTCAGTCATAAATCTGAAATTCCTCTCACTATTAATGGTTTTTCTTGTGTCTATCAGGCTGAAGTTCACAGTGAAAAAGTCAGTCCAGAGGCTGAGAAATCCACCAGCGCAGAGAATGGAGTAGTCCAGACTGAAGTGCTATCTCCATTCCACAGTCTCAGTCCCGTGGTGGAGGCAGACACACAAACTCATGAGGACGGGGATGATAAAGAAGAGGAACTCGAGTTTCCCCATGACCTGCTGCCCAGCATAGATCTGAGCACTGAGCTCAACCTCACCTGGGGATCGTCACTCAGGTAGGTCTCCAGCTCCGTTCAGTCTCTCTTGCGTTCTCTCTGTTATTCTGTTGCGAACATGGACACAAGAGTGCTGACTAACATTTCAGTTTCAGGCTGGTCCTGGCAAGGGCTTCCTGATAACATGGACTTAGAGAAAATGTTTGGCATCATGTAGTTAACAAAGGGCAAGTTTCAGCATGCCACTGCTTTGAAGATATCAGATGCAAATCCCCATCTCACATTTGTTTTGCATGCGTAATTCACATAAACAAAAGCATTTTGTGCAATGATGGACCTGGGTTAGTGTGAGGATTGTCAGTCCTCGTATGAGTTCCTCTAAAAAAAACAACATGTATGCAGGTTCTGCATTTTATTTCCATGCATGCATAGTGCATGTCTGTTTGTAATCTTTATTTCATCTCAACAACCAAACTAAAAAAAATAGATTTGTATTTACTAATGATACTGTACGACAAATTATAAAATGAAATAAAAATTATTTTAATGCTTTATGAGCTGCAACCTTGCCTATCTTAGTAGTTTGAATCACACAATGAACATAAAAATGGGAAGCAACAATGTGTGAGATGGTATGGAGTAAATCAGTATAATGAGTTTATAAGTAATTCAGTTATTAACGTTGCTATAACATGTTAACCTTTACTGTATGTTACACACTAGACCAGCCTTATTTGCACCACATTCCAAACTCACTGTTAGGCTAAAAAAATCAGTCACAACCAAAATGAAATGAAGAATCTAAAGGGTACTAAGTTAAGTATATTCACAGCATTTCAGCCAGAAAGTGTGATATGATTTTTTGCACCTGGCTAAAGTGCTAGAGTGCTCCTCTTCCACAGCCGTCCCTCACTATATATTTTGTAGTTAGCTCATAAAAATGTAGCTCTGGCATGCTGTATTTGTGAGTTTGATGGCATATATTATCATACATGAAAAAAAATGATCATATCAGTGCCACAGACAGTCAGACAAGGCCTACATCTCTGTACATACTGTGGTGTCCTTCTGCTACTGATAAAGGGGTAAAAACATTCACAGTTAGAATCATGTTGCAAGATTCAATTCAATTCAATTTTATTTGTATAGCACTTTTAATAATGGACATCAAAAAAGTCTCAAAAATGTCTCAAAAGCAGCTTTACAGAAATCTATAAATTCAGGATATAAATTGTAAATGTATGAATTTATCCCTAATGAGCNGAGACGATATGAGGAAGAAACCTTGAGAGGAACCAGACTCAAAAGGGAACCCATCCTCATCTGGGTGACACCGGATACTGCAGTTATGAATAATTCCCTTCTATAACTGTGTACTACATTCTCAACAAGTGCGATTGTGTAACCAGGAAATTCATTATAGTTTTAACATGAAGTCTACATGTCTGTCCCTCTGTTATAGATGTCAATAAGTAAGTGGGCTGTTGGCTGCTTGGTTGTTTTTTTTTTTTGGTCATCTGTGTTTTTCAACTTGCACAAAACAGTTAAGAAAAGATCTGGATTTGATGAAAGATGGTCTCTAGAGCCAAAAAAGGTAATGCCACTAAAACAGGCCATTATAAAATATCTGGGGAAAAAGCAAACAACAACAACAACAGCAACAACAACAACAAACCTCATAACCAGTAATCATATACTGTATTTAAAATGTTTAAATTAAATTGAGCTCTGTAACAAAGTGTTATGGACAGATTAGATGACCTGTACCTAAATGATCAAAGAAAGGAAATACGCAGACCAAAGCCTAGCACCTCATATGTGAAACATGGTGGCTTGGTAATCCATGTCTGCCAGTGAAAACAGTAAATTGCAGATGTAGAAAAGTGTAAATGTAAATGACTGTGGGCTTCGATCTGCAAAGCACTAAACTTACTGTGACTTTGTTTGCTTAGGCTCATTTAATTTCCAAGGCCTTTATGTTCCCTGAAATGTGGGCATGTGGGTGCAATATGGATATAAAAAGCACTATACAGCTTCTACTGTATATTTAATGTAAATACCCTCATGTGACTTTCTGTACTTATTGTTTAATCCCTAAGACAGAGCCAGGATTGTCTTACCAGTTGTCTTTCTGTTGAATTATTTACAGTCTGTGCTACAAATTGAAAATATTGTTTTATATAATTCTGCATATAACACATTGTCTTTACCACGTGTGTGCTGTTCAAAAGAAAAGCTAAGGCTTACATCTGACTTGACAATTCATCTGTCTTTAAAAGGCAGATTAACGCCGCAGGTGTTCAGTGAGTTTCCAAAGTTATGTGACTCACTGTTGTGGAAAATTTGCCAGAAGCTGCTATTGGCAGGCCTGTGCATGAACGTGTGTGCACTTGAAGTGGTAGTTCAGGCATAATGGAAACTTTAATGACTTAACTTCTTAATAATTTGCAGAGTAATGTAATTAAAAGGCACATGATATCTAGAAGTTTTTTTTATTACTATTACCCCATTTTCTCCTTATTTGGTCATTTGCCAATTCCCACCCACAGCTAACAGCCAGGGCTTGTGGGGGCTAGCAAATGCTTCTGAGCTACATGAAGCCAGCCACTGCATCTTTTCCAAGTGCTTCTTATGCTATGACACAAGACAGATGAAAACAATCAGAGGAAAGCACTAACTGCTCTCTTCCTCATACATGAATTCACAAACATCCATGATTGGTTAGTGTCATAGTGATTGACAGGTCAGAGAGTAGTGCCATCCCACATACAGCCAATTTTCTTGGACTCCTTAATGCATATAGTTGTGACAGTTTCAAACATTTGATCTTCTGAGGATAGGGTGAATAGGTTTCCTTTCTGTTCTATTAATCTATAATATTCCACACAGACCAGTGAGGAGACAAAGAGAGTAAAAAAGCATATCCATGTGGGTGTGTTGTGTATACATGAGATCACAGCTGCATGTGATCATTTTAGTGGAAAACTCGCACAGCCATTAAGGTCAGTTTTTGTTCCTTCTTTTTCTAAATTGACTAAAAGTTCCAAGCATAATCGCTAAATTAGGTAGGTTTACTGTGCGGCTTTCAGAATCTGGGTTGCTTGATAAATCCCATGTGAAATACTGTATATGGATCTAACCTCATAAAGCCCCACCCTCTTCTGAAACCACAACTACACCCTTGCAGACAAGTGATTAATTATTAATACAAGAACAGGAAGATTTTCAGGAAGTCTTCAGCCACCTCGGAGCATTATGAAATGTGCTTTTTTGAGGCCAAATAGTATCTGCTTGCTGCTACTTGCAGTACTCACAACAGCTTGTACTGTGTTTGTGCATGGAGTGTTTTCGCATTGTGGAATGATGTGCACTGGTTTTGGGATTTCTGTGTGGAATAAACTGCTGGCATCTTTTTTTTTTAAATGTCCAACATTTATCTCTATTATTCTCTGTTGCTGAATCGCATATAGCCATACAGTTTCCACAGAGAGCTTCAGCCACCTCAGAGCATTATGAAATGTGCTAGTCAGTGAATGATTATTTTGCTTATTGCATCAGCTATTTAGAGGCATGTTTTGGAAAGAAAACATCACGGCTCTTATGGTGTGTTAGGATTTCTTGTTCAAGCATATCTCTGTGTGTGTGTTCATGTGTATGAATTGTATGAATAAGTAGCAGTAAGCCGGGTGAGCAAGGAGATCCCCTGCTGGGAGAAGTGCAGCATTACATGGAGGCCAGTCCACCAGTGGTGGCCACTGTAACGAGGTAACAGATAGCAAAATGCAATCAGAGAGAAACCAGGTCCAAACCTGTGCAGCACTGCCTTATAGCAATGAGCATGTTATGCATGTTTCCTTCACCCCTCATCTAATAATGTGCAAACATCCTGTGTAAACACAAGGAAAGAAAATGCATCCGCTCTTCAAAATCTTTCAAACAAAACTGACGAAACCATGGCCTCAAGCTTAAAGTGTGTCCCAGAATCCCAAAGGCATTACACTACCACAGAGGAAGTTACAGAGTCACAAATATTATTTCAGCAAATTTAATAAACAAAAAGAAATTTGTTAAATTCTAGCTTTAAGTCATCCTGACACACCCTTACTGGCCCTTACCCTTATTGAAGTCACTCTTCAAGTAGTGGACCAAGTAGTAGTTGAGAAGACTACCCCGAGTTCATGAATAGGAATTTCAAGTTGAGGGGTGTTTTCTTTAGCTTTTCCTGGAAAATTACAAGTTACGACCTCTAGTCAAACATAGCTTAAGTCATTCTCTACCTCTGCAATGACAATGGGGTGAATCTCAGAAATGCCACTGTGTCTGATACACTTATTCCAGTGCCACACACACTGACATACCACTACTGCATCATGGTAATTGCTGTGCTGAGCTGATTCACCACCAAAATAATATTTCGTCGTCAGTGGTCCCATGGTTGTTTCTAAAGTGGGCTGCCATATTGTGCATAGCAACAGAGAGATTACAGTCAGAAAGTGTATACCTATAATGTGCCTATATGTTAGATACACCTGATAAAATAATAAGTGAGTGGTCACTCAGTGTCTGTTTCCAAAGGTGCTACACACAGTTTTAATTTGCCTCTACACTGCATATAACAAACTCACCTGATTTAGTGTCCACATAAAAAAAAAAACTCACACAACTGAGAATCTCCCAAATATCAATGGATTATCTTAAATATGAAAGAGATGCAGTGTAAATCTTCCTATCACCTTTATGTTTCTAATTACAGTTGCTAAGTAGTTTCTTGATCAACGGCAGCCTCCTCTGTGGGTAATGTGTATGCGCTCTGTGTATGTGTGTGTGTGTGTGTGTGTGTGTGTGTGTGTATATAGCTTGGTTTTTTGCTACTACCACTTAGCTCTGATTGACTGATTTAATGTGTGCACACAGACTTACATATATGTAAGTTACATATACATACATCCTTATACTGATTTTATTATATCCAATAATTTACTAGATTGGAAAAAGACAGAAAGCACTGTAAGGAGAGCACATTATGATTGGTTGCAGTGCAGCATGCAGGTGTGTGCCAAGTCATCCACAGGCATGCACACGCACACACACACGCACACGCACATGCACACGCACACACACACACTGGCATGCAGGCAAGGGCTTGCCATTCATACCCTGTTTCTCCTCTCACATCTGGCAGGGTGTGTTATTAAGATCTTTCTGCTTGTAGGTTGGAAAAAGGCAGCTTTTCCAACATAATTTCTATGAAAGACAGCAGTACATGGTATTATTTCCTTACAGCTTACATTTCGAATGAATGCCAGAAGGTGACCTTGTGATTATGACTTGTGATTATTATGTTAGTGTGTTTCCATTTGCGGTTGGGAATGATTGATTTGCATAGAGTTTCAGTTGGCAGTGAAAGATGTGCTAGGTAAATATTAGCTTCACTCTGTGAATGTCTCTTTAAATTGAAGGCACAGAGGGAGAATTACTGAGGTTGAAAAGACAGAGGCAAAGTGAGGGCAATGTGTCAACAAGCTGGTGCTATTGTATTGGCCAGTGACTCAGCAGCTGTGATTCATCACCAGAAGCAGGAGCATTGGTGTGGTTATAATGTACAGATTTATCTGATGCTTGTTTCACGAGGCTGACATCATCTGTATGACTGTGCTTGTGTTGGCAAATCAAAGGACTTGGGCAGAAATAAATTTCTTTTTGTGGCCAAATAGAATCTGCTTGCTGCTACTTGGAGTGCTCAAAACAGCTTGTGTTTGTGCATGGGGTGTTTTCGCATTGTGGAATGGTGTGCATTGGTTTTAGGATTTCTGTGTGGAATAAACTGCTTGCGTCTTTTTTTAGCCTCCAACGTTTATCTCTATTATTCTCTGCTGCTGAATCCCATATAGCCAAGATGGAGAGGCAGTTTCCACGGAGAGCTCATCTCTTCCGCAGCTCCAGTCAGCTGGAATGATTCAGGAAAATGCAGCATCACACCAGTCCTCAGCAACGCTGCTGGACCGAGAACTCCAAGAAGCCTTTCAGGAATGTGAGGAACAAATAGCCTCTTTTGGCATGTCCTCACACTCAGTCACTTCATGCAGTACAGATCAGACTGACAGCTGTCTGTCAGAGGTCGTGTCTGCAACTGATAATGAGGAACTCAAGAGTGCAAATATCAAGGAGGATCCTATGCCACTGCCAATTTCACTTGCAGAATCTCAAACAGGATGTGACCTGAGTTGCCATGGAAATGTTGGAGCACAAACTACTGATTTAGCATCTTGTACAGAGGAGGCTGTGTTTTGCTTTAGAGACTATATACTAGGGAAAACACAGCCAAAGCAGGCCAAGGCTGAAGATCGCAAAGAACACAGTGAGAAATTGCATAGTGAACCAAAGGAAGAATTTCAGAAAGAACCTGAAAGGGAAACATACACTGACACAACAAAATCTGAAAATGAAGTAAATAAAATAAATGAATTACAGAAAGTACAAGAAGGTGTCAGCTTAGTAGTTTACAAAGACTCTCAGAATGAGGAGAGTAAAACTATAACAAGTCCTATGGAAAAGCCACAGATGACACCTGGAACAAACACACAAATTATTACCACTACAGTCATAGATAATAAATCACTAAAAGGATTTTCAACAGAAAATGACACTAATCATTGCTCAGTGTCAGAGAACTTGGATTGGGATGGGACACAACTAAACACACAGACATTGCTGGAGTCAGAGAAGCAGGTACAAATTATTACTCAAACAATGGCTCAGTCAGAAACAAACCCTGATCTTAAAACAAAAGCAGACAATCAAATAGAGTTGTTAGACACACTTGGACAGCTGGGGCATCTCTGCTGCTCACCTCCAGGGTTTTTATCTAATCAGGCTCATCTTACCCCACTGGAGGCTACACCTGCCCCCACACTGGGCCATCTGCAGAGAACTGAACATCAGGGTAACTGTATTGGGGCAGATGGACCCTGTAAGTCAATATCAGAAGATGAAACCCTAAACCTCGACTCAATAAGTGAAGCTGAACATGAGAAATGTTTATATAAGTTATCTACTGATAGCACCGTGATTGAATTTAGAGATGTTAAAGCCAATGAACATGAGCATGAAAAGAGATGCAGTTCAGAGGCATGCCCACTGGAGGAGGGGGAGGAGGAGGAGGAGAATGTGTTTTTTATTGGCAGTAAAGCTGGCACACACACAGTGGTGCGGGGGAAAACACACTCTCTGAGCAGAACTAGTACTAAAGGGATAAAGACAGAGGAGGAGAGTGCCCTTGAGGAGGCTTCAGCATCAGCCGTTGATTTCACACCGCCACTGACGACATCCACAATGCCAGAAATGACTGAATGTGAGGGAGTGGGAGAGAAGGGAACTGGAGATTCAGAAAGAGTGAAGATAACAGAGAAAGGATATTTAGATGGAACCACAGTATTACAGGAAACACCTGAATCTCTGTGTTCTGATGGAAAACAGAGTGAAATTGTTGCAGCAGAAGTGCAATTATGTTCGCTAAGCTTTCCAGTGACTGATAACTCACCTGCAAAGGAAGCTAAAGAGGTAGAAGCAGCATCTCGGGTGAGATGGAGCAGCAAAATGCTACAAAACTCTGAAGGGAATGAAGAGAAGGGAGGAGGTCTGCCAGTTGATTGCTCTCTGGGGATGGACTCTCTCTCTGAAGCTGGCGAGAAAGAGACAGGCACAGCCAGTGTCGTGGACATGACTGTGGTCACTGCCTCCACACCAGAGTTTAATGATAGATGTGATTGGAAGAGAAAAAGCTCTGAGTCACTGGAGAAAAGGGGAGGGGGAGGAACGGAGGAGGGGAAAGGGAAAGAAAGGGGTGGAGCAGAGACTTTGAACAGAGAGCAGGCACTGTCCTTGACAGTGACTAAATCGTATCCTCTCCATGACAACGGAGTGACACCGGTGGCACCACAGCAAAGGGGTGAACTCGTCACTTTGGTCGCAGCAGACATAGCTGATACAGCCTTACCTTTGTTGACCAGCAGCAAAACAATTGCCAGCAGCTTCATCAACCCCTCCTCTCCTGTCTTCCTCTTAAACGCCACAGAAACAGACAGCAAGGAAGCGTCAGAGAAAGAGGCTCATCTGAACGAGAGTTCTAATGCATTGGGTGAAAACCAACCAAACAGCGATATTTCACATCTTCCAGCTGCGCAGACCAACTATCAACAGGTACAGAATACTTTGTGGATTCAAACTGAAATTAGCAGCACCCAACAAAACAAGGCGGGGACAGGAAAAGACACGTACCATAAGAGTGAAGACCAGCACCCATCATCTACATCTCAGCTGGATATGAGGAGCAGCACTAGAAGTTTTAACAGTGGGGATGGGAGAACTGGGGGAGATCACGATGATATGCCACGCCAGGTGACTGATTTTGCGTCTCTGCCGCCACTAACAGTTCATGAGAATCTGTGGCACCCAGTAAGTGAGACAAGCTTTAGCTTTCAGGGGTTATTTAGCAACAGAAGACCAGACCCATCCCAAAAAGAAGTTTATACCATGTGTGAAAGCACCAGTGAGGCTGAGGTGACGGAGGAAAACATGACTGTGAATGAAAATCCTGAAAAGCATATTGATGGCAAAAAGGCAAATGATTCAAAAGATAAAACTACTAATAACATTGCATTGAGTACTGAAGAGTCACTGAAGAGTGTGAGCACTAATGATACAAAGACCTCTGAGAACAATGCAGTGAACCAAAATCCTGATCTGTGTTCGAATAACAAAGAAGAGAATCAAGGAACGGATGAAATTGTAATAATCACCCAGAGTACCCTGGAGCATAAACCTTCATTAGAGGATACTAATGAAAAAGGGGTTGAACTGCAGCATGCTGTTGTTGAAGAGGGTGGACGTGATAAGATGAACCTCTTCTGTCTTTCTGACTCCACTGTGTCTGATGTAGAGAAAAAATCTGAGGTTGTGCTCCCTACCAATGAAATGGATGGAAGGGAAGCTAAATCAGTGGAATATGATGTGAGAGAAACTTGTGAAGACAATTTCCATAGCACTCTGAGTCACAGTGTACAGCAGCAGTCCAAGTTAGAGCCTCAAACTTCAGAAGATTCTTCTCAGGAACACTGTATAAAATCCGAGGAAAAACCCCTCTCCTGCTCAGGTGGAGACGGCATGCTGTCCAGTCACTCGACTGACAGCACGGGCATATCCAAGCAGGGCCCAAAATCAAATACTGAACAACCCTGTGTAATTTTCGTTGGATGTCCTCAAGCAAAATATGAAGAGCACATGAGTGAGCTCCAATATCAAACAGAATCCAGTCATGACACTGGACCAGCTTCAGAAGTTGCCATGGGTGTTGTGAGTACAAAAGATCCTACGCCTACTGCTATAAAAGTATGTAGTACAGTGGAAGGGAGCGTACACTCTGCCAGGGCCAATATTCAAAGTGATACTAAAGTGCCTATTGTGCTCAGGCCTCCTGGCCCTATGATGAGTCACTTGGAGGTCATTAATGACTATAATGTTTCTCTCCCAGGAGAGGAAATGAAATGCAGCCGGGAAGTTAATGCAGAGAGGAGCAGTGAGATTGTAAAAACCAATACTGTAGAAAAAACAGAACCTGTGGAGACTACAGGAGAAAAAGTAGAAAATAATACCAGCTTTTTCTGTATGAATGTGTTAATCCCTGAAATAACTGTCACGGCTTCTTCCATGCAGGATTCCAAGTTAGCATCTAAAGAAGTGGAAGGTACTAATTTGACTTCAGGCAGCCTACTTGGTGATGACAACACAAATGAGAAGATAGATTTTGTGGTGCTTAAGGACTCTAAAGATGGAAAACCTGAAGTGGATATTAAGCCTGGGGCACCTGAGAAACCGTTAAGTACTGGTCAGGATCCCCTGTCCTGCTCTACACCATCTGCTGCTGAATATTCCAAAGCAGAGAACACGCTGTCAAGCCAGACTGTTAACAGTACAGGCATATCTCAACAGGACCAGATATCAAATACTGTGATCTTGAAGGAATGTTCTCAAGCAAAACTTGAAGAGAACACGAGTGAGCTGCAATATCAAAAAGATTTAGGTCATGACAGTGGAACAGAAGTTGCCATGAATATTGTGTCTATGAAAGACCTCACACCTCCTGAAATAGATGTATCTGGCATGGGGGAAGGGGGAGTTTCATCTCCCAACATTCAAAGTGATCCTAATGTATCTATTGTTCTCATGCCTCCTGGCCCTATGATGAGTCACTGGGAGGTCATTAATTATAATGTTTCTGTCTCAGAAGAGGAAACACAATGCAACTATAACAAAATCAGCACTCTGAACAATGGAAGTGTTGATGCAGCAGATATGAGAAATAAGATTGTGAAAACTGATACTGTAGAAAAACCTGATGAGCATTCTGAATCTGGGGAGACAAAAAGAGAGAAAAAGGAAAATGATAACAGTTCTTCCTGTATGAATGTGTTAATCCCTGATATACTAACTGATGTTGCTTCTTCCGAGCAGGATATCAAGTTAGCTTCTAAAGAAATGGAAGGTACTAATTTGGCACCAGATAGTTTACATAGTGATGAAAATGCAAATAAGATCAAATCGAGCCAGTCTACTAACAGTACAGACATATCCCAACAGATCCAGAAATCAAATACTGTGATCTTGGAGGAATGTTTCCAAGCAAAACCTGAAAAGAACATCAATAAGCTGCAATATCAAACAGATATAGATCATGACAGTGGAGCAGAAGTTGCCATGAGTACTGTGTCTACAAAAGACCTCACACCTCCTGACTTGGTGGTATCTGGCAAGAGGGAAGGGGGTGTTTCATCTTCCAACATTCAAAGTGATACTTTAGAAATACCTAATGAGTATTCTGAACCTGTGGAGACAAAGAGAGAAAAAATCGAAAATGATAACAGCTCCTCCTGTATGAATGTGTTAATCCCAGCTATGACAACTGGCATGGCTTCTTCTGTGCATGATACCCTGTTAGCATCTAGAGAAGTGGAATGTACTAATTTGGCACCTGGCAACCTATGTAGTGATGAAAAAGCAAATAAAGGGATTGATTTTATGGTACAAGAGGACCCTGGAGATGAAAAACCTGAAGTGGATGTTCTAACAAGGGAACCAGGGAGACAATTAAATACTCATCATGAAAGGGATCAAATTACACATACAAGTCCTATAAGACAAGCCACTGAGCGAAATACAGAAACTCTGGCGCTTATTCCACAACACTGTGATGATGGCAAATTCTATGACAAATGTGATGCTGTTTCTAAGCCAAATGCGTCAATAGCAGATAAAGTTGACCTTTCCTCACCATCTGCCCATGCAAAGCCGAATTCCTTGGTGGAGACAGACACCTCTACTGCTAAGGAATACTGTGTGATTGAACTTTCCACTGTGATATCGCAACACTCAAGCCCCAAACCTGCTGCCTCTGAAATCAGCCCTGTCCTAAATCAGGTGCTGATAGAGGATACAAGTAGCTTGAGCAAAGATGATACAGTTAGAACAAATAAAACATATCAAGAACATACTGAAAAAGAAAATCATGTGATTAAGTTGGATCATCTTGAAAGACCAGAGTGTGCAAATGATGCTAGTCTATTCAAAGAACAAAACACTATAGATAAACTTAATGTCTCTGAAAATAGAATGAAGTGTGAGCAATCATTCAACAACACAGGTACATTGGATAATGGACTGTCTGGAAACCTTGTAGAAGAGATAAACAAAAATGAGGAAACAACCCCTTCAGATAACCTACAAGACAGCAATCAAAATCTGGAGAAAGAAGTAGAAAACATACAAACCAATGTTAAACAGAAATTGATAAGTGTGGATCAAAGGGAGACACCAGAAGAAAAAAAGGACAAGAAAGAAGAAAAGCACCTAGATGAAACAGTACCAGGAACATCTTTGAAGACTGGTTTTTATGATTCTAGCTTAATCCTCGCAGGATTTGTGAAGGAAGTGCAGAGCTGTGGTAGGGATTTGATTGAAACCACTCATCCATCCATGGATCAGGACCGGGTGCAGGTGACATGCTGTGAGAGAGACCAGACACAAGATCAGACAGTATTTAGTGAATTGGATTTGGCACCTGGTTTAAATATTAAGTTCCAGTCTACAGAGCTACAAAAACCACAGGAATGCATTGAAGCTGCAGAAACAGTGGAAATTAGAGGTTTAGAGAGGTATGATGATGTTTCTATAAACGAACCCAAGGTTAGCTGTCCTGGTTATGAAGTGCAGGCCAGTGGGATTTTGGAAAGTAGAGTTGAATCTGAGAACTCCAGTAGTAGTTTTGGAACGTTGGAAGATGTCACGTTGCTGATGGATCACAACAATATCATTACTGAGGGTGTTGGGTGTCTTGATGGTAAGCAAAATCAAAGTGAACCCAGTATCAAATCAACAGCCTTTAGAGATATCTCTTCTATAATTACAGACATGAATGAAACTAGAACAGAAGATAGAAACCAAGCAAACCAGATTAAGTTGGACAATGAAGAAAATAAATTCCTGAGAATTTCAGCAGCTCTTGAAAATACAGAGCTCAACAATGAGCTGAAAGAAGTGTCAGTGTCTTTCATTCAAGATTCACAAGAAAGTGAGGGCAAACCCCACTTGGGCCAAACAAGTGAATCACAGGTCAGTGTGGATAAACCTGAAGGTCTGGAGGAAGTCGTACCTGACCTCTGTAAAGCTGTTGAACTTGCCAACATTTTGTCTAAGCCATGTGCGAATTCTAGCACCTCACACGATGAACACAAAACAGAGGATCAGTGTTTCAGTGCCATCACCTATGGCAAGAACAAGTGTACTATAGCTCAAATTCACAAAATAGAATTCCCTTGTACACCCCTTCAAACTGAGACCTTGACTTTGGTGAAAGAGCAACATTACGAGGCATCTCTGGATCCCAAACATTCACAAATCAAAGACTGGCAGAATGCATTTGATCCTGAAGCACAGCATACTGACTCACAAGACCTCACAAGTGCAGGAATTGAAGAGGAGGCCAAAAATAAGAAGATACCAACAGCTATTTCAGGAGTGGTCAAGCAGATGGAGCACAGGAAGGAAGAGATAAGTGGATGCAAAGAAGAGGGAAGAGAGAATGAGACAGCAGAGGGCAGGAAGCTCGCAGAGAAGTCTGAAAGGACTGAGACTAGGGCTGTAGGAAATGAGAGAAAATTGCCTGAACACAACAAGGAGAACTCGGTTTCCTTCACAGTCAAAACAGTGAGTGGTGGCACTGATCTCCTTAAATCAACTGTCAGTAATGGATTGCAGACTGGACAGGAAAGAGAGTTATCATCAAGCCCCAAACTCACTGCTGTTGCCATGGCATCAAGCTCACAGGACCCTTCCCAGACATTACTCAATGCTAATGCAGACTCTGGTCAGGAGGCTGCCAAATCCTTTATTCAGACTATGGGTGAAAGTGAAACAGAACACGTCTCAAAAGATGGAGAAGTGGACTTCACTTTATTCAGCAAAGTAGTTCAGAAGGAAAAGGCTGATGGCAATGAATACACTGAACATGTATCAACAGATGAAGACAGGTCAGTTACTCCGAAGACTAGTGCATTATCGGAGGAAGATGTTTCATACAGCCCAGGTGCAGCTGTTAGTCCTTTAGAACTGAATCAAAAAGCAGTCAGCACAGAAGAATCATGTGAGTGTACAGACTGGCTCAGAGAACTGAAAAAGGTGGCCTCTATAGCTCAGACTCAACAGAAATGTAAGCTTGAGACGCCTTGTGGATCTGCAGATAACAGGTACTTGAGAACTGCTTAGGAGAGAGTTTATGTAGCTGCTATTCATATTGAATAACAATGATTAGATTTTTTTTTAGCAGATATACACTTCAAGCAGATATACATTGTTTATCAGATATACATTTCATGATTTTAATCCCATAAATGATTGCGGTGGTTCACATGACTTCTTGGGTGGTAAAAGAAATCAGGAGGCCTTTCAGTAAATGATAAAAGATTTTTACATTCATTATATTTTTCAGCATATCTTAGTCTCAGCCTCAGATGCTACATGTCCATGCATCTGATATCTTTTTATAGCTGCTCACAATCTTTAGAATCTTGAAGGTTGCAATCTGCTTGGGTTTTTGCACTTCTGTGTATACATACATATGTACACTGGCTTTCAATGTGAAGCTAACTGAGCTTTTCAGAGCAGGAAGCAGTCGCTGGATTAAAAAGAAAATTTTCATTAAGGCAAGTCATTAAAAGTTAGTTGATAGTTGTGTTTGGAAAAAGGCCTCTTCCTGTGAAAATATGTTGTTCTTGGCCATATTTAGTGACAAATATTACCACACTGTCTAACAACGCCTAGAAGTCTGCTATTCTAGCCATAGCCTAACCTACACTTTTAGATAGTAATGTTCCATTTACCACCCCCAGAGTCCTTCTAGGGGAATCCATAAATGTTCTATGTAGAAACCCACAACAGAGGATTTTAATTTCAGAAAATGTCCCAGTTAGAACCCCTTTAGGAATTTAGAAGTCTTAACCATTCAAAGAACTCTTGAAGAAACATTTTCTCTAAGTGCACTATAACTTTATGGTATATCTAGGCCTTGTTTTCAATTTACAGAAAGTTAGGAAGTATAAATATGCAAGTTTTTGAAACTGTATAAACTATCGTGGTGGTTTAATGAAAGTTTGCACATCTACTATGGCCCATTATCTCCTGAAGGTGATCTCAGCAATGACATCATCTCATGCCCTTTTGTGGCAAGAAAGAGCCTATTCATATAAACACCCAACAACACATTGCCCTCACAGAGACTATAAACAATTGCTTATGCGATCTTTGTTTTGTGATGCACACATGGTCATCTCTTGACCCGTTTTCTATGCTTGTTGTTTCTCCCTAGACCTTTTGGGACTCTTGACAAACCTCAGGCTGAACTAGAGTCTGATTCCCCTACTAAAGACAGTGATTCTGTAGTAAAGGAGCAGCCAGAGGATCCACCAGACAGCAGGTAGGAACTTTATTAGACTACATTACCACTTCTGCATAAGTTAGTTTATTCTGTAAGCTGTANAAGTTACATTCTGATAGGAATGTTGTTTACTTTCTCTCTAATTCTGTCTTCTTCACTCTTTACCAACCTTGCTATAAAACTACATAGCCACACCATAGAGCACTTGGTGCCTGTCAGTCATAGCCTTTGACCCAGACGTTTACTAGGAGAGACAGACTGGGGCCAGAGAGTGACACACTTTATGTCCTTCTTATTTCTCAACACACAAAGGTTAGCTTGTTAGTTCATGCTGGTAGTCACTGGTGTTGTGTTCTGGTGCATGAGTGGCTTTAGCTTGCTGAAAAGTAGCTGTCAGATTCTCTCTGACTCTCTGGTAGATGTGGTCCACAAAGAATGTAGGCTACATATGTGAATCTGTTTGTGTTCTGGCAAATGTGAGTGCAAGAATGTGCAACCATGCATACATATATGTTTACTATTTGCGCCAACACCTCTTATTCCTAGAAGCCACCCACCATTGCTAGAGGCCTATCAGTGTAGAACAAAAAGGGATGGAGCAGTGGCACACTCGAGACCAGTGTGAATGAGTCAGAGTGCATGCTTGTGGGTGTGTGTGTGTGTGTGTGTGTGTGTGTGTGTATGTTTGAGAGAGAGAGAGAGAGAGAGAGAGAGACCAGCAAAGTCATGAGGTATTTTGAGTGCAGCGCCTAAAGGGAATACCCTCCATGCTGTAGTGTGTAGTCTGCACTCAATCAGGCTAGTGGACTCTGCATGCTCCAACACTTGGTAAGTTCTGCACTCATTTCACTGTTCTTGAAGTTTAGACATATCGCTTCTTTATGTTTCTGAGACTCATGGGTACATTAAGTGCTAATAATTGTCAGGGTGCAGCAGATGGAAAGCATCTTGTTTCTTTCTCTCTTCCTGCTTCTCTGTCTCATTCCTGATTTCAAACAGATGACTATGTCCTGTATAATCACCCCTTTGAAACATGTTTTGGGATTTAAATGTTACTCTCAGTGACATAGGTGTTTGCATGCTAATGTCTCTGTCTATTCAGCTCCTTCCACCCTGACAAAGATAAACATGTGCTAACAAGCCACAATTGGATCTGCACATGCTCACCATAACAGTAACAGACGGTGTTCACCTGCATGTGGCCAATAACTTTACTTTTATATCTCACTGACATATTACCTATGGCGTTTGTTGTGTATGAATTTATTTTTCCAGATGCTTGATTGTTTTTCATTGTTATGTAATAAAAATAGTCATCAGAGTTCATCATAAAAGAAGTTCTAGGGTTAAAAAGCTTTTCACATTGTTAAAAATATATTTTATGTATTTATATTGAAACCTCAGGCCTAGAAATAGGATCTCCTTCATAGATATGTTACCACAAATGATTGCATGCAATAACATACTCCTACGTGTGTACAGTTTTTAATACTTTCAATGCTGTTTACACCACTGAGCCAAGGTTTGGCTACAAATTCTGGACATGCTGTTCTTAGTTCTTAAGGGGCACCTAAATATGCTCAGGAAAGCTAATTCATCTGAATGTAAAGGAAGAATATTCATGTAAGAGTATACGTGGCTGGAAGAAATGGGTGTGTGAAAGAATCATAGTTATCATGGTAATTCATGATTACCAGAAAGAATTGTCTGGGAAGCAGTAGATCGTAACAGACTTGGGAAAAACTGAAAGTATGTAACCGTTTTATATGGCAACTCTAGTATAATTAGGTGAAACTGCTTCTGGTGGAGTGTAAAAAAGTGTGAAAATTGCTTTAGGTTACACTATTAACTTTAGGTTGCATTGTTATATGCCAGCTCCTTCAGCTACTTTTATTTATTGCAGTCTGTTTGCTATTAAACACTGTCTGGGCCTCTAGGCCTATTTCAGAGGATAAAGCTGCTCCCAAGTGATTAGGTTGTGTGAGAATATATGTTAGTGTGTACTTGCATGTACGTGTCAGAGAGAGAGATAACTGTGCTATTTGGTCTCTTTTACAAATTTCTTTTGTTCTTGCGGTTCTCATGGCACTCTAGATAAGTTACAGTAGAAATATGTTGAACTTAAATATCTATTATGAGATATTATGAATAAATATCTATTATGCAGATCTGAAGTGGCTGTATGGGGCCTTCTTGATTAAAGGATACAGTGTGTGGAAATGCCAGTACTATGCTATGCTATGCTATGCACAGTTGTTGGAAGAGAGTGGATGTCTAGAGGCTGAGATGCATAAGTGAGTTATATTTTTAGAGTGTGGCAAGAGGCTGGCCCTCACTATGAGCAGCTGGAGAACCGCCTGCTGTCTACCCAGTTGGGCTTTTGCCATCTTTCTTTGGCCAATACCAAATATATGGGTTTTAGTAGTTTATATTTCATTTCTACTTTGGGGCGAGGCAATGTCACATCGCCTGAACAGCGCTCCACCTTATGATTAAAGTTTTATATAAAATGTATGGTTTTATGTTTATAGTTTCTTAGTATATATTGTGCTAAAATATGCTGGTAATTCAGCTGGAATAACATTCCAATACTATATTCCAGAATAGCATTGCATTCTAGACCAACATGCTGCACCGCTCCTCTTACCAGAACTATCAAGAATTATAAAAAGGAACCAGTGAATTAGAAAGGGTTAAAACAGAGTAGTTCGAAATGCCTAACCTTGTAGAATAGTTGTCAAATTAAAAATACAATCAACAGCAATCAATGATGCAGACTCAAGGCTTGTTTTCCACTTGTCTAATCGTTTTGTGTCTGAAAAAAAATCATAGTGGAATACAAAATCTTAGTGGATATATATATATATA
>CM074947.1:13747537-13786018 GCA_037577455.1 Pangasius macronema
GATGAAAATCCTTTGCAGTCAGTGACTGCCTGAAGTCTGGAGCCCATGTTCTCAAAACTCAAATTCTGAGTTTCCTCAGTTGCTGCTTCAGTTGCTGCTTGTTTGTGGGTCTTTCTGCATTGAAAAGCATGCTCTATTGGGTTGAGATCAGGTGACTGACTTGGCCATTGAAGGATATTCCATTTCTTTGCCTTCAAAAAGTCATTGTAGGCACTTTTGGCAGTGGACAGCATGGGCACTCTGGCAGGTTTGTGGCTACACAGCCCCATATGCCGCAAGGTGTGATGACTGTGTGTTCTGACACCTTTCTATCATAGCCAGTATTAAAGTTTTTAGCAATTTGTGCTACAGTAGCTCTTCTGTGGGATCAGATCAGACGGGCTATTGTTCGCTCCCCACGTGCATCAGTGAGGATTGGGCGCCCATGACCCTGTCGCTTGTCGTTCCTTGGACCATTTTTGGTAGGTACTAACCACTGCTCACCAGGAACACTCCACAAGACCTGCCGTTTTGGAGATGCTCTGACCCATTCGTCTAGCCATCACAATCTGGCCCTTGTCAAAGTGGCTCAGATCCTTATGCTTACCCATTTTTCCTGCCTTCAACACATCAACTTTGAGAACTGACTGTTCAGTTGCTGCCTAATATACCCAACCCCTTGACAGGAGCCATTGTAACGAGATAATCAATGTTATTCACTTCACCTCTCAGTGGTTTTAAAGTTATGCCTGATCAGTGTATATATATGTAACAAAACAAGCCTCAGCCTCTGTAAAGTGAACAATGTATTTTTCTGTCAAGCTCTCCTTACCCCTTTGTGTATTTGTGTGTTGTCCAGGCCACTGCTGTCAGACTCAGCTGATGGGAGTGAGTCTGTCCTTTCCTTCCCCCCACCCCCAGAGGAGGACACATTGCCGCCTGCTCTCCCTGCTCACCTGTTTTGTGACAGCTCTGAATTCCCCACCCCGCCACCCACACCCCCAGAGAGCGCTCCTGTAGACCCCGAACCTGAGTCTGCACCTCCTGTTTCTCCCTCTGACCCAGATCTGGTCCCAAACGCAGCAGTAGTCCTACCTCAGCTCCAGCACGGCCAGCAGCCAGATCTTCCAGCCAGGTACACTACTCTTCCATCTCTTCAACAGTTCCATTTATCCTTGTGTGAAATGTGCCTGTGAGAGTGCAGCTATTGGTTAAGACCTCAAAATGATTTTTCAAAATGACTTTAGGTTGAAAGGTAATCTGGTAAGCCACAAATAAGTTTCCTCTTCTTCATGCAGATGGTGATGGACGCAGCACAGTCCTAAGAGTGCTGATTCACCACTAATGTTTTCTGTGCTCTCTGCCTGCCTGTATTAATTAATGCAACACTTGCATAGGTGGCCGCTCTGTTGTTTGTGTGAGTCCTAGTCCTGTTGCCACCAAGAGAGACATCATTCACTTTTAGCTGTTTAATGCAGATTTTCCTTGCAGGTGAATAATAATGGCAGCTTTTACTGAAGCCTTAATGTGACGTGCTGAGATATACTGAGCTGGTTGATGCTACCTCAGCATTCTTCCCCCGCTGATTCTCATAAAAATGGCAGCACAGTAATGCATCTGCATCCTATGAATTGAAAATATATGCTGCTCTGATGTTTTCTGTCATATGTTTGCTCACACAGATATATTTGAGCTATAATGTAGCATCGGCCACAGATGAAGCATTTCACTAGCACTGCTTTGTTTGGATAGAGGACAGGATGACTCAGCCACGTTGACAGAACGTGTGAATAGCGTGCACATTCCTTTTCTGTTGTAGAGGTTTAGTGTGCTACACTCAGTAGCACTGCCTGGCTACATCTACACACTGCTGCCCACTACAGTATATAGTGAGTGAATGCATGGAGAAGCAGCTAAATTTACAAAATATGATGACTGATGATATATATATGCAACAGAACTGATTACAATATTAATTAGGCATTTGCCTAATGGTATATTTCATAAAACCCTAAGGGCCTATCTGCCTCATATTAATTCATCAGAGCCCTGTGGCCCTGCTTTCAATATACATACTGACAATACAGAACTTATGCATTTTGGCCATGACGATACACATCTATTTCAGCATATAAGTGCCATTAACCCTCTACTGCATGAATTATTTATTTATTTTTTATGGATTTTTATTACTTGAATTAGTTCAAGAAATAAAAATATATTTCAAAATTTAAAAAAAAATTAGGGGGGTAGTTTGTAAATTGTTGCCTTATGGCAACAATGTGCAGTAAAGGGTTAAATATAATAAAACACAAATATTTACCTTTGAAAGTAGAATCAAAATAATAAATTAAATTTAACCATTCGAGTAATTGAATATGATTTTGCATAGCATGTTTTCCAGCATGTTTTTCGTACCCAAGAAACTACTAAAATTGCCTAAAATAATAAGCATTTTATCATCTTTACCCATTAAAAATGCAAAGACATATGACTATGAATGTACAAGGTGGAATGTCCCCATGTCCTCTCACCATCCAAACTCACTATACTATTGCTTATGCTATACTATTGCAAAGAGGCAACATTCAGGAATGTATGCAGCAATACCTATGTGAACCTCAGACTGACTCACAGATTTTAAATACCGGGATTAGTTTATGCATCAGAATAGTAAGTTCAATTATTTTATTGTATTTACTGACATTACTGACACTGATAATAAAACGTCTCTAGGTTACGCATGTAACCATGGTTCCCCGAAGGGAACGAGACGCTGCGTCTCTCTGCCACACTTCCGGCATCCCTGCCGTGCTTGCCTCATTTTTGAAAGCTAGCGCGGNCATGTGATTCAGAGCGCGGTCACGCTGAAGGCGTTCCCATAGCGTTTCGACGCAGCTCGAGTTCCTGAAGGGGAACTGTACATTAGGGCTACTTCAGCTAGCTAGTCAGAGAGTGGAATTTCAATAGCTGAGTCTCAATTTGCTTGTCATATTAGCTTATTATCTATCAAACTTTTTTTTTTTTTTTTTAATCTATAAAATGCTTCAGTTAGCTGAAAACACATGAGAGAAAACTGAAGAGAAAAGAGAGAAACAAGCAAATACACAAACAACAACAAAAAAATCTGCTTCGCAAGTTGTTTTTTTTTTATTTGTCTTTGGAATGCTTTCAGATGTCTGCAATAAATTAAGTCACTGTTTGTTCATATATCAGGCATTCAGACATTTCTACTGACATTAATGTTTCACAGCCCTCACACAACAAAGACACAGAATGAGCTTTCTTAGTGAAACAGGAAAGCTTACTTCACTGCCAGCCTTTTCAACCATTGCTTCTATAAATTATATCACTAAGTCTGCTGTAATCCTAGACTTATCACCTACTCTATCACACTAGTATGTTGCGTGTAGAAAATTGGACAGGTAGAGTAGAATGGTTCTGCTGCAGTTGTGCAGTTGTTGGCTGCATTGTTTTAAACTTTAATTGCTCCATTTCCTCTGGATACAGAAAAGTAGTCTGCAGTTACAGCATATGTGAAGGCTCACTGTTTCTCCCTCCCTTTCTGAGTTACTTTGAGAGACTGCAGCAGCAGCATCTGTGTTTTTTTATTGGTGAATTCCAGCTACAGTAGACATCATTGAATTAACATTGGCTAAGCTTTTCTTTTCTCTATAAGCTTCAACTTAATTATTAGCGTATTGCTATTATTTTTAGCTTATGAGATGACTTTATGATTGGCTGCAAAAGATAATGGTGTTTTTAGTTTAGTGATCTCTAGGGTTAGGACACAGATGGGGGATAAATTAATTCGGAGCAGGACAAATTGACCTTGGTTGTGGGTCAAGATTTAAGTGGGTTCATCATTGAGGCATGGATGGCAGGAGCTTCAGTCACAAACACTGCTTAATTGGCTATGTTTCAATATGAACAGTGACTAAAGTAATCCACATTTAGATCTATAGAAAAGACCTGGAAATTGTGGTCAAAAGCATACATTAGTGTGATTATGCAAGGAAAAACGGAAGAGCAACTGACATGGTCAAACTGGCAGCAAAACAGTATTTCAACAAGTACGTAGACATGGATTTATAGTAAGGTTGCTGTTTATAAACCCCTCATAACTAAGACAAATGCACATTTGAGAGCTCAGTGGTTCAAAAACCATAATCACTGGTCTACAAAGATGTGAAAAAATCTGGTCAGATGAGTCATCCTTCACCATCTTCTCAACAAGTGGGCGAGTGCAAGTTTGGTGAACACCAAGATAACGGAACAAGCCTGAATACCTGAATATAGAGTGAGGGGAAACAGGGGCTCCTGTAGGCTGTGGAGGCATTTTGCTGATATGAGTTAGAGTGATGGGTCACTGCAAATCAGCAAATCATTCCAAAGTTATTGTGACTGATCGTCTTTTTTCTATGATGAAACATATCTATCCTGATGTGAGTGGTCTCTTCCAGGATGACAATGTCCTCATCCACAGGGCATGAGTGCTCACTGAATGGTTTGAGTATGAAAATGTTGTAAATCATATGCTATGACCTGAACCCAGTTGAAAACCTTTGGGAGATTTTGGGCTGACTTGTTGAACAGTGCTCCCACCACCACCATCAAAACTCCAACTGAGAGAATAGCTTGTGGAAGAATGGTGTTCATCACTTTAGTTCAGTCCAGAAACTTGCGGAATCTATGCCAAGGTGCTTTGAAGCCCTAAATAAGTTTAATTGAATTTCTTCATGGTAGACCAGGTTGCTCTTGGGAAAGGTAGGTACAACAGCACGGAAGGGAAGGGTCACATTACTGGGTTTAGCTCATGGTTGATGAGAAACCTGTACACCAGTCTACACATTGATGTATTCTTTATTTTACCAGGGCAGTGGTAGCTCAGTGGTTAAGATGTTGGACTACTGATTACTGATCGGAAGGTAGGGTTCAATCCCCAGCACCACCAAGCTGCCACTGTTGGGCACTCTTGAGCAAGGCCCTTAACCCTCAACTACTCAGTTGTATAAAAAATTAGATAAACGTAAGTCGCTCTGGATAAGGATGTCTGCCAAATGCCGTAAATGTAAATGTGTTTTGACAACAAAAGATATTTATATGTATATTATTTTGTACCTTATTTGGTGTGCTGAACTTTCCATTTACTTGTGTGTTTTACCAAAAGCTATGTGATCATGGCACAGCATGGTTGGGTACCACCAAACACTTCATTTTACACATCAGAGACATGAACTACCATTTAACCATGTATTGTATGTAACTGTATATATTTATAGAAATTATTAACATTATTAGCTTATTACTGTTATTTTCAGCTGGGTCACATTATGATTTAAAAGGTGAAAAAAAAATCAAAGGAAAAAATTCCGAAAAAGTCCAGTTGACCTAAATTTTGTGTAAATAGAGGATATGATATAGATGACTTTGAAAGAGGTTTCATTATTGGGGCATGGATGCAGGAGCTTCAGTTACAAAGACTGTAAAATTGGCTGTGTTTCAACAGGACCAGCGATGAAATTGATCTGCATTTAGATCTATGGGAAAGACATCAGCAAATAGAGTAGGAAGTAAGTGCACATTCAACTGCCATAATGCTTCATTTAACACACCAGAGCCACAAATTAGTGTGATTACTATTTAGTATATGAGGCATGAGAGATTTGTGACATATGTTTACTTTGTTAGATCAGGTTCAAAAGATTTGAATTATGGTTGAATATAGCAGAGTACGAAGGTTCTGTCTCTCCCCAGAGTTAGTAAAGACTCCCAGTCCTAAAATGCAATAGATAGAGCTGGGCTTGTGTGAGAAGTTCTTTGTTCTGCTTTCCCATGAGCAGACAATAGATTTATAATCCTCATGTTTCAAATCCCTTCAGCCTCCCAGTTTCCCATATCCACTGCTCTTTCACACTGTAAATCAATATGAATTGTGTGGACTGCGTAGACTGGCGAGGGGTCCACTGTCTGCCCTGTAGGCAGTTATACTGCATCTTTCTTTACCTTCTTATTCATTCTTCTTCTTTCTCTATTTCCAATCTTATGCAATAAAATATTTAGGTCCCATGTTTCATTTTGTTATGAGTTCAAGTTATTTAGATCTGTAATATAGCCTGTCTCCTTCAGGACTGGCAGAATTAATTTGGTAATGGCGGTTAGCACAAGCTCTTGAATGGGTAAGCCTATCTTTCATTGTGTTGTCTTGAACAAGCAGGAGATTTCAGAACCTTTAAAAGGATAGAAAGTCATTTTATTCTCTGGAAAAGTCATCTGTAAGTGATGTTCCTATCAGGATTTATTAATTATTTTTTTTGTTGCATTATCTGTGTCATAGATGATCAGACAGTATAAGTAATGAAAGTGCTGTTAGTGCTTTAGTACTTAAAACAATTAGAAACTGAAATCGGGTCAGTCTTCATGAATAAACTAAAACACACACAAACATAGAAAGGGATCTTTCTCAGGGTCTATTGTTCAACTCCTTTTTGTTTTCAGCTGCCTGTCCACTCCTATTGGAAGTTTCCATTTTCTCCATGAAAACTCACCAGCAGCTTCCTTATAACTCATGAAAAAAAATGTATACAGAAAGAAGCAGTGAAAAGGAGATTATGGTGTGTTTAATTTTAAATGTCAGGTGCAATTTTGCTTTGGATCGAGAGAATGAGAGAATGAGAGAATGAAGACGTGGTGGGGGATGTGTTACATAGCTTTGTGTGGGGTGCTCTATTGTTTTCGTTCCATTTGCAGATAGGGCACCAGAGGGCTGATAGACAGAGAAAAGCTGCTTGATTGTTTATACCTAACTAGCCCCGAGAGAGAGAGAGAGAGAGAGAGAGAGAGAGAGAGAGAGAGAGAGAGACAGAGAGAGACACAGAGAGGGGGAGGAAGATAACCAACATTAGCTTCGCTGAATGGTCCAGTGCTTCAGAGAGGGGAGGTACTAGTGTGAAGTAGCATCATCCTCCTTCCTCCTCTCTCTGTTATACTCTCCATCTTTTATTTAATATCTTTGCACACTGTTTTGCTCTTTCGACCTTGAAGCTCTGCTGTTGTCACGGATACAAGCAAGCCTCAGCCTCCTCCCTCTACCATGTAAAGACAGCATGTGAGAAGCGGATTATTGGATAGAGGAATCGGGAGACACTCTGATGGGTAGATGCTGAGTGTAGGCAAGCAGCCTACCCCGATGCCATCTTATCCTGGTTCACTTGACAGCGACAAGCCGACTCTGCGCTCCCCTTCCCCGTCACCCACCGTCTGGAGGAGGGGGAAGGTGGAGAAGCAGGAGGTGCAGGAGGAGGACGGTGGAAGGGAGCAGGTGGAGGTGAAATTAGCCGAGAATGGGAGCAGTGGAGTCCACCGAGCAAGGACAGGTTCCCTGTCTGTTTCAGGAGCGTCCCGAGAGCATGTGAGTGAGGACAGAAAAGGAGAGAAGAAAGGAGAGGAGGGGGAGTTTCTTGATGATCTCATTGTTGTCTCTTGCTATTGTTGCCGTAAGAATATGCTGCGTAATGTACAGCTCACCTGTTCGGTTTGTCTTGTGCACATGCTCACTTGTGTATGTCTGGAATTCAATGAGCAGTGAATGTAGCCAGATGGCCTCAGTGAAGATGAGTAAATGCTAAGCAGTAAGGCATAGCGACACAAGCATGCTATCTGAAACGAAGACAATGGTTTATTATTGTTGTGTGGTGGATGACGTAATGCTTGTACCAGTCATATCTGGGTGTGTTTATATCCAGGTAGAACATACATTGACTAGAGAGAATGTGGTCAGGTCTGGTGGATAGGGGACTCCATCTACCTTGGATACAGAGTGTGTTTTTGTGGGGGGATGGAGGGCAGTGCTGCAGGGAGAAAGAGGACTGAGTGAGCTGGTGCTCCAACAGAAGGCTAAAGTACACCAGAAAAAGAGGGGATGGTGACATAGCAGAAGAGAGAGTTATTTATGTTTCATACAGTCATGCAGCATTGAATATTTGAGAATAGAACAGCTGAGTGGCTGTTATCTTATATGATGCAAAAATCAATGTTGAGAAAATGTACTATATTCTAAATATGATCATGATCTGGGGTTACTGTATACACACACACACACACACACACACACACACGCACACAAACAATTATGCTAATTTTCTAGTTTGTTTAATTATGCAATTATGCTCATTTTCTAGTTTGTTACTTTTTTGTTTAAAGTCACCGTAAACCTTTTTTTTAATGGTTGAATCTCACACAACGGGGAAAGTGTGGAAAATCGTCAGCAGCTCTTTTGTCACTTTTTTAGGAGGATTAAATCCACAGGAGGATTAAATCCACATTTCAAAAAGACATGTGATAGTATTGAACATGTGATAAGTGTTATTGTCTATCACCCGTTCACCAATGGAAGGTGGAGAGTATGACTGACGGTGTTTACAGTACACATATTCAGAGAATATGAATTTCTGACAGGGGTCAAACTGTAGGTGCTTTGGCCTTCATCTTTTGTCTAATGACAATTCTGTGGAAACACTATGCCGAGATAAATAATATTAAATGTTTTATATGACTTTATTGGTTAAAGTTTATAGCTCCGGAGTATCCGGTGGGTGGATGGTGGGACTGGTGAAGTCCTTTATGGGCACTCAGATGCCACTTCAAATAAGAGTTAAGCACACTGTTTTGCATCAGAAATTACTGTTCATCGAGTCATGACTAAGCTTTTTGTCAACTTACGCAACCACTTCAGATGTTCCCATGTAATATTGGCACACCTTTTAAACTTCAGTAGACTTTGTGTTGAAGTTCAGTAGGACCTTTGGTATGTGAATATAGTTAACAAGCTTTGGATATCAGTTTGACACAGTTTGTGTGTGTGTGTGTGTGTGTGTGTGTGTATGTGTGTGTGTGTATGTGTGTGTAATTATTTTTTAAAATATGAAATATAATACAAATGCTGTGAAACAAGGAAATTATATAAATGTTTATTCCATTGTCAGTGTTGCTTACTCCTAGATGTCATGGGTTCACAATGATTCTTGGATTTGGTGCAGAAGGCGTCATCTCATCATGACTCTGTGGTTTATTTTCTAGAAAAATGACCAACTTTTATTTGGAACATGCTTCTTTTACTTAAATGGAGAGGCTGATTCTGTGGTCATGGCTCTGTTTCTCTAGACTCTATTATCATCTGTAAATCAAGGCTACTGACAAGCGGTTAGGCACCACTCTGTTATTAGAAGCGTGCGTATCTTTTAAACAGTCCTCTTTGTTTATGTAGGGATTGCTTACATGTAAAATGACTTGCATATAAAACTTGCAGCACTATTTCTGGGTTTCTTACAGTAGCTGATGCGAAGAGAGACAAATCCTGTTTTTATTCACATTTTTTCAAGAAATGCTGCTGTTCAGTAAAGAACAGAACATTCAGTAAAATATTCTAATAAATGGTTCTAATGTAAAAAAAAAAAATCTGTAGATCTTGTTTTGTAATTATTTTTGTAATATGGAAATAACAGCGTTAACAAATGCTAGTGATAACCACAACCAAAAAATGTTGCCCACTGTTTTAGGAACATAAATTTTAGGCAAAAATGTTCTCAAAACACAAAGAAAACCTGAACAAAACCAAAAGATATCTATGTTAAGATATCTAGTGCCAAATGGGGGCATAGTAAAAACAATTAACTATATCCCCATTTGGGACTTTTCCTGACTTCTTACTATTGATTTCAAACCAAATGCCTAGGGCACGTAACTGTATTCAATGCTGTCATGCCTAAAAAGTACAATAGACAATGTCTCATGATGTTTCATGATAATATAGTAAGACACAGATGGATCATGTGGGATTTGGTGGGTTGTGGCACTAATTCTTATTAACCACTACATTTTATGATCCATTTGGGATTACTGGCCAACGGGATGACTCATGAAATGGGATTTGATGAGCAGGACTGGAAATCAAAGCTATTGGCTGCTGGTCTTTGCATTTCCAATTCATTTTGAGCCTGAGATGAATTGCTGCAGATTTTTGGGGCATAGCATCTAGAAGAAATGAAATATTGAGGCAGAATTACTTCAGCATGAGGAGAGCTGGTGCATTACTGCATGCCGCAGAATGGAGATGAAAAATAACTGCCTCAGGAAATTGTTTATGTGCTAATTATGCATTACTTTTCCTAACTATTATTATCTCCCTATGGTTTGGCACTAGATTATGCCCCTGAGTTTCTGCATCTCATATAAACATGCATTGAATCCAGTGGACACATAAACCCAAAACACAGAGAAAAGAGTAGTGAATGCAGTTATGTAGGCTTGTTTAGCATGCATTGTTTTATCTGTGTTTTTATTTGTGTTTTTATTAAATTCTGGTTGTTAAACTGCAGTAAATGTTTCATCTCCTTCTCATAACACAAATGAATATCCACAAGTAATTTCCTGGCTCTGATTTTCTCAGGAACAGATATTGGGAAAGGGAACACGTTTGACAGACACTAAAGGGAAGTGAAGGGTAACTGAATCACATTGCTAGCATTGCTGAGGAGATGTAAATAAAGTAACATGTTACTGGTGAATGGGGGGAACAGGATGTTTATGACTGTTTTCTATTACTCTGAAAGGTGTGAAAGAGAAACTGTGATCTAGATTGGAGCTCAGAAATGAACCTAATCATGATCTACTAACCAAAACTGCTGTAAAATATATAACATTCAGCAGTATTTTTTCCTCTGTTCCTGCCTGCTTTGTCTCCCCCTCTCGGCCTCTAAATGTCTTACACTGTAGTCTCTGGCTGTCTTTTCTTTTATAAATCAGATTTCAGCATTCAGAAGATAGAAGTTATCATTACTTCTTACATTGTATTTTTGTATTATCTGAATTCTAAATAATCAGAGGACAGCCTAGCAGGTACTAGTACAATAGAATTATATTCTGCCATCTACATCCCTATCTAGTGACACACAATACAGTATAACATTCATTAGGAATAATTTAATGAACCTCCTAGTCATTAGTTTATCATATTTGTTTATTTTTTCTTAGCCTATAGGTTTGGAACACTTATCCTCCTCTCTCAGCAGAATAGGTCTTCCTTCTCTTTTCTCTTTCTTTGTTATATGCAGAAATGACTGCCTTATGGCCGGGACACAGCTCCAGCTCTCTGGCAAGGACAGGGTCTGTGCTGAAGTATATGTGTGTGCCAGGGATTCTGGCTGTTTCCATGCAGACAACGCTGGCTGGTTCTGTCTCTCTCTCCGTTTTCTTCCCTTTTGTCTCCCTCTGCCTGCTGCTGATGTCTCATTCTTCTATATTTTGTCCTATTTTTTTGCTCATGTTGTCAACAGTGCAGGGAGTTTCCTTTGTCTTTCACTGAAGCATTAGTTATTCAATGTCATTTAGCCTGTTTAGGGCTACCACGGTTATTTCAATTCCTTCCACATTAGCAGGGAATAGTAGCAGTAAAACCTTTTTTTCTCTGGTTAGTCCTCTATGCATTGCTTTGTTCAAAAATGCAGTGCAGCAAAAATGCCGTCCTTTGGCTTTAAAAACACTCAAGGGAAGCATATGCTTGGTATTACAGCACTGCAACTCATATGTTCTGCAGATATTTGAGAAATAAATTAGCACTTTATATCACCACATACTGACAAGACCACTTTTTGTGTATTTGTATTTACTGTGATAAATGTGACCAATTAAAGCCGTGTGATTATATGTGCGCACATTTTGAGACAGAGAAAAGGACAGGCTCAGCCAAGATTTTGTGCAAGCCATCAATGTGTGCCCAGGGGAGCATATGGCCTGAGACATAGTTGCCATGGCAACAGTCTGTTTGCAAGGCTATGGAGACATTACCCTACAAAGAACAGAGATGCTTGGAATTAACTGATCACCCCATTAGTTTTACCAAACACCATCACTAACACAATCTAGCTGGTGAATTTAGCAAACTGAAGAATGCATCAGTGTCAGGGTTGGAGTTATTTTTCTGATTAACATGAGTTTAGTAGCCTCATAGTACTATCCCCAAAACAAACATAAATGGTTTGGAATGCAAGAGAATGATATCTACTAGATGGGGAGCAGAATGAATAATATACAGAAAACATAATTGTTTATCTAGTTTTATTCTGGAGTTATAGGATGTAGTTCCTCAGCAAACAGTCATTGTTTTTCCAGCCCATTAGATCATCATTGGTGCTCCTCCTCCATAGAGATGAAAACGTTTAAACTCCCACTTTGACTTTGGCATTGACCACCATGAGTGATGCTTAGCTCTCTTTCCACTCTATTCATTGATTTCTACCGTCAGTGATCCGCAATCTCACATTAGAACCACACTTAACCCATGTGCATTGTCAGTGGACACAGATGTTGCCAAATCCCCCATGGTTTTGTTCACACAGACAGAGTGCACACACAGCAGGTGGGCTTGTGCCATTGAACATGAGTGAGAGCCCTTGGCATGAGCTGGATCAATATACATGCTTTTCACCTCAGTCTGTATAGCTGCTTATGGGTTTGGCACTGTGTTGTGGTAAGTGCAGCCACAGATTATAAGAGCTATCTGATGCAAACCCTGCTTTCTGCTCCCTTGTGCGCGTTCAGTATGGTTCTGCTCCCAGTTTGGTTCTACTGCTAGAGTCACGAATGTTCATCACAATGATGCTCTTTACCTTCTCATTTAGCAGTTTTGCCAGTTTTGCCAGTTTTGTCCTCAATCAGCCTTTGGTCAGACTGCTCAAGACTGTTCCTGAATGTAGATGGAAGAGCTAGCTAGCTAGATGGAAGCTCTTTGGTCAAGATTGAAATCAAGATTTGATATCACAATTATTCTGCCAATTTAGGAAAAGGAGTTTTATTGTACTTTAGCAGTTTGATTTCTTTCACAGTGTATATTATAAGCCTATATCTCTGCATGTTGTGCCATGGCACAGAGGATAGACTTGAACCTTCACAGCTCCAGGGTCTGATCCTGAACCCGGGTTACTGTCTGTGCAGAGTTTTGCATGTTCTTCCCTTGTCTGTATGGATTTCCTACGGGTTTTCCAGTTTCCTCCCACCATCCCAAAACATGCAGGTAGGCAGATTGGCTACACTAAATTGTGTAAGTGTGAATGTGTGTGCATGGTGCCCAGTGATTGGTGTCGGGGTCAATTCTGTCTTGTGTCCAGAGTACCCAGGATAGGCTCCAGACCCACCGTGACCCTGACCAGTGGTTACTGATGATGAATGAATAAAAGAATGAACTTCTTAACATCTTTAAATCACAATCACAAATAAGCATCAGTTCACTTTGTTATGACAGTTGTTTATGTTTATTTGAATGCGGAAAGGGATCACAATTAAAGTATGAGTAATTTTGCCAGTATAGACAGAAGAAGAAAAAAAAAACCACACACAGTGGACACACTTGTGCATGGCTAAACTGTATGTTAGGTCAGTACTTGGGCTTTTGAGTATAATTTGAATACATTTATTAGATTTAACTACAGCAAGAAAGGATGGGGGAAGGTGATGTGTAGTGTGGAGAAAACAGACACAGAAAGGATTGCATTACACTGACTACTTCGACAGAAGACCTGTTTCGCTGCCTTTTACAAACGTGTGAATTATTACAGTATATTTGATGCAGATAGAACTGTGAGCCTGATTCACTGCTCAGCATAAAGGAAAGGGGATGCTGAGAGAGAGAGAGAGAGAGAGAGAGAGAGAGCGGATGGGGGTTGGGGTGGGAGGGAAGGAGGCAGACAGTGAAGAGTGCAGAGAAAGAGAGAAACAGGCAGAGAGAGAGGGAGGCAGGGAGCCTGTAGGTGGTGATTATCTGCCACAAGTCTCTTGAAATACCCCACAAAGGGAGATGCTATGGGATGATAGGGAGGAGATTCTATAAGAGCAGGCAGTGTGTGAGCTGAGCTGTAGCAGAGAGGAGAATGGGAAGAAGGGTTGTGTGAGGAGTGAGGAGCAGAGCTCGCTGACAGAACCTCTGGAGTGTTTCTGCATTTGCAAGTGCGTACCTGGTGGTGGTGATGGCGGTGAACGCATGGCAAGCTCTGTCGCCGTTGCAGTGGGCAAGATGGGGCTGGGATACATTGCTGGGGGGCTCTGGCAAAGGGGACGAGGGTGACCCTACTCTTGGACTTCTCCAGCGTCTCACCTGGAGCTCCAGAAGCGACTATATGATCAAGGCTGCTAGGGGGCCGGCGAGGCAGAGGTGAGAGATGCTGTCAAGCACTGAGACGTATTAGTCGGACACTGATGCAGGGAGATTGGGTGGGGTCTGCAAATCGGGAAAAATGTTGCTTACTTGTATCATGGTGATTGTAGTATGAATGAAGTATGATTGTCGAATGAGTAAACTACTGTGATTTTGTAAGTGCTTGCTTGTCAGTCTGTGTACACCTATGTGTGCTTTTGTCAGATAATGCCTATATATCCATATTAAAGCCCTGATTAGACAGACATGACGATGCTTTGCCTTTATTAGCATTAAATTGAATTTACATAGGCTTTTTAAGTAGGTTAATACTTAGTGTGGCTTATTTTATATGTCAAGATGGTTAGTTTGTGTGTATGGATGAACACTTTGTGAGAAAAAAAAAGAAAGGGGGAGGCAGAGGCTGTGTGTCGGAGCCATGGTGTCCATCATCTTGCAGCAGTTTCAGTGCTTTGATTTCCAGCAGTAGCCCAACAATCCTCCAGCTATAGAAATTACATGCAGCAAAGTGTGTGCCATAAATGAATAGGCCACTAAATGCCTTCTATTATCTCTCCATGTAGTCTCAGTGTGTGATGTTGATGGGAGCAGTGGTGATATCCTGCAGTGCTACTGGCTCATGATGTGAAATACAGAAGCTTATATATCGAGCTGAAAACTACATGGATCACATTTGCTTTTTAAATACGTTAATTTCTATTTCACTAATCCTTCCTCAGTCAAATGAATACTGTATCAGGGTGCAATAGGGATGTTTACCTTACACAGTTGATAATGAGATTAAATCTAATTCATATGGCATGAACTGTATTCACTGGGTTGTCAGTTTATTGGTTTACCTTACTAGGCATCTCAGGGCAGTATTACATTATACAGAATAAATGACTATCTCTCTGTTTTTCCCTTGGCTTGTGGTAGGAGCTCAGACTCTGATGGCACATTTGAGACCCCAGAATCCACCACCCCGGTGAAGACTGCAGCTCCTCCAATTCCCTCAGTTGAGCAGCCGGAGCCCATCACACAGCCTCTGACCTCTACAGACACAGGTAAGCACTGATGAGGTGAAAGATCGAGCCATATCTATCAACCTGATCATCATTTTTTTTGTCTGTGTTTATATACTGCCTGTTTGTTAACTGTTTATAAAGCGTGCATGGTTTCTGATCCAGTCATTATGTTTTCCATTACAACCAGGAAAATTACTGTTTAACAGAAAAAACTCATTGTAGGATATTACATACAAAAATACCACAGACACAATATTGAAGTGTTTACATGGATTAGGAAGAGAATGTTTATTTTTTTAGGATATAAAAAATCTCTCTTAGTGGTTCTTTGTGGTTTTTTTTTTTTTAGACAAAGAGGTTGGCCACTCAGGCCCTCTAGAGGAGATCAGGAATAGTGCATAAAATTTAGATGAGCAGAGTGGCCACATATGAGAACATCAGTGTTTATCTGGAGCTTAACTGCATGAAATTAGTCACCTGACATGACTTTTGGTGTATAAGCAGAAATTATATTATTAAGTGCAATATAAGTGCAGCATTTTTAATCAATTACAATAGAGACAAGTTTTAATATAATTTTTATTCCTTATCACAGCATCACAGCAGAACAGAAAGGCACGTACATACCACACACACACACACACACACACACACACACACACACACACACACACACACACACAAATAAGACAATGTATGAACTCAACAAGCAGTGCACTAGAGGGCATAATAAGAGGGACAGGTTTGCACACACACACACACACATACTGTGTGTAAAAGATACTAAAATGAGAATTGAGTGAAACATATTTTAATATTAATCTTTGTACACTTTAGGTTTCATGGATAGTTGATGGTTAAAATTTTTCAAAAGGAGTTCTTCATCAGGGATTCTACAAACAAAGTGAATATTTTCTGAAAGGGAAAGAAGAACACTTTGGGGGTAGAAGGAAACTATTTTGTACATAGATACAAATTCTACAGCAGGTGTGAGGCATATATGCAGCAGCATGAAAAATGTATTAAAGCTAAACATTTTTTGCATTATGCTCAACCAGCATCTTCATTTAAACGAATACCAAACCAAGCCAAACCAAATTCGGTAAACTGCTGAAAATATAGAAATGTCTACATTCCATTCAGAATGAGTCTACAATTTTTAAAATCACTGGATTATTTTACTGTTACCCAACAAATGAAAAATTAGATATATATACATATATATTTTAATAATATATAATAATATAATATAATATTAAATATTAGATTAATTGCCTTTTATGCTTCTGTTTTCCAGACTCCTGTCCTTTGCCTGCCTCTACAGTAGATGATTGTGCTACTGAGGTGCTAGATCCTCCTTCATTCCATCGCTCTGTCTCCACTGTCTTTGATGAAGACAAGCCCATAGCAAGCAGTGGCACCTACAACCTCGACCACATCCTTACCACTGAGCCCTTCCCAGCACCAGCATTTGATTTGGTCTCATCGGGGCTAGAGTGTCGGACACCCCTAACCCGTTCACTCAGCTTCCAGTCTGGGGAGTTAGACAGCTTTAGCCCTGGAGATAGGCCTGCAGGGGGAACCTCTAACAGATCCACTCATCCTCGTTCGGAGTCTTTCAGCGTAGGTACAGAGAGTGCCCCTGGGACTCTACGACGGGTCAAAAAGCCTCGACCAGTCTCTCTGAAGAAAAAGCCTCTTTCCAGGCAGAACTCAAACCCTGAGAGTGCCACTTCCAGAACTGTCTCAACCAGCAGTACACCAGAGGTGAAGAAGAAAGAGAAGCCTCTTGCAGAAAGTCCTATACAAACACAAGAGGAGAAAGAGTGTCCCCCGGCCTCTCCCAGCCCCAGCCCAAGCCCTGCTGGCACCCTCAGGGGGACCAGAATCAAGTCTAGAGTAGAGAGTCCTCCACCTGTAGTGGAGGAGTGCAGCCCTGCTCAAGCACCAGTGGCTGCAAAAGCACAGGAAGAGATTTTGCCAGTTCCTGAGGAGGACTCCCCCATCCCTCCCAGTGCCACTTACAAATGGGACCCAGATAACTTTGAAAACATTGACCCCTTTTGCACAGGTGGCAGTAAGCTTGCCAACTCTCCTGTCTTGAGTAGGAAAGCTGACTTTGTCCCTGCCCCTGACTCCACCCCTATTCCTTCAGAGGAGCCCTCTGCTGCTCCTGCACCTCCCTCAGAGAAAGCCCTCAACATTGAGGAGCAGCCAATCACCAAGCGGCAGTCTGTCCGACTGGAGTTTGATTATTCAGAGGAGAGTGGAGATACACCACAGGACAGTCCTCTGCCTCCCAAAAAACTTGGCAAGAAGCAAGGGGCCAAGATGCCTCTTAGAAAACCAAAGCTGGGGATTAAGAAAGCCCCCCCACAAACTGAGCAGTTAAGCAACACGTCTGCTGCAGTCCATTTAAATGACAGTGATGACATTTCCATTCCCAAAGCATCCTACAACTTTGATCCTAGCAAATGGGATGATCATAATTTTAACCCTTTCTCTTCAGGGAAAGGCATCCCAAACTCCCCTCTCCAGTCCAGGGCAAGCTACAGCTTTGATCCAGACTCGTTTGATGACTCCACTGACCCATTTAAGTCATCCAACAAGATAGGAAATTCACCTCCAAAAGTGGCAGCTTTAGAAGTGTCCAGCAATGACAATGAAAATGACAATGACAATGTTGATGAGTTGGAGGATCAAAACCAGAATAAACCAGCCAAAATCAAGAAAAAGCCCCTCAAATCGTAAGTCTAAGCCCAGCATCAGAGTAATTGCCTTGTCTAATGTAAGCATGTGTTCTGTTCGTCTTATTGTGGCCATAAGTGCGTGTGTGTGTGTGTGTGTGTGTGTGTGTGTGTGTGAAAGAGAGAGAGAGAGAGAAAGAGAGACAGAGCAGTCTGTCTGTTACTTGTTCCCATGTCACTTTCCTGTGTCACAGGAAGTCCAGTGGTTTTTCTTCTCTCTGTTGCCCCTTGTAAGTAAAAAGATGAAAGAATAAACGAGCATTAGTAACGATAACATACATCACCATTTGCTTTCTCACCACAGTATTCGTAATATTTTTTAATAGGATTTTATTTGCCATCATAGAGAACTGTTTATCTTTAACTCAGACATCGGTCTAACTTTTAAGTCATGCCCACACCATCTAGGCCCTGCCACATAAATAAGAAAGAGAGAAAGGAAAGAAAATAAAACAGACTTCATCACATTCTGATGCTGGCCAGACATATTGGATACGGTTTGCTTGGTCTGGTTAGTGACCAATTTGAAGTTAGCCTCAGAGTAATATTAACTCTATATCTATCTGAGCCCTATAAAACAACATACGTGAAACTACATATACAAACCACCTTTATTTAATGGTTTATTTAATGGTTTTACAATGTTTCGTGAACCTGGTGTTTATTTTCCACTAGGAGTTAAATTCATGGGTAAGCCCAGTTTCAGAGGACTACCAGTATATAGTTAGAGGAGAAGTCAACTTCCAAGAAAAAAAAAAAAAAAGAATACAGGGAAAAACTGCACATCATATGCACACTATAATACACTAACAATAGCATCAAGTGTGGAAACCCAGTTACTAAAGCTTCAGTTCTCAAATATGCACCAGTATTTCACTTGTTAAAGGTAGTGTCAGTGATTTTTAAGTCAGAACACTTTCTGTAATATTTGTTTTTTTCTCACATTATGGCAGCTGTGAATAAATACCTACTCAACCGAGAAGCTCCAGTCTCAGGCTGTAAATGGGAGAAAAAAACAGTGATCCCCCCTGATGTTCTGTCAGTCATGACAAAGACTAGACTATAAATCATGTTGCAGAAGGCTACCCCTGTTGCTCTAGCATTCACTAGTGTTCAGGCCTACAGTGCACTTGTAGGTGGTTTGTAGGTGCAGCTTTGAAGCGAACACTGAAGTGAGGGGGCTGTATTTGTTTGGAGTTTGAGTTTCAAAATAACTAGCTTCATCTAACTAAAACTAAAATCACTGACTATACCTTTAACTGTGTGTACATAGCCATTCTTAATATAATTGTTGGCAGCTGGAAAGCATTTAGAAAAAGGCAACCCAGAAGGTATGTATTCAAATGAAGTTTCATTTATTTCACAGAAAACAAGACTGAATCCTTTATATTCTGAAGGTTCGACTAAAATTTGAGGAACGAGGCATTTGTTCTGTTTCACATTTGTTTTTGAAGATGAACAGAGTTAAGTTTTAGTCCTCATGATGTCTTCTTTTTGTTTATTTCACAGTAATACATTTAGAGTGAAGAAGTCACCAAAGAGGTCACCTCTGTCTGAGCAGGTTGCACAGGTGCGATTTTTGACTGACTTTCCGAGAACTTAGAAGAAATGATGAGGATTTAATGAGTGAAAAATGAGCATAATACAGATATAGTTCAAGAGTTGTGTCTGCCTCTTATTGTGGTATTAAACCATTATGCCTCATCATCTTAAAATCACAGAACTGTTGGACTGAACCTTATAAACTCACTTTGTTGTCAGCTGTTTTTCCTTATTGGCAATTTCTTCACCATCAGCTCAAGACAATGTTGTGTTTTTGCCTACCATTTCACTTAACATCACCCCCTGCAGGACTCCTCTGGTAATGCCATGCCTGATCACCTACAGGACCATGCCACAGATGAAGAGAAACTGGCCTCCTCTACCAATCATAAATGGGCAGCTCGACATGACGTGCAAGTGGAGTTGACGTCTGACGTCCAGGACTTTCCTCAGCCCTCTGACCTCACTGCCTTTGTCAATGAGAGCAGCTTACCAGCACAGAGCCATGGTGAGAGCTGGGACACACAGAATAGATGTGGGTGCATGTATGCATCTGTGTGTACTTTTCTTTTCCATGAACATAGAAAGCATGCAATGGACTCGTATTCAGAGAAAAATGTAATATTTATGAGATATATATGTGTTTTTAGTTTCACACATGTTTGTTTTGCTTTGTAAAAAAGATTCATTCTAGTATTACCTCCTTTAGATGCTGACAATCTATAGAGAATTTGCGATAATTAAACACACAAATACATTTTCAGTAATTTGAACAATTAACTAAGGCACTGTGCAGAAGCGTTAACAAAAGGTAGAAGGCATGATTAACCTGTAAAGTGAAACATAATGAAAACTCATAAGATTCAGCAGTGATTCATTAACTGACAGCCTTATCCAGAGCGACTTACACTTATCTCATTTCTATACAACTGAGCAGTTGAGGGTTAAGCGCCTTGCTCAAGGGCTCAGCAGTGGCAGCTTGGCAGTGCTGGGATTTGGGCTCACGACTTTCCGATAGGTCCAGTAGGCCAACGTTTTTACCACTGAGCTACCACTGAGCACAATCGCACCATTTTATGACAATTACAGATGATGCAGAGTTTCAGGCATAGTTTACAACGTGAGATAGCACTGGGCTATAGATACTTTTTACTAATAACGTGTATTTGTTCGAGGAAAAATCACTTACCTTTAAATTGGGGAATTAAGCGGTCCTAGAAAGTCGTCATTCACTCTTACATTCCTCACTCTCATAAGTACATTCCTTTAGTGTTAGATTACTGTAGTTACTGAATACTTTATAGTGGCTACTGAATAATGCGTTTTAAGAGGAATATATTAATTGAAAGGCAGATATTTAATGGGTTAAATCTTCAGGGTGGTAAATTTAGTGTTAAAATTGAGTCACTGTTTGTGCTTCTCAGGACTCAGGATGTCAGCTCATGTAAAGAGAATTTAGCACTAATGGCTCTCATCCGAGTGCGTTATGATGTTGCAGCAGTTTGAAAATATATAGGTGGCTCAGTGGAAGCATGTGGAAGCCGTTCCTCTTCCGGGTCTGTAGCTGTCACATGAGAAATGAGATTATTTGACTGACAGCAAAGAAATTGAGGAGAAAATAAAAAAAGGAGTATAAAAATAATGAGAGAATAGATGAATGATTTAAAAATTAAGTATATTTCATTTCTTATTTACACTTAACACTAGTTTAACATGAAATACACTAGTTTAGCTTGTATTATATTAGCTGACTCAGTGATAACAGTTTGGATGATAGCACAGATAACCTCAGGTAGAAACAGCCTTATTAATTCTCATACACCCTTATCTGGGTCACTGTGTATGTGTGTGTGTGTGTGTGTGTGTGTGTGTGTGTGTGTGTGTGTGTGTGTGTGTGTTTATCAGATGTACTGCAGTGATATTGTCCTGCTTATGCACTCACTTCATTATTGTTAGTCCAGAGGCCAAAATGGGTTTGTTGCAGAGAGGGTGTGTATTGACTGTAGCGTTATCATCCTCTTAATCCAGTCATTGTGCTCTTCTCTGTTCCTATGTTGCTCTTCTCTGTGTTTTCTGTCTACTTACAGACTATGAGATTGAATACATGGAGAAGATCGGAACTTCCACCCCAGTAAGTATCTGTATTTTAGTGGTTAGCTTAAAATCATACAGAGAATACTGTACCAGTAAGAACAAACTGAATTGTTTTGTATTCTACTTCTTTCAATGTGTTTATTTATGTGGGTCGCTTTGTGTTCGCCAGCCTTTGTCAGTGAAAAAGCCGTCCCTCTACTTAAATCTGGATTCAGTGACAGACAGTACAAACCAGGGATCCAGTATGCACCACTCAGGACCCAACTCCCCCTGTACTGGGTAAAACACACACACACACACACGCTGTGTGTGTGTGTGTGTGTGTGTGTGTGTGTGTGTGTGTGTGTGTGTGTGTGTGTGACACACACACACACACCTTCCTCTGACATAATTATTAATGTAGCTAATTAATGCTATACCTGCACCTAAATCGAACCATAAACTTAAGAAAAAAAAAACAGTTTACTTTCTGGGGACCGGATAAAACTGTCAGATATTTCTATGCATGCACCTTGCTTGAAATCTCAATCCTATCAATCCTTAATAAAGTTTAACCCCCACATACTCTTTAGGAGTTTTGAGGAAATGGAAGCTAAGATCTCAATGGAGGGAAAATCACCTGTGTCATCATCTTGTGGAGCTCCAGAGCCCCTAACACTGGAGAAGAGCAAAAAGAGGGACGTCCATTCCCACAGCCGGGCACAAAGCAGTGAGAGAGATAGAATGGTCAGTATGATTAATCAAACTTTAGCAGCGCTGCCAGACACTGTAAATAACATGATCATTAATTGAGAAAATGTTGAATTCATTCATCTGTACTGTAGGTCTGGTGTTCAGAAAGGACAGGATTTACATGTACAGTAGAAAAATTAAAACGACTAGATTACACGATCAATAATTTCACGATAAAATTAAAGTCGGAGATCTCCCTCACAAAAGGCAGGTTTTCTGTCTACCTCTGGTGCTTTTGATGACCTGGGTTTAGACTTCAACTCAGCCTGTAAACAGCCTGCTATTATTCTAGCATCACATCTACTTGCCATAACAGCATAGAACCTCACCAGAGAAACAAACAAAAATCCAGATTAAAGTTTACACCAGACCACTTTGGTGAGACATCATGTGTGCTTGCTTCACATTTCTGACACCCACACACCTTCCTCCTCCTCCTCTTGTCCTTCTCCCACTGTGAACTTCATAACAGTCCCCCCCTCAAAGTCCTGGGGACCCCGCAGATCTGTCCCTCTTAGACAGGCTGAGTGAGTCAGCCACCCCTCTCAGCTACCTGGAGCCTGACCTGGCAGAGACCAACCCCACTGCCTTCGCCCACAAACTGCAGGTGTGTAGAAAATGCCATGCCTGCTGAGCCCCTTTACTCTCATTCTCCTCCTCAGACCTCTTCTGCTGGACTGTGTGCTTGAATGGTGGCATCTCTGCGTGAGTGTTTTCATTCAGCTTTGGTGATTTTTCAAAAATCATTTTACATTTTATTTTTGTTGTCTATGTGCTGGAGTCTCTGTTGTCTATCATATCTGTCTGTGTTAGTTGTTCTTGGGCTGAGGTCAAACCAACAACAATTTTTTTACAGGTTGTCCCTTCTTTTACAGAAAAAGGTGCTGATTTTAGTCTAGGTTGAGAAAACTCTTGAATATTTCTTTGATTTTAACCATGATTGACTTTTAGGTGACATTTGTTTTCAATGTGTTCAAATCCAATTTAAATACCTGAACAATTTAGATGTTAGAGATGGACTTGGCCTCAGCTCTGAAGATCATGGTGTAACATTATACTTGTATGTGTAATACAGGATGTTTGTCTATACTGCATTCATATAGGTGCGTGTGTGTGTGTGTGTGTGTATGGGACTGTTAATGTATTCTGCGGACCTAGTCAGTACAAATAAGAGGTGAGAGTTTGAACTCTAACCACTCTCTCCCTCCTCGCCCAACACCCTTTCCCCTTGCACTGCTGCTTTTCCTTTTCCCTCCTCCCCCTCCTCCTTGTCCTCCCCCTGCGACCCAGGAAGAGCTAGTCCTCGCAGCTCTGAGGATTGAGGCTCTGCAGGTAGCCCAAAACATCTCTCAGAGCCCTTCTCTATCCACTGTTTCCCCTCAGGTATTGCACTGTGCCATTGTGCGTGGATGTGCTGGGGTGTGATTGTTTGCGTGTTTTCCATCTGCAGTAGCAGAGTGTGTGCAGTGCTGTGTGTGGGAGCACGTGTGATACCTTTACCTGACTGCATCCCGGTGTGAGTGCATACCCACATACTACCTCAACATATTGTGGGAGTGGCCCAACTCTCACATTCATCCCTGGTTTCTGTCATGTGATTTCTCTAACCTGGCTCTTGCTCCCTGACTGGTGCTGCTCTCTCCCAAACCAACACCCTCGCTCTCTCTCAATAGGAGTGTGTGTCTTCTATAAGGGCTTTGTGACAATCCTGCATGTTTGCCTGGATAGGAGATGCATAGAGACAATGATCAATGTGACTTGGGATGCTATGCTGGGATTTAGTTTGTGTAGCAGTCTTGTCCTAATACATCTAATTCACCATGTAGTCTTAAAAAATGATTTGTTGCTTAATTTCTTGTCACATTTTTGCATTTTGAGTTCCAGTTCTGTCACTAATTGACACTAACACACAGGAAAACAGTGGACATACAGGCAATCTGTATGTTCGACCTGGACACTGTTAGTGTAATATTAGATAATCCTGAGCTTTGATCAGTTTTGCTGAGTGTCTCACCAACGGTTTGGTGATTGTGAACTGCACTCTTTTTGACTAATATTATTTTTTTGGGAAATATAACCATTTATAGAAGTGAGCCTTAGGCAAAAAATAATGAATCCAGTCATTCTCAAACACATTTTGTTCTCCCTGGGTCGTCTCAAGTGGTGGGCAGGGCCAAGGATGGTATTTTTCTTGCGAGGACTGGGCTGGGGGAATGTGCCTGGTGTGCACATACTGTACAAATAAATGATAGAACCAAGCATAATCAGCACCTGAACGACAGCCTTGCAAAGTAAGCATTTCTTAAATACTTAAGGACTTGAATTGCCATAGCTGTTTACCAGTGATTATTTCTTTTTAATGCCATAAATTCCTGTTTGAGTGCTGCACCATCATCCACGTAGATTTAGCAACAAAAGCAGCATAAACAGCGAGCATATGACAAATTAAAATACACACAGAGACAAAGCATGGATGTCCATCTATAATTCAGGTTTAAATGAAGTTGGGTATCTATGATTGATATGGAAATATGTGCAGCTCTAACAGAAACCTTGCTGTTTGTGGGCAGAATTGCAAATTGAAATTGCAGTGTATTTTTTTATCTCATTGATCAATAACACAGTAATTTCTCATACACACTCTGACAGATCTGCCATGTTTTTGTTTACAGTTGTTGCTTGCTGCTGTTGGCAAAAATATTCCCCATCCACTTAAGTTATACATGCCTTCCTCTAACCAGCTGAAGCACAAGAAGCGCACTCCGCATTATTTTTGTTTCATATGGCAAAGCACACTCTGAGTAACATTAGCTCTTGATCTGTAATGACTAAAAACTAATCTGTTGCAAAAAAAACATTTCATTAGAGTTCTCATTAGCTCTTCTGAATATTTCTTTCTGATTGCAGAGTTTTACTTCAACGTTTATTTCGCACACAATCTCTTGCTATAATATTAGCTGATGCATAGGCAGTGCAGGGCCCTGAGCTGCTGTTTTCACCCACTCATTGAGACGACCCTATGTTCTCCACACTCCATATTCAAGCCTTTTTGTTGCACACTTCACAGTCTTGGCTCAAGAAACCCAGCCCACGCTGCTGGAATCTCCACAGTTCATCCACAGCTAAAGTAAGAGGATTCAGACTAGAATCAATTAACACCCTCTCTTTTTCACACTGGGTTAAAACCTTTCCTGAGCTAACACATAGATGTGAAATAAACCTTATATCCCACACACCTTCTGTCATTTCACTGACTACATGCACCACAATCTCACTCCCTTTAGGATGCTGCCCACTCTTTTTAGGTTTGTTTAAAAGATAGGTACAATACAGTAGTTACAATAAATCTCATGCATGTACACCTAACACTGAACATAATATCACAGATAACACCACAGATCCATTTCCATTTGGACTTTAGATTCCAAACCCTGTTGTAGGACACTACTGTTGAAGACAGAATTCAAACTCTCTCAAAAATCTTTCAGTTCACACAGGTACAGCATTTTGTCCCCCACAAAATGTATGGATAATGAGCCAAGCATCCACAAGCTATAGTGAAGACGCTGTAGATTGTGTGTAGTCGCCCTTAGACACACCATTACTTCAAAAACCTAGACATATAATATACACCATTAAATTCACAACACCATCCTGAAATTATGTAATCACTATTATGTAGAAAATACCATGCTTAATGTATAGCAACATCCAAATTCTGTCACACTACTGTGTTGGTAATTTCAGCTAAGCAGCTCTCACAATTATAATTTGACATGAACAGCTTATCCTGTGCATCACAGATGCAGTATCCATTGATGTCCATAGCCAAACACTGTCTAAGTGAATGCATTCCAAACTCAGTGGCTGCATGATGGCTCGGGTGACAGCTTTTCTTTCCACAACAGTAATGAGCTTCAGGATGGAATAAAGAAATTGTCATAAATACCATGGCCAGACCCACAATGTATGCATTTGTGGCCTGTCATAGGCCCCTGTGCTCTCTGTAAAACTAGAACTCAGCCAAATAATCTACTTTAGGAGAAAAACCTAAATGAGGGTTAGTCGTCTAAAATTCACATTTGTTTTAGTAACACAAATGTAACACGGAAGGTATTTAGGGTTATGAATAGATGCCCCGTGGGTTATGAATAGATGGCTCGAGGGTTATGAATAGATGGCTCATGGGTTATGAATAGATGGCTCGTGGCAGGTTTTCCTTTTCAGTTTGATCCAAGGATACAACTTGTTTAGTGCTATATGACCAATGAATTCATGAAACCCATTTTGTCCCATACTTTTGAGTGTCTTAGATTCTTTCTTCAACTACATTTTTATTTTTTTTAATGTGGATTAAAACTGATGAAAAGTGAGTGCTGTGGTCCTTAAACTTGGGTCCTGGGACCTGAATGTGTCTGGGGTTATTACAGTTAGTTTTGGAGTTAATCCTCAAATCTACCCATGACTGGTTGGTCTTCTTTGATACAGAAAATGTGCATCTCATAACTGTTTATCCATACTTGTGCAAATCATATAATTAATGCCTTTGTATACATTTTGCTCTTTTTAACTGCCCCAGCATGTCACTAACACATGGGCAATTCTTTGAGCTCTCCTGAATACCCTTCCTCCCTGGCCTAGGCCCAATCACAGATATGCTCTTTCACAATGAGCAGCTGCTTCCACCCATCTTGCTTTGAGCCTATCACGGCCTCTTAGCTGAAGCTCAACAGCAGATTGAAGCCTCATCCCAACTGCGCAAAGCTTTAAATCTGAGCTAAAATCCTGCTCTCATTGGCATTGTGGCTTTGCTGAGTAGAACCTGTAGACAATGTGCTGCCTCATGGCTTGGTTCAGAATCCCTCTAGTATGAGCGTATGACTGAAGAGTGTGAATCACTGAGGGTAGAGGTGTGCGGGGGACCATTTTTAAATCCCACTCCTGCCAACTCCCGAAGGAATTCTGATCAATCCCGCCCACTCCCACAGATACTCTTGACCAATCTTGCCCTCGCCTGCAATTTTCTTTTTGTTTGTACCTGCTCACTATATTCTCTAATGAACTTAGTTGGTTCTGTTTCTGAAAATATAAATAAATGAGTAATTTAACCCACAGCAACCCTGACCAGAATAAAGTAGTTACTAATGATGAATGAATGTAGTATATGTTGTGCAGCACAAGCACTTAGAACTCTCCTGTGTTACATAAACGTGGCCTTTTTTTGTCCCACACGCTTCATATCCGGTAAAAACCACATGCTCCCTCAACTTTTTGGTAGGGGTCCTGGGGGTCCCATGCGATCCCAGTCCCGATGCACACCTCTAACTGAGGCTACAGACAATTAACCTCAAGTCCTGTGTCTATCCTCCTTCCTAACATTTACCACCTTTCCACACCAGGAGAGAGAGCTGGCCTCCCCTGGAGACAGTGGTGTGTCCAAAAGCTCCCTATACTCCCGGACGGGGTACAGTGAAGCCGAAAGCCCTTATCTTCCCCAAGACCTGGACCATTCACTGGGTATAGCGAGAGAAGAGGTATATAAATATATATGTGTCAATTCTCAAACAAGAATTACTACAAAATATATGTTTCTAAGATCAATAACTGAGTGCACAGATGTCCCCACTTGTCTGGGAATCTGAGGTAAAAGAATGATGGACTACATGCATCAGTTTTGCACTCCATAACTATCCAGTCTGTTAATAATGCAGTTTTCCAATAAAAACAAAACAGGATTAAGAATGCATATATATGGGCTCTGAGCATTACCCAGCCTTCTACATTACTATATAATCTGATCTATTCCATTCCTGTATGGAAAATATGCTGTTGCTTGCATCATCAGATTGTTGCCAAGGAAAAGGAAGTACTGGAATGGCAGAGAAAGTACGAGGACAGTCGACATGAACTGGAAGAGATGAAGTAAGAGAGCACTATATTACCTGACATACATACTGTTCTTTTTCTTTCATCTTCAAAATATCTTGATTCAAAATATTTGTGATATGCACTTGTGTGAAAATCGCTTTGGCGACACAGTACAGCAATCTGTACCCTTAAATAGCAAACAGAAATGTATTTGTAACAGAACTTGTCCTTACTTAGTAGCATTGCGCTTCCTAGCTACAGACCTACAGCACTGAGCTAACATTGCCCTATAGCTACATATTTAGCTTTGTAAAATTTTAACTCTCCAGCAATAGCTATTCAACTTTTAGTAGCTGAACAAGTTAAAAATCCAAGTTAAATATGTTAGGCAAAGCCTTGTATCATTTAATTAAACTAAGTGATAGCAAATTAGTTTAGGCTAATTATATTGTGTAAATAATTAGGTAGGTTTACTATTAAGCTAGCTGACACTAGGCTATTAGCTGACATGTCATTTAATTTCAAACTGACTTGGACCAAGAGTTTCCATGTTCGGTAGAATGTACCAACCTTCATGGTGGCCGTCATGATCACAAGAGGGAGGGAGAGAGACCATGCTACAGAGTGGGAACTGGGAAACTGGGTGCAAATAGGACATGTTTATATTTTTACTCAGGTGCAAATAACCTCATGTGCAGGTTTACCTCTTCATTTTGACTGCACTGTACACTACATGGTGTAGCCAACTGCTACAGTAATCTTTTTATGACTCTTGCATCTTTCAATCTGTTTATCTCTCTCTATCCTTTTCTGTTTCGAGTCCGGGTACGTACTTTGGTTAATTCTTCCGGATTTACACTCCGTCTCCGTCCCTTCCCTGTATTTCTTTTGAAGTAGAGGGAGGACTAAATTGCTGTTTACAGCCCATCGAAGCATGACCTACTCTCCTGCCACTTTAATAGGAACACCTTTACACCTGCTCATTCATGCTATTGTCCAGTCCGCCAATCATGTGGCTGCTGCACAATACATAACATCGTGCAGACACAGGACAAGAGCTTCAGTTAATGTTCACATCAAACATCAAAATGGGGGAAAACGTGTTCTCACTGACTTTCACCATAGCACAGTTGTTGGTGCCAGATGGGCTGTTTTGAGTATTTCAGAAACTGCTGATGTCCTGGGATTTTCATCTACAACTGAGTTTACACAGAATCGTGTGGAAGAAACCCTCAAGTGAGCTGCAGTTCCTTGATGAGAGAGGACAGAGGAGAATGGCCAGACTGGTTCCAACTGTGTCCTTCCGGTGTCATTGAGTTGATTGGTAAGAAATGTTGACACCACTCGTCTTTTCGTAGAGTCTTGTGTGTTGTAGAAGAACCTTGAGGAATTGGCTACAACAGCAGAAGACCACAGCAGAAGCTCTTGACCTGTATCTGCAGGATTGTATGCATTGTGATGCTGCCACATAATTGACTGATTGGATAATTGCAAGTGGCTGGTGTAGGCAGACATGAAGTTGAACTATTCTGTCAAAAAAATAGCATTAATATGCACTACGCCGATCAATCCTCCTAATATAAAGCACTGGATGTAACAGACCTGATAGTATTAAATGAGACTAGGCAGTAACGCCATATAGCACTTTAGTAACAGTAAAGATAAAACATTGTATTGCAACACAGAAAAATACTAAGAGAAGTTACTTAGTTAGGAATATGGTGCCTATTGTGCTTATTTTTAACTTTTTCTGACCCAGGCATGTGCTGGAGGGAGGGGAAATAAAGACAGCAGCTTACTTCATTAGACTGATTCGGCTTAGCATAAGGTAGACCTAGAAAGCTAAGGGGAAGCGTTGCTAATCCATCTGCTTACTGTGCTGGCAACCTGCTTTTCCCAAAATAAGCCGTCCTGTGGGCTTTTGCCAACAATCAGCAGCCTTCGAAGCGCTGCCTTTACCAGGGGAACTTCAGGAAAAAGTGGCACAGCCAGCCATCACTATAAAGCACAGATGAAAATGGGAGAAACAGCTGCACTGAATTAACCAGCACAAGCATAGACAAAATATTCTGTTCTTGCTCGATAATCTTGTACTGTGAATTGCATGCTTTTGTTTTTGAGTCCAAATCAATTTAAATTTATTTCCTCCCTTGTCTGCAGGAGAATAGTTACAGAGTATGAGAAGACCATTGCACAAATGATTGGTGAGTATGCAGCGTCTGCAATACACCTGAACGTCTTTGGTTCATTATGTCTACTGTCATGTTCTTTTACAGATATCATTCACAACAGGAATGAACATCACAAGCTAATCTCTGAAACTAATCTCATGAAACATATCTACAGGTTCATATACCGCTTAATTTTATTGAACTGGGGGGTTGGGCGACATTTCCAAGCAGTCCGAGAGAATGAGCAGTGAGGAGTTGGAAACAGAACAACAGAACGCCAGTGATAAAGAACTTGGGGAATTACACAAATGCTATTTTCACTCTACTTTCTATCCTTCCCCTATATTTTTATCTTTAATCTTAGATATATTTGTGCTGTGAAATATAATAGGTTCTTCATACTCTCTTTCTCACACATATTGTTTCAGAGTTGTTCTATTTCTCACTGAGTTCAGCTTTCCTTTTCTCCCTTTTTTCCACACAGTGTCTTACTTGCTTATTGTTTCTGCTTATATTATTTCATTGCTTTACTCTCACACATATTTACTGATGTAAATCTGTTCTTTCGGGTTATTTTATCTTCATCAATGGAAGATTTACCTACCTCAATGGAAGGAAGAGGATTTCTTTTTATATCTGTAACACACTTTCTCCCACATATCACTCCCAGCTGGCTTGTTTTAACACAATCCCTTCTTTCTTTTTGCCTCCCTCCTTTGCTCATAAATACCTGATAAACCAATCAGGCATGCCTGGTAAGTAACAAAAGGACTCTTCTTTTTGTCTGTTTGTTTAGCGTCCAGATACATCTGGTAGATGGGGCAAGGTCCATCCATCCTTGTCTCCGTACGTGTTTCATGTTTTTTTTTTTTTTTCATTTCTGGGTTAATCTGTTGATTTCAAATCCAGGGCATTACTACTTACATTTACTGTCCAGACAATGTTAAGGAAATATAAACCATAAATACCATACTTGACATGCACAATTTTGGATGTGTCATATTCTTCCTGTCTCTCACTAAACTTAGAAAAGGACCATAAGTCTGTAAGAGTCTCTTGTGTAAAGGGAAGTCAGATGATCCTCTGTGGTGGTCTCATCTGTCACCCTGTGTCTCTTTGGTTGCCCATCATTTACTGTGTGTCTCGTCTGCATGCTTCACAGGGGAAATGCGGTTCAACAGAATGTCACCAAATATTAGTGATCATCATTAATGATGCAATGCATATCATATTTTCCAATTCTGAGTCCATTTATAGTGTCTCTTTTGCTGGCCTCCCATTTGTCTACTCAGTGGGGATTTGACTGTGTGGAATTGAGTGTGACTGTGTGTGTGATGCTTAATTATTTATAACATTTTGCAGTATTTTTTCACATCATTGTCAGTGTTATGACAGTAAAGCAGGGCTATTAGGCAGAGGTCTCATCACTCAGTGTGTGTGTGTGTGTGTGTGTGTGTGTGTGTGTGTGTGCGCATGTTTGCACATATCTTAGAGGATGAACAGAGGGAGAAGTCTCTGTCCCATCACACCATCCAGCAGCTCATTGACCTTTTCCTGGTCCGTGACAGACTAGAGTTGAGTCACCTCTTCAGAAACCGACTAGACAAGGCGGCGATACTCTTAATGAAAGATGTTCTAGAAGGGTTTCGTAAGGTGAAGTCATAACTCTGTTGAAAAACACTCACTCAGACACTTACACATTCACGCCAACACTGTGTGTAAAATCACCCCTTTATTCAAGGATTCAAACAATGTATTTTAATTACCTTTATATGCCAAAGTGTCTGCTCTGTTATTCATGCTGAGTAAATTTCCAGCTGAAAGAAATCGCTATGCTCTGTGATACATCGTGCAGAAGTACATTTACAGAGTGACAGAAGTGCTTAGTAGTCTCTCTCAATAAATATTAGGAGTATGACCAAGTGATCCAGTCCCTGATTCGTATGATAGTCCGATTTTTGTGACAACCCCTCCAATCATATCAATAAAAAAGCATGGATCTTTTAAAAATTAATTAATATTTTGTGCTAATTTTGTACTTCATGAAGAGTTCAGTCTTCCAGTAGTAAAATGGATTTGCTGTGGACTATGGGTAATAATTAATTGCTACTAATAACTAATTTTATTTAAACTTTAAAATTAAAAAAGTTTAAAACTATTTAAAAATTTATTTTAAATAAAAAAGAAAGAAAAAGAATTTAAGAATTATTAAAAAAAAGAACTCCAGGACCCCAGCGTCTTGATATAAAGGTTTTACTAGGTTTTATAAAATGATTTTTTCCCCATTGCGCTGACATCAGAGACCCGATGAATTAGGCAATAAAAATGCTCACACATGCGAGTGAACACCCACATGGGCACAAGAAGACAGAAAATATATTTCTTCTAAGGTCTGTGCATCAGAGTTTTATTTATTCCACTGAAATATCGACGTAAAGGTACCAGTGAAAGCTGATCGTGTATCATCGCGTAAATGGCACCGCACTGGGCTGCCAATGCAACTCTGAGTTATTTGACTGGATATCACATAACCACACTTCTAGATAATGTGTTCGCTTTTTCCCAACCCATTTTTTCAATTATGATACTCTGCACCAGGGAAACATCTGCACTGATAGCACATAGACATAGCAAAAATATATCTGCTGACACCCAACATGCTAAAACTATTATCTAGTGCCTTATTTAAACCTTATAAGTTCCACTCTTACTCACACAATTCAATTTAATTGAATTTAAACTTTAGAATGAGGAGGTGCTGAAGAAATGTGCACAGGAGTATCTGTCTCGAGTGCGCAAGGAGGAGCAGCGCTACCAGGCCCTGAAAATCCACGCCGAGGAGAAACTGGATAAGTAAGTGCGCTGCAGTGAGAAGTTGTAAATGCTTTATTGCAGCATTATTTTGATTTGTCTTGTCTACTGCTGCCTAATGCCTCCTGCATGCACCTAATGGCTGTTTGTGAGTAAATGAGTTATGTGGAAATAAAATGTATTGTGGAGTGGCACTGCCTGACTATGAAGCGCTTTGTGGCATCCTGCAGGGCGAATGCAGAAATCGCTCAAGTGCGTGCGAAAGCTAAACAGGAGCAGGCAGCGTACCAGGCCAGTCTGAGGAAAGAACAGATGAACCACCTAAGTGACCTCGCGTGTAACCTAGTCTTCCAAACAGAAGTGACGGTGTGCAGGTGAGTCACAAAAACTATTCACAAATGCACAGTGTTATATTAGCACATTCTTAACTAATCCACTGCAACATGAATTAAAATCTAAAATATTTATTTGACACAATATGTTTGATTTTTTTTTTCTTGTGTCTTGTTTCTCTAACTTCTTAACTGGTTCTAGACACTACTCGACTAACGATTTTACCCCTTCTCGATCGACTGAGTCATATGATCCATGCCCATAGAGGACAATATATGAACTGAAAGAGAGTTGTAAAAACCATTGTACTGATTTTGTGCTATTGACTGCTGGACAGAACAACCGACTGTCCGCAAAATCTTAAACACTACTGACATTCTTCAAGAAACGGGGCTCCTATTGACTGGGACGACACTGGTCACTCTATCACACCGCTGTAACTACTAACCAAGCATTTTGATGTTTTAATGTACACCAGTTTACCTGTAATAGGGGTTTTGTGGATATTTTTGAGATGTATTCCCCATCAGTACAGATATTTTATGAGAGTGTGTGTACAGTGTGTCTGAGAGAAAGAGAGAGAGAGAGAGAGCGTGAGAGAGAGCGAGAGAGAGAGAGAGAGAGTGAGAGAGAGCGTGAGGATGAGTTTAATTGCTAATGATGCCATGACAGCCACTGATGGAGCTGACTGTTACGTTAATTTCTGTGGTAACCTCTTTGAACTTGAAATCACAAGTGAGAAGAAAGACATGTCTATATATATGATTATGAAATGATTATAAACATGCATGTGTTCATTTCTTTCTTTTTGTGAATATGAGCTGAATATAGTATAGGAATACAGATGCAGGTTTTTGATACTGTTTAATCTGCTTCCTCATGTCTCTTTGTAGATACTCCCTAGTTTTGTTGCCTCTTAGCAAAACTGATGTGCAATTGTATTTTTTGAGTTTTATTTTTAATATGTTAAGAAGCATAATGTCCTCTGTCTCTGGTACTAAGATAGCTAAATTAATTTGAATAGGATTGTCTCAGTCCTGCTCTGGTTGATGTGGCACAGTGGATGTTTCCCTAAAGAGGAGCTCCACTTGGCTAGACAGCACCTGCTTACAAAGTGCAATAAAAGATGGCAATAAAATCTGCTGCCTCTTCGTCTGATGCTACACGAGCCAATCTACACTAGAGTTATAGCGATGAAATACTTACATAATATTTGCCCTGAGAATTAAAGTTAAAACAGTCTTCTGATTAAACTGTGAAGAAGAGTACCTTGCTGTTTGAGGAAGTGTCCGTATACATCTGAAAAGATGCCCATTGCTGCTGAGACAGCAGATGGTTACTTACTTTCGGCAGGCGATAATCCTGCTAGTGCCAAGCACAGAAATAGTCTGTCTGAGAGTCTGTTACATCTGCACTTGTCATATGCAGCATGATGAGGATGAGTCAGTTCATTTGGTTCGTGAGTTTTCCTGTTTGGTCTGGATTTACATTCAAAAGCTCAATTCTGTTTTTCATATTCTAAAGCAGGTATATGAAAGAACAGAGCACTAGTACTTAGTGCATATTATCAGACTTATAATCCTCACGTTGGGTTAGGGTAATAGACATAGACATAAATAAATCCGCTCCAAATATTTGTGTTGTATTAGGTTTTCTATTTAATTAAATGTGAATCCTACTATTATGGTCATCGGAACATTGAAAACCACTGGGGGAAAAATGGACAAAGCAGTCATTTTTTAAAAAAAAAATTCAAAACCGTGATGTCTTTCCCAAACCAGTAGCCACTTAGGAATATTTTATGTGATTTACTTTAGCGATTGAGTTTGAAAAGAAAGATCAGAAAAGATTGCTTGACACGTTGTCAGAATCTACTACACAGCTGTCCTGCAGTCTATGGCCTGTGCTGTATGGAACAGTGGCTTTAGAATTAAAAGCGTATGTCTTTTGTGAATTGTGCACCAGTCTGTTTAGCAATGTGGTAGAAATATGGTTTTAATTTTGAGTTCAATATTACAAAATTCAGGTCAGGCTGCCAGAGAAAGTGACAAACTGACAATAAATTAATTTTTTTTCTTATTTTTTCTTTTAACTTAACTTAATTTTTCTTATCTTTCTAAATTTGAATACCGAGTCATAAACCCTGAGACTCGTCTTGTCTCAGTAGACAATCTGGTAATCTGGCTCTGTTCAGTACTGGTGAGGTATTAGCTCTCTGTCGTTTAAACTCCAAGGTTTATACGAGAACAACCTGCTTTTCACTGATCAACCTGGACGGCCCAAGACCAACAGCAACATGAATGCTGTCCAATGCTTTTGTCCAATGTTTGGCCTTTTCCTTCTACTCTGCTGTGCTCATAGTAAGTATCTCTTTTCTATTCTGTATGCTGTCCATGTCTCTTCCACATTTGTTTTAGCCTTAAAGGAACACCAAAGTGTCATAATCCTTTCAGTCTAGACCTCCATCTGTTGTTTTCTCTCATGTGTACTGTCAGTTTCCTGTCTAGCCAACTTCCCTGATAAAGTCCAGTAAGTGCCTCTCATCAGATAAGATTGTCTTTTGTTCATTATTTCTTCATTTAGACAAAGTGTTAATGGACTAATGGCAGCAGACAAACCACTCCTTTAAAAAGATGTGAGACAGTGAGTCACAATAGAGCGCAGTGCTGTCTGTCTAATGCAAAAAAAAAGACATTGTATTGATTGCTCCATTGGAGAACATATTTATCTAGTTCAGAGATGTTAAATCAATTTGCAATGCATGGTGCAATAACTGTCAGTTTTACCAGCTGCCATGAGGACATCGATTCTCTCAATCTTAGATTTATAACAGATTATGTAGTCAAGAAAAGGTTGTTCAGTTTTTGTATGTGTCCTGTAGTTATGGTGATTGACTCATGTTCAATAAGTGCTTTAATTTGATTTAGGTGTTAAGGGTGATAACGATTCATGAAGAGGCCTTGGCAGTATTCAGGTGATTAAGGTTAGAATTTCCATTTAGCTCTTCTTCCAAGATGAAGCCATCCCCACTGGAGGCTCTTTGTGAGACGTTAATCCTGAGGTACATGTCGTTTAATTTTAGTAGAAACCCCTTTAAACAATTTAAAAGACGCGTTAAATAACTATGGGCTGAACTCCGGGCACTTTTTTTTTCTGAATTACAGCTAGGTGATGGTTGATTACTGGACATATCATTAAAAAATGGTAGGAGCTCACAAGACACATTTAATTTGAAAAAAGATTTGTATTAGTGTGGAAATTTGCTCCCTGTATGATAATTCAGCAGGACTAGAGTTTGCTGTAGTCCGTTCTCCTGCAATGCCGGATGGCATCTGTTCAAGGTTTGGATAACCTTTGGGGTTTGCATATATACGAGGTGAACAGGGAAAGTGAATGAGTGTTCTCTTAGATTGCAATTAGGGTGATTTGTGTGTGTCTGCACCTTTTGCCTTGGATTTGAAATGTTACTTGTGTGGGAAGACACATCTGGGATTTAAGTGGAGATTCTCAGTGAATATATTTCCATGATGTTTACTAATGGTTGCCTTACTTTATAATAAATGACTGTAGTCACAGTGATGGTTATGCAAACATAATAATAATAATAATAATAATAATAATAATAGTTCCCAATGTATTTTTGTCCCACTTGTTGAAATTTTAAATCAATTCTAGCAAGCGATGCATAGCAGATGAATAAAGCATGCACTGAGTGTCTTCTCTGTCTGACTAGGTGAGGCACTGCACTGTTACACCTGCATGGGGTCAACAGATGAGGACTGCAATCGCCAGGGATCCAAAGCATGTCCAAGTTACTCAGATGCATGTGCTATTATTAAAGGAGACGGCAGTGAGTTTTACATTTGAAATGTGATCGATTTCTTGTTAAGAGTGCTAGCAGTATTGGGGAATCTGTTAGAGAGGCAGATATTTAATTTGTCTCATTTAGCACTGGAGAGGGTTTTGAAAAGCTGCACTATTTATGTGTACATACAGTGTGTGTGTGTGTGTGTGTGTGTGTGAGTGTGTGTGTGTGTGAGAGAGAGAGAGAGGGAGAGAGAGACAGAGAGATAAAGGTGGTGGATCTGTCCACTAACGCACATTAAAACATAAGTAATTATGCTCATAATGTACTATATATATATATATATATGTATATAAACTACATTATGAGCATAATTAATTGTGTTTTAATGTGCGTTGGTGGATAGAGCCATATATATATATATATATATATATGTATGTATGTATATATATGTATATATATATATGTAATATGTATCTGTTCTAATCTTTTCTAACAGGCGGTGTGCTGAAGTCATGTTCCTACAAATCCTTCTGCAGTCAAGCTAACAGCCAAGGTGACAGAGTTGCAGGGGTGAAGGTTCACTGCTGCTACTCAGATGACTGTAACCTGATGGGACATGGCACCCAGCTCAGCAGAGGGTTTAGCTATCTCTTAGTCCTTCTGCCACTGTTTTGGCATATATTGTCAAGCTAAAATTGCCAGCACGAGCTTAAATGTGCTTCATACAGGGAAGTCACATTATAAAATCAGTAGCCTTTTTCACATTATTACATAGACTAATACATCTTACAGAATTTACATTATTACAGGGACGGATAATTTGACTTATTATGGTCACAAATGGATTCTACAAGTAGACTCCATATACAAAATAGTAAAACAACATAGTCATTTTTTCCAACAACAAAAATGTTCTATTCATGTACAGACTCATGGTGCTATATGATTTATTCAATCTCTAAATAGCCAAAAGCCTTAGACTCTAAAATTCTTTAAGGGCAAAGTAATTTAAGTAGTGTGAATAAATTCAGCTGAAGAAGAAATACTGGAGGTATGTCATGCTCAATAGCACTCAAGATTCCTGTGTGTATATATATATATATGTGTGTGTATTTGTATATGTACATGTATGTATATATATGAAGTGAAGTGACTTGTGGCCAAGTGTGGTGACCCATGGAAT
>CM074947.1:13800321-13814292 GCA_037577455.1 Pangasius macronema
CGACACCTTTCTCCACCCATTCCAACCTGCCTGCACTCGCTTCTTCACCTCTTTCCCACACTCACCATTACTCTGGAAAAGAGGTGAAGAAGCGAGTGCAGGCAGGTTGTCTACATTGTCTACTGTTCTGCTGCACAATTTCCCAGTTAATTGTACTACTATAAATACAACATGACAACATAAATACAGTTAAGAGTCACTCTCTTTTAATTATAATAAACACAGCATCTCCACCTCACTATTTGGAGCGCAATTGTTGGGTCATGGCTTGTGGCTGTAGTGTAATGACAGGTTGCATGATGTAAACTGACAGATGGCAGCCAGGGCTTTTTATTTATAGTTGAATTATTAATAATTATATTATTCATTATTAAGTGTTCTCTTGCTTAGTGCATCAGGCAAGCCTTTCCAAAAAAAACAAGGCTTGTTTTCATAATTACGACATAATTTACAGTTTATAAATTCATAAGACTTATTCTGATTCATCCGATGTTCCCCACTTGGCAATCTGTCAGCATTCTGAGAGCGTCATTGTGCCTGATGAGACAGTGCATATATTTCTGTTCCAGTTAATCACATTTTATTCAGCAAAGCAATCCACTTCCTCTGTCTTTGCTTTCTCAAAGGTCACACGGCACATACCATATTGATAAACAGTCTTTGATTAGTGCGCTCTGCGGTCTATTACACCTTCATATCACTTTTACACCTACACAGACTCATATTTAATACATTAGACAAAATATGATATCTGATGAAATGACTAATATAACAAGGTTATACACCACTGATAATCAATGGGAACAAGTGCAACATACTTTTCAAGGGCTATATGACTCTAACGCTCTTTATGAGTAGTTTGTACCAGTTCACTGAACAGCAGTTTTTTTTTCTTTTTTTCTTTTCTTGTATGCTTAGATCTCTGTTCTGCTTCACATGCGACAGCAGCACAACGAATAAACTCATGCAGATACAAGCCTTCAGTTAATACTCACATCAAATATCAGATTGGGGAAATAATCGGATCTCAGTGACCTTGACTATGCCGTGGTTGCTGGTGCCAGATGGGTTGGTTTGTGTATTTCACAACCTGCTGAATTTTCATGCACAATCTCTAGAGTTTATGCAGAAATACTGCAGGAAAAAAAAACATTGAGGCAGGCAGTTCTGTAGGCGGAAACACCTTTTGATGAGGGGTCAGAGGAGAATGGATACACTGTCTTGAATTGACAAAAAGTCTATAGTACCTCAAATAACCACTCTTTACAACCATGGTGAGCAGAAAAGAATCTCAGAAGGCACAACACTTCAGGATTGGCTCCAGATCCACCACAACCCTGACAAGGATAAAGCGGTTACTGAAGATTGTTATTATTTTACTGGGAAATAGTTATTACCTCAATCCATCAAAGGGATCATCACTGTTCATTGAATATTCTTGGAAAAAAACACTGAAAGATCAATTAAAGCATATAAGGATCGATATGATGTATATTAAACCCTATCATGCACATCACCGTAATCATCCAAACGCCTCCATATGCCAAAAGCCATCAGTCCTGAAATCAGTTAGCACGCATAGAGGAGTGCTGAGATCCCCCTCAAAAGAAGTTGCCGTTTGATTAAGACAATCCTTTTAGAGAGAAAAGGTATGCGGGAAGAAATGATGCAGTAAGTGTGCAAGGTAGTACACACTTGTTCAGAAAGAGAATATAACAGTGAGAGATATTGATTTCAATGAGCTGCATGCAAGATTATACAAGTACTGGGGCATCAGATTCAGGGTCAAGTTTCCTGAAAGGTGTTGGCTGTATTTTCTCCTGTATTGTATGGTCTGTGCATTTATATCTAAAACACATGCACGTTCATCAAATTTACATTAACAGCTTGAGAACAGTGATGTGTGGGACCACTTTAGAAAAATTTAAGGTAAGTAAGATATTGATTAATGATGCAGCACAAGATCGTGATAATTGGTTTTGATAGCAGTCAAGTTACAATGATCTCATTTCAATCATTAGATATACAATATAAACACCAAATATCCATAAACACCAAATCATAATGTTCATAATTTAAAAAAGAGTAGACTTCATGCAAAGAGTAACACTTATTCAGCAATTATCTCGAAATGCACAATGCCTGAGGCAAATACCTTAAGGGTATTTTTTGTTATTAAAAAAACACAAGCAACATATAATAAAACCAAAACAAAACATAAACAATTTAATTACACTCTTCTTTATCACATTCCAAACAACAAGTGTGCCTCAGAGGTGAGGCCACACTGTCATTGCAGCAGAAATTAATTTCCAGACTAATTCTCTCTGTAAACAAAAACGGGAGTAGTGTGCAGATCCAACACACTCGTTTAGGATTCACCCAGTCGCTGTTTTTCCCAGTAGACACTGCTTTGTTAACAGACCTGTAATTTCTCACCAGTATGCTTGCAGTTTTGTGGCTTTTCTGTACATTGTCAAAAACAGGTATCATACATAGATATTACACGATATCTGGGGAAATGATGGTGTGCTTCTAAGTTCATTAGTCAGTATGATTGTACCTGTCTTATAATTGTCAAAAATCTATTGGAACCATTTTAGCTTTCTCTGAATGCCTTATTTGTTTACATTCTAGTATTAAGTTACATTTTAAGCAATGGCTCATGTGGACGTGAACATTCTGGCCACTCTCTACATCATTTCTCATACCTGGCATCTTCAGGGTTTTAATATGTGGAATAATAATACTTCATTTTGTAAACATTTCTGACATGAATGATTGGTGGTGGCTAATCCCCCACCATTCTTTTTTAACGACGCAGTAAATTTAATATTTTACACTGTGTGCTCTCTTTTTTCCAGTGTGAACAGCCATGTTTAATGAAATGATGTAATTTAGGGAAATTGCTGCTTGGGTATGCTGTATTACTCTCTGGCCTGAGACAGTGTTACAAGTGTATCTATTATAAAGTTTTTTCTTTTTTCTTTTTTGCAGCCCAGGGTATTATTTTTTTGATCTTATGTGGTGCAAGGTAGAAGCATTGTTTTTCATCTTTCCCATTTATAGATGTTTTGACACAATTACTCAGTTAAATTTCCGAGCTTAATTTCTCTGCCATTTTCTCCAAGCTGATTTTCCAATCCAAGTTAGATGAGACCATATTTAGTAGAGGTGATGTCTGGTCCATCAGAGGTAGCCACCTGCTACTTGATCTGAACCAAATAAACTCTTTCTTTGTTGAGAGAGTGTGAGCTTACATCCTTTATGTAAGGAAATTAGTTGGATAATGTTTATAAATAATAATAATACAGTAAATAGATACATGCGTGATATCATACATCTGTTTTAAATTCAGTCACAATTTTCTCCCAGTTTTTGCTGTCGTGTGGGCAGCCCGAATGTAAGCACTGAGATCAATACACCAATTTAAATTGGTGAATCTTTACACCCCTAATTTTTTAATGGCCTATGCACATTTTCTCTGCTCTAACTCAATGTAGAAAGAAATGCCCTCAGCACCTACACCTACATGCTTTCCTGCTTTCCTGACTGAGGGCTCATTTCTGAATGTCACTGTCTATGTCATTGCTGACTCTTAAGTGCTTCTAACGGGCTATTAGTGGCACTAAAGCATTTTAGCACAGCCATTGAAAGGCACTAAAAACACAGAAATGTGGTCTTAACTGTAGCGACTATGACCACTGAATCCTGCATGAGATCCGGGTGCATTTCAGCCGTGTGCTTGTGTGCTAATGTGTCATATGGGCCGAATTACAGCTGAATGAAAAAGACTATGAGTCAGAGATGGGTTATACAGTATGTGCCAGAAGACTGTTACACATTAACAAGTGTTCAAGAAATGGTGAGGCAGACAGGAGTCATATGGGCTTGAATGAGCAATGAGAAGGACTTGTGAAAAAATATAACATGCTAAAGCTCATCTCTCCCTGTGTGCTCTTTAGAAGAATGGAAGATAGGAGAAGGAGACAGACTTGACCCTAACTGTGGAGGAGACAGAGAGAAAGGTTGAGAAAAAGACAGAAGGAGGAAGATAGAAAGAGTATTAGTGAGCACTAGACACTGGGAGAGAAAACCAGGGAGAGGGAGAGAGGAGCAGTGAAAGCGAGTGGCCTTTCTGGCCTTTGCCTGAGGTGGACATGGTCTGCTGTTCTTGTCTGAATGTCCCTGCCTCCATTTTGGACTCCAGAGATGTGTTGAGGTCCCGCTTCTGCCATCGAGCACTCAACCGCCCCCAGCCATAGCTGACTTTACATGCACCTGCCCGTGATATAGAACAAAGCACTAAGGATGAGGAGAAAAAAAAAAACAGATCCCCCTCCTTTTTAGTGATACTCTTCCAAAGTGCAGCGAGGCCGGGTTCGACCGAGTTAACAGCTGCTGGGTAATGCATTTAGAAAGTCATTTGTTAAAATCTAATTGATGGCTCCACTTGCACCTCCACTCATCCTGGCCAGGCAGAGCAGAGCTGAACTGCAGCAGATGCTGGCAGTCCTATGCGTGGCAACGCTGCAGGCAAGGTCCTCTAGTAGCATAGAACACACACACACACACACACACACACACACGCACACACACTTGATAAAAAGGTGGATGGGTTTTTTTTTCAACAATGGAGAGTAGTTATAATATTTACAGGTGCGCTCAGCAATTTTTTTCTCAGAATACTTTTATATTATTTGCTGCAGTTTTTCTCACATTCTGTCAGCTGTCAATAAAATAGCTGCTTAGAGATAATACTTCAGTCTCTGATGTTCACCAGGGTCTGTAAACAGAGGTAAAAAAATAACTAAAATTAACCATCAACATCCGACCAATGAAAACAACGTGGTGCCTGTACCTACCTGTCAATCAGGATATTTGACAGATCAGTAAGCTTTGTTATATGCAGTATCATCCAAGAGGTTTCCTTTCGGGTGGGGGGCAGAGAGGGGTGGGGGGCAGAGAGGGGTGGGGGGCAGAGAGGGGTGGCAGGCAGCGGAGCTTTGAGGGGAACACTGAAAGAAGGAGCTGTATTTGTCAGATCTCAAGTTGGTGCAAATTTAAAATGAGTGAAAAAGCTACAAATGCAACCACTGAATATCGAGTCATGTCAATTGTTACATGTTCGCAATTGTGAGACCATGTTGACGTATTTCTTTAATTTTGACATTCAAAACTTTTCAGAATATTCATCGAAACTTTTCTATGTTTCTATATCAAATGTAGAAGTGTGTCTTTTACTCATTGCAACATTTTGCTGTTTGTTCATTTAATGCAAACTGTTTTCAGAGTATAGTGCAGCCTGTGTGAACATCTCCTTTGCAGCTCCTGACACACTGTCTGTAGAACTCCAGTGAAGCTCGGCTTGGCTTCTATGGGCTTCTATGGCAGATCCAAGTACACCATGTTTTAATAGCAGGAAAGTTTAATGCTCATTGGACAACAGGCTTTTAATATGTCATTTGGAGGTTGTCCCAGCTGTCAATACCTTCATCAGTGAACTTTAGCTGCTTTTTAGCATGACAGGGCTGACAATATTAATTTATTGACCTGATTTTGGAAAAGCCTTTTGATGCTCTTATGAGGAAAGGCCAAGAATTTTACGAGCGAAACGGCATCTAGTTAGCTTCTTTTTTTCAGCATTGTAATATACTCTGTTTTAGTGTAGCAGTTTATCTGTGATAATGGTGAATAGTTGTACATTTTGGCCTAGACTTTTTCAACTGTGAAAGCAGTGAGAATTAGAAGAGTGGCTGCACTGTAATTGAGATAATCATGATTTACACCTACTACTGTAAAATGTTGTATTTTGTCTCTATTTTTTTTATGTTGTCTAACTAAAAGCCTGCAGTTCCTGACAGTGTTTTTCAGTTTTTTTTTAATGTTTTTCAGATTTCATACAGAAAAATACTGTTACAAAGTTAACCTTAAATGATTAATAAGCCAGTTGCTGCCATATGATAGTACACAATTAAATGGCAGAAGAATAAAGCACATTTTAATCCATTTTATTAAAACAGACACTACTGGGAATCAGTGTGCAATCCAGCATGACCACATAATTCTGATTAGACAGCTTTTCGTAGCTTTTAGTTTTAATTAATCAGTTTTAGTGGTGTATTGTTCTTGAGTCAAACACTGGTAAATACTTACTAAATGACAGATTTTAAGTATTACAAAGTATCACAAAGATTTTTTTCATGTATGAAACGGTGTTGCCATGAATGAAAGCAAAACAATACATAATGCCCTTTAGCACACATCACACTTTTACGCACACTCTTATGTAGACATTTGGCTTGAGCTGTGTGTTCTAGTGAGTAATATGTCATGCCATCAGGGATAGGTTCTACAGACATGTTTCAGAGTGATAAGTGTGATTGTGAGAGACACAAGGTTGCTGTTGAGCTTATAGACTGTTGGCGTGGTGTATCTGAACAAGAAATAGCCACCATCCTCAATAGCTGTGACCTGTGCCCTCTCACTCCCCTTGTTTCATTTGCACCTCTCATGATGTAGGTCTGGGCTTTTCAGCTGGGACCCTTGCTGAAAATCAGGCCAGCAGGTGGATTGTCACTGGTGTGTGTGTGTGTGTGTGTGTGTGTGTGTGTGTGTGTGTGTGTGTGTGTGTGTTTGAGGGCAGTGGGGGTTAGAGTGGGGGGATTAACAATAGCAGGCCTGACAGTGAGCACGGGAGGAAAATGTTGGTGGTGTGTGGACTCCACTGTCGCCGACAGCGCACTCATATCACATCAAAGCAAACAGTGGCAGTCTTGCAGCGTAATTCTCACCCTGAGAGATGTGTGATGCCAAGTGGTGCATTACCTCACAGCTTCAGTGTGGCACCACCATAGTGCACAAACCCATCCTTATAGCACACACGTACAGTATTAGACCCAAAGACAGACAGACACGGGGACATGTACCAGTGTGACAGTCTTATGCAAGTGGGCTTCAGAAACCGCATTTTNTTTAAATTGGTTTTACCAGTGGGACGTATTGGTGCGTGGTGAAGTGGATGAGCAACAGTAGAACATGAACTCAGCTTGATTTAGTGCATTTGCAAGGAGGTCAAGCTGCAGTTGTGTTTGAATAACGGCACAGTTGAGTGTAATGTAATTTTAATAGTGGTTTAAATGACCAGAAGCACTTATTTACTTCAACGAAGAGCAGACTGCTGGCTTGACAGGTGCTGTTATCAATTCAGTTCCTGCATAATCAGTGTCCTGGCTTGGTTGCACTCTGGGGTTGTGGTGAGCTCAAACTGAGGCTGCTGCAGGCTGTCTTCACGATAGATTTTTGTCTAACCTAACCATACTGTGCAACCAAAACACAAAGTATACAATGTTTTCATCACAGCCTGATATTTGTCAGAGTTTCCTATTTGTTTTGATTGTTTGGCTTTTTGAATAGAATGAATATGACATGCATAAGACATGAAAGTAGAGTCTGACTGTAATGATGGATAAATGAAAGTGAGTGCTGGTGTAGTGTCCTGGCCTGCTGCCCCAGGCACAGTGTGTCTGTCAGGGAGTCAGAGAACTCCAGTGACACGCACGAGACTGAAGAAGACACAGGAAGACGACAGCTACTGGTCACCCTCTTATTAGCTCACATCAGTGTCTGCTCATGTCATTGTGTCTTCATACACACAGCTCTACAGCCTAATTATCCTCTTTCTTATTCGTGCTTTCTCTCTTCCTTGTAGTCTGACTTTCTACTTCTGTCTCACTTGACTCTTGTTTTCTTTGAGTCGTCTGTTTAGTGAGATATCATTAGCCACGCCGAACTACTGACTTCATTTAAGTGATTGACAGTTGGGCTGAGTTGTCTGGAGGTTTGCATATCTCACATTGGCATACTACCTACCGCTAATGGTGCCGATCCCCAGACTACAGCTCCTGAATTAGCATCTGCCAGTCTGGGAGCGCACTGGGCTAATCAGCCTGGGACAGGGAGGGGAAGGAAAAGGAGGTTTAAATTACATCCCTCTCAGTCTACGGAAGGTGCACATAAAAGTGTGACATCCTGCCGTTTTATCACAGAACCTGAAGATTGGAGATGGGCACTGACAGCCCCCCGCTTACCAGTGGAACATCAAGGGGCCTCTCCAATTAAGAGGCCTCCTATGATTTCTTACATTAATAATAAATGTCCTGCATTTTCTGTGTCTGTGTCTTACACGTACTTACACACACATTGACAGATGTTTTCCCGATACACACACGCACACACACACACACATATATATACAGTGTGTATATATATATATATAAAGGGACTGTATCTGATGGTTTCAATGTCCATTTGTGGTGAGGGTGTTTGCTACTCTCCTGTTTGCTGTAGTGAGAAATCTCATAAGCAGACCCCCAAGGAAACTGTAACCTCCACAATGGATTACAGCAGGAAACCTAAAGAGCTGAGACTCGTGAGCAGCTCAGGTGGATGCCGGGAAGCTGGACAAGCTCAGACACAATATTTTCCGGAAAAGGTGTTATAGCTAGCACTGCTATACTGCATGACCTCACAGCAAACCATAATACCACTTGGAAGACTCCCCAGAACGGCTAGTGATACACTGTTCTAATGATACAAGCGTTATTATGAGTATAATCAATAATGGCCAAGTCTGCAGAGACCTGAATGAAAGGGAAGAAATTTGTTAATATTAATATTATTAATAATATTAATATTAACTTAGCTAAATTAGCTAATAATATTAATATTAACTTATAGTCAGCTATATTTTATTGTATTTTTTTAAAAATTATTATTTTATTGTATCAACTACAAATAAGGCAAAAATGACTAGAGTTCATAAATGAGACTAATTCAGATTATTGAATTCAGATTATTATCAACATAACATAATTTAATTATGCAAACTTACATTGTCTTATAAACTATAGTTAATGTATATGTTCATCATTTAGTTAATATTCTAGTGTTCATGTGTTAATATCACTTATTTGGGGTGTTAATGCTGAATTATATCCTCAGTTAATCACAGGTAATGCCTGCATCTGTCAACAGTATTAACGAATTAGGTGTTGTAGTTTGCTTATGTGTTCTTTTGCAATGCTTTTACTTTTCTGCCTGCAAGATAGCACCGTTGTAAATAGAGTACTGAGAGAAATCATATGGTCAGGGTGCTTTTGGGTGATTTGTTTGGCCGGTGAGTGTGCCTGATGCCAGAGCACGGCTGTAGTTAAGAGCCGGACATCGTCGACGTCCCGTTCCGGCACACTACGTACTTCCCTCCGACTGGAACCCCTCCTGGTTCGAAACTCTCCGCTTCTCGCAGTACCTGCTGTTTTCTTTGTGCTGGCTGCCATCTGAATGTGCTTGTTTTGTCATTTTGTTCTGGTGTAAGACTAGCTGCTGTTTCTCTTGCCTGTCGATAACGGTGCAGGTCTCAACATGATAAAGTCAATACCCAGACACACCCTGATCTATCTGTTTCCTGTTGCTCTTAGTCGTTTCAGAGGCAGCCCATAGGGAGTCACAACAGGGACCAAACAATACATCCTCAAAGGGGACGTCGTTCAATGTGACGTCAAACGTTCCATCGTTCTCTCAGTGGCCACAGCAGCCTCTTACTTAATTTGAGCTGTCACAATTACTCTGTGTTAACATTGTCAGACTGAACAAAGCCCAATGCCCAGGCTGCCTTTTTTGTCTCCTTAGGTTGCTCAAGCATCATGTAATGCATTCAGACAATTCCAGTAAATAGCTGAAAGCATCTTATTTTAAATTAAATTTTAAATGTTCGTACTCAGGACTCTGTCAGTGAACAGTGGATAGATTTAACCAACTGTACTTCTTGCGAAAACTGTGATGAATTTACTGGTTGCACATTTGCACTGTTTGTTCATGTAGTACACAATAATAGAAGAGATTTATTTATAATCGCACCATCTGTTGCACCCAGAGGATGGGCTCTCTATTGAGTCTGGTTCCTCTCAAGGTTTCTTCCTCATATCATCTCAGGGAGTTTTTCCCTGCCACTGTCACCTCTGGCTTGCTCATTAGTTAATTAATTAATTAATTCACATATTTACAATATATTTTTTGAATCTATTTATTCCTGTACAGCTGCTTTGTGACAATGTCCACATTTGTATTTTATTTATACAAATAAAATTGAATTGAATTGAATTGTTTACAAAAGTCACGTCGATGAAATCAACATGTCAAATGGAAAATACAAACGGTCGTAAAATGGACGTCTGAAATGTTGAGGCAAAAAAAAAAAAAAAAAAAAAAAAAATTCATCACTATTAAAAAAAAATGATGGTTGTTTTTGTTGTTGTTGTTGTTTTTTTTTTTAATTAATTTTATTCATATCTTGCATATTTGGCTTGGTAAGGTCAGTCAAATTGAGTGTCTAGAGTTTGTATAAACTCCACCATTTATGATAATTATTCCTATTTCTATTATTGCTATTATTGATATTTTTCAATGTTCAATAAAATACTTAACTATTAAACATTTAATTTAAATGTAACTTTATAAAGTATGATAGAATAGATAGAATGTGACATGAAATTGGAACGTAATTTTGACTAGGCAATCATCTGACAATCTAAAAAAAAACTTTTTTAAGTTTAACCTCGGAAAGTTGCTGTGAGCTTTTTTTTTTCTCATCTACATTTTGACAAATGATACCTGTCGGTCTGTCAGAAGTGCTCTAATTGAGTCCTATTTAAATCATTAGCTGGCAAAGCAAGCCTAAAGTCCCTGCGGTCCTGAACAAATTACTTGTAGCGTATTTGTGTTCCCCAGAACATATCTACTGCTGCCGGGCCATCACTGTCTCATGAGTAGAAGAATATACTGGTGAACATATGCTGTTATTACTTCATTTATCTTCAGGAGATGAGCCTCAGCCTATTTCACTCTGAAACCAAGTGATTTAAATATATACGAAAAAGAACTGAAACTCAGGCTTCACTAATATTAGTAATAGTAGTAATAATCTACTTGGACACTGCTTAAAAAGACAGACATTATCAAAACCATGTAATGAAAAATGTCATCTGCTTTAATGAGATAAAATGACAGTTACAGGTATTTGTCATGATAGCTGTCACTACAAGTTAACATGTGGTTTCTGAGGAATTACATAATACATATTATATGTTAAGGATCATATACTGCCATCATGTTATGTCATGTCATATGTCTGTATTTACACCGATCAGCCATAACATTAAAACCACAGATAGGTCAAGTGAACATTGATTATCTTGTTACATAGTACATAATCTGATTATCTGGAAGCATGAAAAATGGGCAGGTGTACTGATCTGAGCGACTTTGACAACGGCCAAATTGTGATGGCTAGACTACTGGGTCAGAGCATCTCCAAAATGGTAGGTCTTGTGGGGTGTTCCTGGTATGCAGTGGTTAGTACCTACCAAAAGTGGTCCAAGGAAGGACAACCAGTGAACCGGCAACAGGGTCATGGGCGCCCAAGGCTCACTGATACACGTGGGGAGTTAAGGCTAGTCCGTCTATTCCAATTGCTCAGAAGAGCTACTGTAGCATAAATTGCAGAAGTTAATTCTGGCTATGACAGAAAGGTGTCAGAACACACAGTGTGTTGCAGCTTGCTGTGTATGGGGCTGTATAGCTGTAGATCGGTCCCCATGGATCCCATGCTGACCCCTGTCCACCACTGAAAGCACCTACAATGGGCATGTGAGCATCAGAACTGGAGCATGGAGCAATGGCCTGGTGGCCTGGTCTGATTAATCATGTTTTCTTTTACATCAGGTGGATGATCGGGTGGGGGTGCGGGTGCTTACCTGGGGAAGAGACGGCACCAGGATGCACTATGGGAAGAAGGCAAGCCTGCAGAGGCAGTGTGATGCTCTGGGCAATGTTCTGCTGGGAAAGCTTGGATCCTGGCATTTATGTGGCTGTTACTTTGACATGTATCACCTACCTAAAGATTTTTGCAGACTGAGTAAACCCCTTCATGGCAATGGTATTCCCTAATGGCATTGGCCTCTTTCAGCAGGATAATGCACCCTGCCACACTGCAGAAATTGTTCAGGAATGGTTTGAGGAACATGACAAATTCAAGGTGTTGACCTGGTCACCAAACTCCCCAGATCTCAATCTGATCGAGCATCTGTGGGATGTTCTGGACAAACAAGGCCAATCCATGGACATCACACCTCGCAACTTACAGGACTTTAAATATCTGCTGGCAATGTCTTGGTGCCAGATCCCACAGCACATCTTCAGAGGTCTTGTGGAGTTCATGTCTCCATATATATGTAAAATATACACAGTATATAATGTGTGAAGAAATATTTCCTTTGTGCTTGTCTGTTTCTTTTTCCCCAATAATCATTGTTAAGTCCTAACTGTAGAAGAGATTTCAGGGAGTTTTCTCTTGTAGGTGTGTAGTCGATTTACTGTGACACTGTCCGAAGTACACGAAGTGTTCTTCTGTATACGTTCGGAAGTAAAGAGGTCTACCATCTGTCATTTAATCAGAGACACACTGTTCTAGGAACTGAGTACAAATGATTAAATATTGCAAAACTTATAAATAATGATAGCTAAAATAAATCTAATAATGATTCATTTATTTAAAAAAAGAAAAAATATTGATAAACTGAGTGCTAAACATTTTATTATTTATTATTAAGGCAGAGTTTATCTTCAAGCTAAAAAAGGTTTAAAAGATGCTTGAGACTGGACTTCTTGTTGTTGCTATGGTAATGCTGATAGTGATATTAGTAAAGCATCTTAAAAGGGAATTTGCCTCTCCTTGTTGTTGATTTTAATATGCACCATAATACCTCTTTATTTGGTAGCTAATCCAAGGCAATATGGTCCTTCTCCTGTGATGATAATTAATATGCTTTATTTATTTATTTATTTTTCTCAATTAATGGGCAAGATTAAATTCCTTAAGGTCGAAGATGTCGTCTAAAAAATTTACGGTTCCCAGGGGTTTATGTCGATCTACTTAATTATACTATTGGTGAATGGCTTTGTGAAAGAATATTATCCTAGGGAAATGATAGGAATTTGCCTCAGAAAAGAATAGTGCATGCTCTTTTAATTTAGATCTTATGTTCTGTGTATGTTTGTGTGTACATATGTTGCACCATATTTCCTTTTTATGAACATCATGCTTAAAACTATCAATATGTAACTGAAAAGCCTATTCCTTTATGACGAGCCGCATATCTACAGTGTGAGTGCTACTTAACACAGGCGTGAACACAGGCAGGGACTGCTCTGCAGCCAGGCTGGTGAGCAATATGGATGTCAGTGTCAGTTATTTTTACCCCATCCTTTTTATAGCCTTAATAAATCTATGAAAGAGGGAATTCTTCATCAGGACTTCCAGACGACATAAATAACAATGATTAAAGAATAATATAATATACATTAAGCACTCTATCTTGCTGTTTCATTCAGTCCGGTTCTTTTTCTTGAGTTTTAAATAATTTAAAACTTTAGCCATTACCTTTATCACAAATATCGTATGGTCAGTCACTGCTGCTTTACATGTTTCCCCCCAGTAGTTACAATGAACACCTATAACACTTTCGTTACTTGACGGTTAACCTGAGTCATAATTACTGAATTCCGAAAGACTATCTAGCTTAGAGTGAGAGACACAAGGAGCTGGGGAGATGTTCATAACAACAACAACAACATATAATAATAATAATAATAATAATAATAATATATTGGTTAGCTCCAGGGTCCTGGGTTCTCTCCTGAACTTGAATTACTGTCTGAGTCAAGTTTCACATGTTCTCCCCTTGTCTGCAGTGGTTTTCCTCCGGGTTCTCCGGTTTCCTCCCACTGTCCAAAAACATGCGGGTAGTGAAGTGAAGTGACTTTGTGGCCAAGTATATTGACCCATACTTGGAATTTGTGCTCTGCATTTAACCCATCCAAGTGCACACACAGTAGTGAACACACACCCGGAGC
>CM074947.1:13814332-13830945 GCA_037577455.1 Pangasius macronema
CATTCACTCCCCCCACCTACAATCCCTGCCGGACCCGAGACTCGAACCCACGACCTTCGGGTTCACCTTCGGGTTACGAGTCCGACTCTCAGACCATTAGGCCACAACTGCCATAGGTAGGTGGATTAGCTACACTAAACTGCCCCTAGATGTGAGTGTGTCTGTGTGCAAATGGTTCCTTGCGATGGACTAGCATCCCATATGGTGTGAATTCTCCTGCCTTGTGTCCAAGGTTACTGGTGTAGTTTCCAGATCCACCGTGACCCTGATCAAGATAAAGCAGTTACTGACAATGAGTGCATGAGAGAGAATTAGCAGGAAGCTGAAGAATGGCATTAGACTAATACGCCTCTGACATACCAGTGATCTTAACAGCTTTCATATCCATATGATATTGTGCCTGTGATAGCTTGAAATATAAGTGCAGTATGAAGGAGAATAACACAAAGCTAAATATGTACATAACAATTTTAAAATGTCATATGAATGAAGCTGTTCCTGTTACTGTAGCTGATCTGAGACTGTGTTGCTCTAAGAGAGAAAGTGTGTGTGTGTGTGTGTGTGTGTGTGTGTGTGTGTGTGTGTCAGTTTCATTGTTTTTGCTTTTGTTAGTGGTATGAATTGTGCCATTCTCAATCAGACATGAAAAGTTTGTATTATTGTACACTTAAAATGCACATTTTTATTGTTTTGATTATGTTTATGTTAGTCAACTAACATTACATTACAGTACAGTTTTATCATGGTCTCTGGCAAAGACATCTAGGAAGTTCTCATAGTAAGTACTCAAAGACAAACCCAGGAAATGTTCCATAAAAAAAGTTTTTATGATGGTATCACACTTATGCAATGAAAAGAAGGAAATATTTCATCAAGTGAGATATGAGGTGGCTAATGCTAATTGGGTTATGCAGTCTGACACTTCATTAACAAGGTTTGCATATTTTGTGTTATCAGCCATATTTTAGAGCTGGAGAATAACTTTTATGCTTCATCAAGACGTTTTTTTAAAGATTGAGCAGGGTTTTTTTTTATTATTCCTAACAATGGTCTATATTACATTTCAGCAACAAACTGCAGCACAACATATGGAGTGCAATGAGAAACAGCACTCAGATGTGTGCCAGAGAAAGTGACTTCATTGTTTGCTGTGGGTGATAAGTGCTAGGTACTGATTTAGTCTCTAATTGACAGAATACCGTGAGCATGGCAGCCTACAGCAGAGTGTCTGTCACTCAGAAAAAGCATGGCTCCATGTCTTCTAAGCTGTTAATTAGATAATCACCTATTATAACTGGCAGTTACAAAAATAGATTTTTATAAGCAAATAACTCATCTTTAAACTTTTAACTCAGTTTAAAAAATTCTGTAATTTTACAGCATTTATTTTCAACAGCAAAATTTCAGGATTGTAATGTAAATGATTGGGCAGTTAGAGCAGTGCAGTGGTTTACATTATAATACCAGCAAACCTAATGCATATTGGGACATCTAACATTTCTAACAAGTGACAGGAGAATGTTGACATCTGAAAATTAGTGGATTTTGTGCCCTTTGTTTTAGGCTACAAACCCTCTTTAAGTTTAGGTTTATATGCTGGTAAAAACTTTGGTTCACACACGGAACTAAAAATAATAAAATAATAGAGGAGGCTGAATCAGTGCAAGCTAACTGAGAGGAGTGGTGGCTAAATTGTTAAGCTTTTGAGATGCCACTCAGGTCCTGAGTTCAAATCTCAGTAATGCCAAGTTGCCATGGTTGGGTTCTTGACCTTCATGTGATCAGTTGTATCCTGCCTCAATTGTAAGTCATTATATTATGGGGAAAATATTGTAAAAAGTATTGTAATTACCTGTAAATATATTGCAGTACTTTCATGTAAATTAAATAATTAATTTACATTAAATTAGTTTAAATAATTGTATATTTTACAATTATTTACTGTAGATTTATAGTACTGGTATAAACTGCTATCCCAAAGGGGAGCTGATTGCTAACCATATTGAGTATCATAATTAAAACAAAATTGAAGTCAACATAAGCTTGACGGAAAGAAAGTTCCTTAAAGATATTTTGATAAATGAAATGGAGTATGCACTGTGGCGTAGCACAGAGCTCCCACCTCCTGAAATTATGTTGGTAGGTGGATTTACTACTGTACTCATCCCTAAGCAGTTGTCTCATCCAGGGTGTATTCCAGGATCCCAGGCTAAAGCTGTTCCTGATGATTATAATGATGAATAGGTGTGCATGTACATTTGTGTAGTGCCACTATAACTCAGAAAGTATGGTGTAGGTAATTGGTAATCAGTTTGATAGCCTCATTAATAATTGTTACACTAGGGTAGACAGTCCACAACTCAGGGAAGCGCTAGTGCCAAGATAACCTCAACAAATCATCAAAGAAAAGAATATCAATTGGTTTACTCAGAAAACTGTCAAGGCAGTTATTCATTGCTTTTACTACTATAGTCATTGTTAAATATTCTCATCTGGGTATTTATAACATATATTTAATTTGAACATATATTATATTTTATAGTATTTATAAAAAAAATAATACAATGCTGTTATATTCGCATTATGGCCATAATGCCAGCAAGTCATCTGACTCACAATTAAACAATTAACTGATATTTTGATAAGTCGATATTTTGATAACCAACTTGCTTTGCAAAAGGAGTAACTTACAACAGACACAGGTCTATAGTGTGTTATTTGCCAATGATTTATATTTAATGTTATGGAACGTCCATTAGACAAGTTAGTTGCTGTTATCGGTAACATTATAAACAGTTGCTCCCTCACCGGTCTTTCCTGTATCTCTACCTTGAAGTGAATGAATATAAACCCCTCTGTCCTGAAGACATTCCTGTGCTGACAAAAAATTGACAAAGTACCGTGACAGTTACAAAGCCCTGACACCCAGACTTCTTCCATTAATGTTACATAACCCCACCTAACAACAACACCAAAAAACACATCAGTGATTATACACTTTGGGTTAAACAACAACCTGTCCATTTACTATTCATCTTATATTATGTGCAACATCCACCATTCAAGTCTCTGTGTATGAGGTGTTACTATAGAAACAATAACCTATTAGAACCAGTGCATTAGTATAAATCTATTGTTTCTGTCAGAGCTGGAACTGCTCTCTGAGCTGTGCAGCTATATGAAATTATATATGAAATGAATCCACACCTTCTGACCAATCAGAGTCAAAAATTCAACCATTGCGATGTGCATCTCAGTTCTAGTTATCATATGGGCCACAGTGATGTTTGAATCTGTTATAATGTTGTGGTGACTTTAGGGAGAATGAGTCTGATTAGTTATGTTCAAAATGAATAATTAAAGGCTTGGCCCACTACATCTCTAAAGGGATGAGGAGGTTAATTCCATTTTGGTTGATTTTTTTTTTCTAAAAATGAAGTCAATAGGACCACTTCTACAATAACATGTCACATTTATTTGTTAATACAATAAATGGGCTCATTGCAAGCATCCATTTAATTCCAGGTTTCCTAGATTAGGTTTCCTAATCTTATTACTATTGCAAATAATGACATGAAAGCCCACAGTCCCAAAGGAGGCCCCACTAAGCAGGTGCACATTATAACACCCTATACCATCCCTTTAACTTGATCCTTAAAGGTGTGCATAACCATTGCCCCAGGGATTCTCCACAACCAGAGATTCTGACCAGTAGTCCTGTGCCTGAAAGGATCTCTCATTGAAACACCTCCCCAGATTCTCCCCTCAGCTACCTTTAATTTCCTGATCCCAGCCTTCACAGATGGGCATAATAACTGACTGGTTGATTTTAGCAGCTTGCTCATTCTCTGCATGTGGTGTTGAGATAAAGAATAAAGGATTGTTCTGTTAAGCTCTGGAAGCCCAGCGACCCATCAACAATTTTACATTACCCCAAAGTGAAAATCTCCTCATCTACTTTAATTACCACCTAATCATTCATGTCAGGGTCCAGAGGGACTGACACCCTGCTCCTTCTCTACTGCTGTGGAAAATTCTGTCTGAAATGTTTAAGGAGTATGAATGTCATACATCATGACATCAGTTTGAAGGTTGTACAGATCTTCTATGTGTTACATTAAATACTGTATTTAAACATTTCAGTCCGAAGTGTGTTTAGGTTTATCAGACATGTATGTTTCAAGTTCCTGCATCTCTATTGTGTGTTGTAGAAGGAATTCACATATCAGCTTAAAAATGTAGAAGGATTTATATATGGAAATGTGTACATTATTAGTAAATAATTAGTTGTAAAACCAATGTCTCAACATAAGATGTGTAAATTGTAATACATCAAAAATGACTGCCTTTAATTGTTTGTGTTCAGTACTTACCTCTATTTTCTGTTCCTTTTACACAAGCTGTATGTAGGCTTACTGTAACAAAATAATAAGTTTGGAACTCTATTCGACATGGTAGCTGGGTTTGTAATGATAAGGACACACATGAGTGAGTGTGATCACTATTAAGTCCATCACCACTGGCCGACAGTTTAATGTAAACTCAATATGTCACGCTGAAATTCATGTTTTGTGCAAATTCAGAGTTTGCTATGGAATGCCATTTGAGGCCAGGATTGTCACTTTCATGTCCATGGCCATGAAATGGAGGACATCAGAGACAGGATCTTAATCAGATACACTGCTTATCCCAAGGACTTATTTTTTTAAGGATAAAGTTATGCATTAAGTTAATGTGAGCTGTAAGTATATCATAGTGCTTCATCAACTTATCCTTATATATGGGCACATTTTCTTTACATCAAATTAACCAAAATATTGGAATATTTTTTTTAAATATGAGATATTAGGACAGCAAATTAAATGTGTCATAAAATAGCACAAAATCCCATGCACATATAATGATTTCATGACCTTCATTTAGTATCTTGCAGATTCAGTTTAACTCAGTCCATGTAGAATATATAAAAATAAAATGCAAAATAATAGGAATTGTTGGCGTATAATAGAAGCTTAGATGCCATATTGTAGGATTAAAGCACATTTGGAGTGATTCATGTCATAATTACAACTATTCATTCAGCAATATATTCCTAATTTACTAAATTATTATTAGATGTTTTTTCAAAGCTTGACATCTTATCTTTCATCAGATCAGCCTTTTCATTTTTCAGTTCACTCTTGCATTTATGTTATAGTATTACACTTGACAGCAAAGATTAAAAAAAAAAACACAGTCTCAGTCTTCAGTCTGCATTTTTTATGCTTGAATCTTTTGGGGTATTAAAGCCAAATGCGTATGTTTAATGTAAATGGTCTAGACGGTATTTAAAAAAACAAAACAGCCTTGGACACCTCTGCTGAAAAACAATCTGGTAACCTCAGATGTGAACTAGACATGGGTAGTTTGTATAATCTGAATGCCATACCCTGAAAATCATCTTAAGCAGGTGCTTAGCCCATCTCTGAATATGGGTACCTTTCCCCACGTAAACACTGGTGTAACTTTTGCACTTAATTCACAAACTCGGAATAAGCCCATAGATAGCAAATTCTCTGATTAAAATGCAGAGACATGCTTGCTGGCTTAATGCACACCTGTACTCTGGGTTAACTAGCTAAACTGCTTTTCTTTCATTTTCACAAGTGCAGCACAACAAACAGGCTCGTTTATCTGTTTAAAGCAACCTTTAACATAATGAAAACAGCATTTTAAAGCATACACTGAATGAAATCATGTGAGATGTGATGCTGAACCAAAAACATTTGAGAGTTTGGTGGTAATATGTAACTACACAGAATGAAAAAGTAAACCTATTAGCAAAGATTTCAAATGATCTCTGGAATACATAAAGATGATTATGTTTTCAGTTGAGTTTTTGTTCTTAACAAAATACCCTGATTTTCTGGTTTTCATTTTTGTTTGCCTGTAGAAGGAGTACACCTCGTTTTAGGTAACAACCCAGGTGCAGATGAAGTCACATAATCTGATGATAACCTGACACACCAATGTCGCTGGAGGAACAGAACTTACTAATGCAACTCCCTTGGGATTAGGCATTGAGCTATCGCTGTCCTGATAATGTTTCAGGGCTGAGTTAGCTATTCTGTGACCAGGCTTGTGATAGTACAAGCTCTCATCTTTGGAGCTTCGAGGAGGCATAGCTGACTGGACAAGCTGACCTGGTTTGCCATGTGAGGCGGAAACTTTGGTTTGGGAAGATTTAAAAATGCTCTTCTGTGTGAGTACAAATTCCATGAGCCTAGCAGCTACTGACAATGATGAATCCTTACATTCATTCAGATAGATAGCTACCTTCTCCAGCAGAGAATGTTTGAATTCCTCCAGCAAAACAAGTTCTCTAAGAAACTCAAAATTATTAACTCTGGTTGTAATGCACCATTAATCAAATAAAATTTCCTTTTCTTGGGCAAACACAATAAAGGTTTGTGAGCTCAGGTTTTTGAGGGTCTGGAACTTCTGTCTATATGCTTCAGGGACCAGTTCATAGGCACATAGTATTGCTGCTTTGACAGTTTCATAATGCAAGTTTTCTTGCAAAGACAGCAAATAACAAACTTCCTGAGCCTTCCGTACCAACTTTCTTTGCAAAAGGAGAGTCCAAATTTCTTTCAGCCAAGCTAAGGTTGGTGTGATGTATTGACATACAATAAAATAGGTATCCACTTCAGCTTCCTTAAATGGGGATACCAAGATAATCTGCATACTGACATCAATGGCTGGCGTTGGAGGTAAACGAGGCTCTGGAGGTGACTCCACTTGAGGTACAGGAGGAGGTGGCACAACTGGTGGAGATTGCCAGGAGGACTTTACGATATCAGACTGGCTGCAGGAACCCAGGACAGTCTTCAGTGTCTGGAGTTCCAATTCCTGGAATTGGATCTCTTTGTCTGCCTCCAACTCCATCTTGCGGATATCTAGCTGCAGCTCCTTTTCTGCAAACCATGCCCTTTCCTCAGACTCCATCTGAAACCATGCAAGACATATCTTAAGACAAGCCTCATCTCTAGAGCCATCAGAAGCCGATGAAAGAGAATCAAAACGAGGTAAGGTCGCTGGAACCCATGGCATAACCTAACCTTCCTGAACCGCAGCAAGGGTCTGCTTTTTTACTACCTGTCCAGACTCACCCATTGTAGTCTCGACTTGAGGACTTAATTGAAGACCCTTCAATTCCACCAGCTTAGCTAAAACTATTTGTTTGATCTCCTTTCAAACCATGTGCTTTAGAACAGGTATCCTATAATATTCTGCAATCTGTAACAGATCATCCTTCCTACAGGCCTTAAACAGCTCCAAGCTAGGTGAACTAAGGAAGGATGACAAATCAAATGGAGCCATATTCTCCACATAGCACAAAACTTTACAGAAGCAAAAGAAACCTCAACAGATTAAAAACCACCAAGTGCACAATTGCATTTAAGCAAATAAAAGGCAAATAAAAGGCACCAGCTTTTATTTATTTATTTAAAAAAAAAAAACCTCCAGTCGATCCTTAAAGGTCCTAAGGAAGCATGCTTATTTATGAGTAATATGTGACGTGGTGAAGTAGTGGCTAGCATGTGGCATGTGGTGCTCTCATCACTGTGGCACTGGTCGATTCCTGGTCACGGAACAATCTCAGCCACTGGAAGGTTGCACGGTCTTAAGCCCAGAAAACGGGGAGGGTTGCATCAGAAAACTTGTTCCAGAATCATAATATCCATAAATCCTCTAAGGCAACCCTGAATGGAAGCAGCCAAAAGTGGGGAAAAAAGAGTAATGTGATCCCTTATACTGAAGTGATGTCATTTACTGTAGCCTGTAGATAGACATGTACTATCATTAACATTACTTCTATTCTGAGAAAAGCTTCTTAGACAGCTTATTGTACAGTTGTTATAATTTAAGAAAGGTTTTGTAAGACAAATTCAGAATTCAAACCAAGGAAAATGCACCTCAATTAATTCTGTATCTCTACTCTTTCTCATTGTATATCTCCTCCTCTGAGCTACACTGATTCAGCCCCAGCCTTTGTTTAATTGGGGGTTTGGAAATGCTCGACTCTTGTTAGACTTGCCATGCAGGATCTGATCTGGTAACAAATTACACACGTAGCAAAGCAATGAATTTCAATCACCTTTCCTGCCTACTCTACAAATGGTTGCGTGTCAAACTGCTGCTATGCCCATCAAGGTGTGAATGCTCAGTGGAGGGACATCATTCATGGGCCTTTTGTTAATCAATCATGAAATAAATAACAATGTAAAATGAGTGTAGAAAGATGCAGAGTTTGCTACATGAAGTTACAAGGTGAAGAAAGGTGTGGGGAGGGGGCAGGTAAAGAATGAAGTATATAATAATAATAATAATAATAATAATAATAATAATAATACAGTAATTTTTAGTGAATATACTGTATCTGTTAAAACTTAATAGTACAGTTATGATGAGATAATAGTCCAATAATGATTTGCTGATGATACAAGCTTTTATTAAGTGCTCTTGAGTTTCCTTGACAGTTTCTGTAGTGTACAGTGGGTGACAAAGTGAAAGGCCATGTAGTTCATTGCATTGCTGATAATTATCACTGTACAGAGTGTAATAAAAAAAAAAAAAGACTTGTGAAGAGTCATGAATACAAGTTCAGCATGTCTGCTATGTACTGGTTCTCATTTTATTATTTACAGGACACCTTGCAGTATAAACATATAGTGAGATTCGATTCAACTTAGTATTATATTATTTATACAGATATTGAAAATACTGTTCAACATAACCATGCCCAGTTTTTTTAGAGTCAGGATTAAGTCCACTGCTCATCCTCCAAGCATTATTAATTTTGATTATCTCCACTCATTGCATTAAGTGCAATCAAATATTGAGTTGGAATAGAGTTAATGTGAGCTAAATTAATATTGCTGCCTTGCAGCTGTCCTCAAACCAAGATGTTAATGAGAAACAATGTGACCCTCACACCCCTCCTCAGCTCTGTCAGTGGACTTCATCTACTCTCCATATTGTAAATCTTTTACCTTTTCCTGCACCCTAAAACAAATGAGGGTAGTTACAGCTCTGTGGTAATTCAATTCCTTTCTTTATTATCTATATTAGGCTCAGTCAAACATCATCAAATTTTTATTTCACTTTAACAAGAATTTTACAAGTTGATTACAATATAACTATGTTGGGTTTTGTGTGTCTGTCTGGGTATGTGTGTATGAGAGAGAGAGATGAGAGATGCAGAGCTGTAAGTTTTGGGCATATATTGACTCAGAACTGAGGTAAGTGGTCCCTCTGAGGTGATAAATTTTGATCTCTTCAGCAATGGCACAGCGCTTTCTAATTCATCTGTCTTTTAGGGATGTGCTTCCATAATGAGAATTCTGCAGGCTGCCCATTGTCACAGTATGAGAACACTGTCTCTCTCTTTATTTATTCATGTCATGATGAGTGGATGCCGTGGCTTGTGCCACATTGTATTTCTCACTCGGCTTCATGTTGACGCTGCATTTCAAAAAAGGAACACCACAATGGAGCTTAATGCACCTTTCCTCACGCTGCCTGGCTTCCCAGTAGCCCAGCAGTACCAGAACCCACTGTGCTCTAACTTTTAAAATATTTTTTTCCTGTTTGGAGCTTAGGCTTTAATGAATGACCTGCGCTGGATGGACCAAAGCCTGGAGGAAATCAGTCACTCTACTTTTAATGAGAGAAGATCAGATCAATTGCATCTGCTTTTTGCTCTGACTGCATGACAGCATGGCTCAGTAGAGATTAGCTGCTTGCCAATGTCTCCAGAAAGACACTGGGATGTCTTATTTACTCTACCTATCTTTTTCCACAGTCTCAGTCCATAGGTTCTAACTACTTCATTCCATGGTCTTGCTCCTGATAACGTCATTCTTGCTCAAAATGTTCCTGTTGATCTGTTTCTGTATAAGCATGCTCTGGGTTTTTTGTTCTCAAATTCTTCTGCCAAGATAGTCGTTATTTCTCACTCATCCACTCAGTTTCAGCAATCACTTTATCTTGGTGAGAGTCATGGTGGATATGGAGCCTATACCGAGAACACTGGTGTGACGCAGGAATACATCCTGGATGGGATGTCCAGTCCAATTACAGGGCACCATTCGCACATGCTTCTCTTGAACATGCAGAGAAACTCCACACAGACAGAAGCCCGAGCTCAGGATTGAACTTGGGACCCTGGAGCTGTAGACAGTAATTCAGTTACAGGTATAGGAAATATGTGCTGTATTTGACATATTTTGTAAATTAGATTAAACCATTGAAGAAATTCTATGAATTTTGTATCCAAATGCGTATGCGTGTATTTTTGACGTCATGTACTGATGTTCATGAAGTTCTGATGGACTTTAAAGCAGGTCTGTTTCTGGAAAGTCCATGACCAGCACAGCAGCTTCTGGTTGTGAACTGTCAATCAACAGTACAGCAGCTTCTGTTTCTGAACATTGCAGCAGCTTCTGTTTTTTAACAGGCAATGAAGAGTGAAGCAGCTTGTTTCTGAGTAGTCAATGAAGAGTGCAGCAGCTTCTGTTTGTGAACGGTCCACAAACAAAGCAGCAGCTTCTGTTTAAGAAAAGTCCATGAAGAGTGCAGCAGCTTACAAACACCAATCTGACTCATCAGGGAAGAAAGTAATGTGCTGACTGACTTGTTTCTTGCCAACATATTACAAAAAACTGTGCCTGAGAGTATAGGATGTTTAATATATGCTTAATAATTTCCCTTGCTATGTAATGACATTTATTCCTCATCTTAGCTGTGCCAGCTAGTGAGCTGGGTGCTAGCAAGCAGGCAAAGATGCTTGCTCCTGTCAACACACANACACAGCAGAAGTGTAATGTGTGTGGTACAGTTAAGAAAGAAAGAAAGAAAGAAAGAAAGAAAGAAAGAAAGAAAGAAAGAAAGAAAACAGCAAAGACCTTTCATGATTTAGAGTGAACTGTCAGTATGAGAGTATCAGAGTCCATCAGATGAAAGATTGAGATCCTGATCCTTCTTCTTTCCTCTTTGACCTGCTGATCCTCCTTTTCCTTCTGCTAGCTTTTTTTTTTTAGGTGAATCACTAAATCAATCAATTACTTGACCGGGCCAGTGGAAGAGAAAAGACACCTGTAAGCCCCACTTGAAATGTCAGGTTCTATCCCTGATAAACTCAGTACTTATCAATTCTGGGTCAAGCAGGATTGTTGTAAGTATATCAGATGTTCTTAAGGTTTCCGAAGAAACACTCAAGCATGAAAACATCTCTTATGTAATACAAAGTAATGTAATAAAATTATATTACGTTTGAATCCCATTGCTGTTTGTTCACTACAGAAACTGATTTTAATCCAAGCCTCCAGGTTCCTACCTAAATACAACTTAAGCTCACTGATTTCTAAATGCACTGCAGTGGATTTTAGTCCCTGTGTGTCTGTGATATTATAAATTCAACAAGCAGAGGTGACACAACCCTCACAGCTCATACACAATGCTGAATGCCAAATAGACAGTGTATGGGGTGGTTTGACATTCATTTAATATGAAGTTTTCAGATTGCATGCATCCACATAAACACAGTCTGTACTTTTTATCTTTAAATACAAATTATTTGCTGTGTAGTTTCCAGGTCTTCAGGGGCTAGAATTTAGGCTGAGTGAATAAATTTGCAGTTACAGTTGATCTGTACGTAGTCTCTCTGGAGCACTCTCCGATTTCTACTCTCTTTAATGGATCTTATTTCTGAGCAGAGATATGGGATGATGCTCACTGTTATTAGGTCTAATAGATTTCATTGATGAAGCATGGCCATGCTGTATTACTAAACACTGGATCTTCTCTAGCAGCACATTATGGAGAATGCAAGTGACATTTCACTCCTGAAGTGTCCCATAATAACCGCTCTGTAGTCAGTCCATCTTACTTAAGTATAAAGCCATTTTATGTCTTCCTCCTCCCATTTAGAATTACTAAGGGTTGAATGTTACATGGTAAAAACCTAGCAAGAGCAATAAAATGGTCTTTATATCATCTGATATCATAGATCATATAAAGATTTATATGCATTATGTAGGTCTTATTGCTGGCACTGCTGGCTTACAAATGCAAATGTGTCTGTTAGTGCAATCACAGGTAATCAAACTCATTAATTCAGAGCAACTTAACTGCCACTTTTGACTAAATATACTTTCAGCATTTTAGGTAAGGAAAAGTTTGAAATCTAAATGTCAAACTCATTTTGTTGTGGAATACAGTAACATTACAAATTCCTCAAATGAGACAAGATTGCTAAATTATTGTTGAATATAAATATAACTTTGCACATGATGTCTTATTTAAAATGTGTTGTTGTGCTCTGGTTTGACAATATGATATTTTTCTTTCTGTGAAAATGTAATCATCTGTCAAAAAGCAAATCTTTAGATACACTGAATTAATGGTGAAAGAATGATATGGTTGAACTGATTCCGCCACCAACCCTGGTAATGTTTATTTCATTTCAGTGCAATCACACTCACAGTGTGGTCTCCTATTTCGAGCTTGTAGTCAAGCAATATGTGACATTTTTTAAATAGAATTTGTATATCTCTTAGAACCATGTACAATGCAAATCTGGTGTGTACATACTTGATGCTTGAGTATTTCCATTGTGTTTATGTATTTTTGGTTTTACATTGCATGTTGTATTGGTATGTTTTGTGTAAGAAAGCGAACAGAAGAAGACCAAGGCAGAGATATAAAATGCATGTATTGGTATGTAAGGGTGTGTGTGTGTGTATGTGGTCATGACTGTGCAGTATTCCATAGATCTGTACATTTCCTGACGTAGCTTTGTATTTACTGGCACTGGTCTTCTCTACTCCCCATAATGCTCTTTAATTACTCTGGTCCATCGATCTCTCCTCAGTGTAGTCCACAGTCTTGGCGCAGACCCGTCCAGTGGAGCGCCATGCCGCCAGCCTTAATGAACCAGTGTTTAACTGCCTGCAGCCCCGGGGTCACTGCTCTATAGGATCAAACTGTAACAGTCATCAGTACTAGTTTCAGCATGGTACAGTGTTACAATACATTTTAGGTACAGAACAGAGTGAGAAAATCAAATACTAAGGATCTACTAATCGGAGAAACAAATAAATAATACACCATACTGAGGGTAATATAGAGACATTCTACGATGCACATGCTGTGAGCATTTAAATATTAAACAGGGCAAAGACACTTTAAACATTAAAATACCACAGAGAAATACAGTATCTTGTTGAAATACAAGTTTAAATACAATGTTCTTGGATCTCGTTTTTTTTCTCCTTTTTTAACAAAGAGAGTTGCCACATTTGGGTATGAAGTTTTTGTTATTTAGTTATTTAGTTTAATGATTGTTTTCAGAACATATTTGCAGGGCAGTCAGATGCTTGCTGAAGCATGATCAAGTGCAAGAAAAAGTAAGGCAAAAAGAGGTGATGTTCAGTTTGCCTTTTTATAGATAGTTATTTGGCATCAGCTTGTGGTGTTGGGGCCCCTTCATTTATTACATTAATTTTACTGGCATATAGTTTTGCTTGCAAATAAATGACTAAAAGAAGGGAAACCTGTTTGCTAGTTAATGTCTAGAAATATGTTCAATACTGTTATGATTCTTTCACACTTATGCCATAATAAGAAATGTTATTCAAATTTACAACTATCTGCCAAATAAGGAAGACAATTTCTAACTTTAGTAAAAAAAAAAGTCTAGAAATAGGTTTAATAATGTTATAATTCTTTCATAATGATTGCATGATTTAATAGTAGATAAATTGCATTTTAATAAGGTAGCAGAATGTGACTAAATTGGGAGAAAATCTGGTAAACAAGAAAAAGGAAAAAAGAAATCAGGAGAATTCAGGAAAAAAAAAGATGGGTTGAGAGGATGTATTGGCTTGTACTGGACAGGAAGCCCTGGCAGGCTTTCATCTTCTGGAAGCCTGAAACATGGTACATTTGCTGCACTAGTAATGAGTGTTTGGTCGAAACACAAATTTATGTAAGAACAGTCAGTTCTCAATATGGCACCTAGGAGCAACGGGTATATCAGTATTCAATAGAGACAAATGTTACCTAATTGATGTTATTCTCTATTATGGAATATACGATTTAGTATTTTATCCTCCTCAGAAATCCTCCATTTAAACATTCATTCAGCATTTATATGACAGACCTGAACATTTTATAAGAAGCACCCTTTGAACTCATAAATTCATGATGTCTTAGCGCAGAGTGTAATCTAAGCAGGGGTACAAGCAATAGGAGACGGGAGCGATATTAAAGGGAAGAAGAACCCTGTCCCAGTTTTAATGAGGAACTCTGATCAGTTAAAGTCCTTAGACTCTTTGAAGCAGTGAGGGATGGACCTATCAACTCAACACCCAAAGACCTTGGCAGAGAACGGAGTATATGTGTGAGTGACACAACTCTTAAAGCTAGGTGGAAGGATCTGTATCTTTTTCTCACTTTTCTCCTTTCGTCCTATCTGCCTCACTCTACTGCTGCCTTTATTTCTTCATAGCTGAGGATTTCTGGGAATTTCTCTTTCATCTTGGAGAAGGAAAAGGTCACTAGGGAGAAATAAGAGATCATTACGAGGAGTGATCTTTACCCAGACTGTCTGTCCTGTGGGACCAGTGTGGAGATGAAGGGTTGAATAATGAATATGTCAGAACAGGAGAGAGACAAGGGAAAAAGAGGTGAAAATGATGAAGAGCTGGCCAAGAGTGAATAAAATTGGATCCAGATTCTTACAGTAAGGTTTCGATCTCAGGTGAGCTTAAAGTCCTGCCTCTATGAGAAATCTTCAATGAGATAAGGATTTCTCTCTCTCTCTCTCTCTCTCTCTTGAAGCAAACAATGGACCCAAAATTGGTTGGTGATGGTTTACCATTTGAGTCTGTTGAGTAGTTGCCCAGTATAGTCATATCCAGTTTATAAAGCACTTACTTATAAGAACATCTTGTTATGCCATTATTAGCATAAATTATTTAGTTTAGTTTTTGTCTTTATGAGAGGTGGATCATGCTGTTCTACCATTTTCAATCAGCTACATTTTACCAAGTTAATTGGCAGCGCTGTGTTGGTATAAAAGGAGCATTTTTAAGCAGCAAATACCTATGATTAATGTGCCCACACATGCAATCCATCGGTGCTACCCACTCCTGTGTAATGTATTTTCATCTGAAAGGTTGCCTGCTGAGATGTGCATATGGCTCCTTTTCCATTAGGACTATATAGTTCAAAAACATACATAGGCCACATTGTCTAGCAACGGCTAGGATTTAAGTGAAAGTAATCACTTTTTAACACAACTACAGATGGTTCTCTGTTACCTTCGGTTACATCCTCAGGTGTATAACTTCACATTTACTGGCTTCATTTTCACTCAGTCTTTCTCATTCACCTGCTCATCTTAGTCTGTTCAGACCTGTTGAGTCATAATAACAGCTTTAGAAAAGGTCTGTTTTGTGTTGACATGGGCAATCTCATGTTTTCTCCGTGTCAGGGGAGGAACAGTTAAGTACAGTACACGGTATATGCTGTGTCTGGGTAAGAGGAGTGAATTTGCACATGGGAGCCATTCGAGATGTTCAGGCAGTGATTCACAAGAGGCCAGGTTAGAAAAAGTGTTGTTTTAATGAATCCAGTATTCGTAATCTATTTTAAGGACATTTATAATGTGCTAGATTGGAAAGAGATCTCTTTATTATCTTTATACAATGGATATAAATGTCTACACACCCCTGCTTAAATGGCAGGTTTTTGTAATGAAAAAATGAAACAAAGATAAATCATGTCAGATCTTTTCCCACCTTTAATGTGCAATTGAGTGGCATGTGTTGAGTCAGTGTGCAGGCGTGTGTTGAGTGAGTGGGGATGTGTTGAGTCGGTGTGTGTTGAGTCAGTGTGTCAGCATGTGTTGATTCAGCATGTTGGCGTGTGTTGAGTCGGCATATTGACACATGTTGAGTTAGCATGTTGGCGTGTGTTGAGTCGATGTGTGTTCAGTGAGAATGTCGGCATGTGATGAGTCAGCATGTTGGCGTGTTTTGAGTCGCGTGTTGGTGTGTGTTGAGTCGGCGTGTGTTGTGTTGGGTTGGCCTTTCGGCATGTGCTGAGTCGGCATGTGTTCAGTGGGCGTGTCGGGATGTGTTGAGTTGGCATGTCAGTGTATATTGGGTCGGCGTGTGTTGAGTAAGCGCGTCGGTGTGTGTTGAGTCAGCGTGTGTTGTCTTGGTGTGTTGAGTCAGCCTGTCGGCATTTGTTGAGTCAGCGTCTGTTGAGTCGGCATGTGTTCAGTCAGCGTGTCGGCATGTGTTGAGTTGTCGTGCTGGTGTGTGTTCACTCGGCATGTCAGCATATGTTTAGAGGGCGTGTGTTGAGTCAGTGTGAAATCGGTGTGTGTGCAGTTGGCATGTCGGCGTGTGTTGAGGTGGAGTGTCAGCACGTGTTTAAACGGTGCATTGGCGTGTCTGTGTGTATTCAGTAGGCGTGTCGGTGTTTGTTGAGGCGACATTTCGGTGAGTCAGCATGTGTTCAGTTGGGTGTGTTTGGTGGACGTGTTGGTGTGTGTTCAG
>CM074947.1:13831045-13869431 GCA_037577455.1 Pangasius macronema
TTCAGTGAGAATGTCGGCATGTGATGAGTCAGCATGTTGGCGTGTTTTGAGTCGCGTGTTGGTGTGTGTTGAGTCGGTGTGTGTTGTGTTGGGTCGGCCTTTCGGCATGTGCTGAGTCGACATGTGTTCAGTGGGCGTGTCGGCATATGTTGAGTCAGCTTGTGTTGAGTCGGCATGTGTTGAGTTGGCATGTCAGTGTATATTGGGTTAGCGTGTGTTGAGTAAGCGCGTCGGTGTGTGTTGAGTCAGCGTGTCGGCATGTGTTGAGTTGTCGTGCCGGTGTGTGTTCACTTGGCATGTCAGCATATGTTTAGAGGGCATGTGTTGAGTCAGTGTGAAATCGGTGTGTGTGCAGTTGGCATGTCGGTGTGTGTTGAGGTGGAGTGTCAGCACGTGTTTAAACGGCGTATTGGTGTGTCTGTGTGTATTCAGTAGGCGTGTCGGTCTTTGTTGAGGCGACATTTCGGTGAGTCAGCATGTGTTCAGTTGGGTGTGTTTGGTGGACGTGTTGGTGTGTGTTCAGTTGGCGTGTCGTGTGTGTCGGCGTGTGTTGAGTTGGTGTGTGTTGAGTCAGTGTTATTGAGTTAGTTTGTCTTCTGGGATACATGTAAATATCTTATGTAGCTTATAAAGGGCAGTACTGAATAATTAAAAAAAGATTTTTAAACAAAATAATAACAATTTACACCATTTTTCCGGTTCAAAAGTTTACATCCCCCTGGCTCTTAATGTAGCGACAACGGAAGAACTCGTAGTCACTTACAAACGTGGAAGACATTATCAACACAAACTCAGGGACTTAACACGAGTCACTGAAAAGATGGATCTCAACATCATATAGCAGCTGTTGGAAAGGGGTCAAATATGCAGAAGATGCTGGAAGAGCAAATAATGTGCAGGACCTGGAGGATTGTTTTGAAGAACAGTGGGCAGTCTAACAGCTCAGGCCAAAAAAGGACTCATGAACAAATTATAGCAAAACATAAACACAGTCATTGATCATCCAGGTAACAACACACACTATTAAGAATCAAGCTTATGTAAACTTTTGAACTGGTTCATTTGTGTAAATTCACTTATTAGTTTGTCTTGTATATGTAAACATCATTTATGTGAAATAGCTTATTCATGGCAGTAATAAATAAAAATGCCTTTTTTTTAATTATTAACATTTTGCAGATTCTGCCAGGCTTATGTAAACTTATAGTGCCACCTGTATACCTTTTGGAATTGGTCTCATCAGAACATAACACATTTTGCCACATGGTTTGGGGGGATTTAGTTGGGCTTGGATGTTTTTTGTGAGAAAGGGCTTGTGACTAGCCACTCTACTCCACAGCCCAGATATGTGAAGAATACGAGAGATTGTTGTCACATGCAGAGAGTAATCAGTACTTGTCAGTTATTCCTGCAGCTCCTTCGCTGTCTCTTGGCAGCCTCCCTGGTAGGTTTTTGTCTTGTCCTTTTGTTAATTCTGTGGAGCTCCATTTTTCTCCACTTGTTCTACTACCGGAAGTGCTACAAGGTACCATATAGATTACAAAACCTTTAAAAAAATATGAGGAGGAGGACTAGCTAAGCTTTTGAAAGTGGGACCCTGTACAGGCTTTGTCAGCTCTTTGCAGACCATAGGTTCAACAGTCAGATGAAACCAAGATGATGTCAAAAAATCCTACAGAAATGGCTGGTCTTTATCTGGGCTTAATCAGAATAATTGCATTGATGACAGCTGTATGATAATTACTTTTGAACAGGATTGTGATAGGTTCATTTTGAACACAGCAACATCCTCCGTTATAAAAGGGTGTGCACACTTTGCAACCAAGTTATTGTAACTTTTATTTATTTATTTATTTTTCCTATTTTCCTCTAAAATGTTTCTGATAGTTTTTCACTTAATTTTATACGTTGTAAATTCACACTGAAGTTGGGAAAAGTTCATGATTTACGTTGGTTTAATTTTAATTATCACAAAAACTTGCCATTTTAATAGGGATGTGTAGACTTTTATATTAATTGGAACTTCTCCTAGACAGCCATCAGATCAAATGGAATAAAAAAGGAGATTTCTGCTTAAGTCTCCATTTTCTCAGGTTGATCTCTTAGGGTTAAGACCCTAGTAATCTCACGCTTTCAGGTGAGAAAAACTGGGTGAGTAAAATAACAGATCTTAACCCATATATTGACAATGATGATCAACCACTATTGGTCATGGACATGGGGGATTCTGATGCAACGAAGACAATGAACCATACTTTACTTAATGGTTTTCTGAAGTGAAACAAAACCTGCTCTTCTCCACTGCAACCCTACTCAATCCACTGTAACTTGGATTTACTTGCATATGTTATACAAAATGAACCTAGTCGCTTAGTGCATGAATATGCACATGTGCACCTTTTTATGGCCATTATGTAAACTTGGAAAACAAATGCAGAGTTAAATAAAATGTCTCTGATTGATACTAAGTAGGTTACTCATTCTAGTATTGGTATCGGTATGAGTAAATACCAAAAAACCTACACACACTTGGTCTGAAGAAAATGGTATTGATGCATCTTTAATTTAATATGTAGCACTTTAATGACTTAATAATGTCAGGTTACGTAGCGCACTACAATATATGTTCATAAGCACATTGTACACACTGATATAGCACAGGCTCTTGCATAGTATCTGAATGGCAGTTATAATGCTACATTGTATTATAAGTTAGTATCTTGCTCATATTAATAGAAATTATAATGCATTTTGTAACCTGACATTATGAAATTACTGTATATACTCATGGTTTATCATTATGTTTATGTTATTATAACTACCAATGAGAATGTTTACAGGCTTATGCTAGTAATCATAAGGTATTATAGGCTATATAACACATTATACAGATATTTAGAATAACAAACAAGAAAGCTTTTGGATTTTGATCAAATATTATATTGTTCAAAGTAAAGGTGTATACTGATATGTCTGTACTTTAAATAGTTTACTGGTTAAAAAGTCATCGCTAAGGAATTCGCTGAACAAATGAAGTAATTTGAATTTGCAAAATAGTCTGAACAAATGATAAATGCGATCATGGAGGAGGTAGGGAGATAATTGTTGGGAGCTTTTTTCTTGTTCACTTGTGTCGTCTGCCCCTATGCATTTTCATAGGTGGTGGGGGTATTAGGAAGAAAAATTGCACTAATAATCTGTAACTCGCCCTATGAACAAATCTGTTAGGCATGTGCAGCTGAAAATCATATTTCATTATGCTCTGTTTCTATACTCGTTTAGTATTACATGCTTTGCATGAATTTAGCAGCAGAATTTATTATTCATACACATCTGCTTTGTTAATAGTGATAGCTAATTATGTTGTTGTGATCTTGGCTCATTTTAAGAATATATTTTAAGCACCCATACACTACATTTCTGACAGGCAGTGCAACATTTTTCAGGCTCCCCCAAGCCTCAGTCCCACCCTTCCCTCCTGGGATCCATCACGCAGTCCCCTAACAACGGCCAGCTAACGCAGTCATTACAGACTCTAATGATAACATGGCACTTGTCTCTGATTGACTCAGTCGGGGGTCCCAAGGTGCCTGCTCTGCACTTGATAGGAGCAGGAAGGGGATATAATATGCAACACACACACACACACACACACACACACACACACACACACACACACACTATTTCCTACTTGACAGACTGACGTAACACAGGGGTGTGTTTTAATTAAACAGATGAGAACTACAGCAATAAAGGTACTGAGGAGGCCTGTGGGCTTGTGTTTTAATTGAGATGCAAAAAGAGTGGTTTCCAAGGACACCTCCCATACACAGGACTACTTCGCAGCTACTGATGTCTACACATGTTAAACTACATAAAATATTATGTTTTTAAAGTTGAGACGGATATAGGAAATAGTAGGCTAATATAAGCAGCAGCAGGTAATATAGTAAATAATGAATAAAAACTCAACAGCACAGACAAAAAAAGCTGCTGTTGCATGTGGCTGCTAATAGGATTTGCATGACCTCATTTACCTAGTGCATGTCATTCAATCTAATGATGGCAAATTTTTTGGTCTCCCTATTCTGAATTTGTTTTTTAAAAGCCACGTGTGCTATGTATGCAGGGAGATTTGCATGCGGAGTTGGATTTACCTAGCTTCTTTACCACTAGGACATTCCCCTTAGTGACACACGAACTTCTGTTTACTTAGGAAAGATGTGATTGGTGAAAAATGAACAGCTCTCAGCATGGCACAGATGGTGGGATGAGGCACAGTACATTGATATAAACCACCTGTAGACTCAGTGCATATGTCTCCTACCACTGATCATGGTTTTATGGGCAACTGCAATGCAAATCTCCAAAGCCATGCAAATGAGGTATAACCTCATAAAAAAAAAATCTGCACAAAGGTTTTCACATAAATATGTTATTCTAAAAACAGCCAGGCCTCTAAACCTGAGTGCATATAATAGAATTGGGGTTGAGTGATATGACATTATGATTTCATCATTACGATAAATGTCAATGTAAGATTTTCTTTCTGAGAGGTTTGTGGGTATTGGTAAAGGGGATTAAACATGTTATGCAGTCAGGATGGTTTGGCCAGCAGGTTGTTGCTAAATAAACTAAAATAATCAAACAAAATCGAAAAACATTTGATTGATAACAGTGTGGATTAGACTTGTAATCAGAATTACTTGAACCTTTATATCTGAACAAAATACAACAATAGATCAGTACAAAGACAATAGTCTAGGTTATTTAAAGGCTGTGGAACTAGTTTTCGTAGCAAGCTGAAATACTATGAAACAACAGGAAATGCTCAAAATGAGTTTAGATGAACAGTATCATAACTATAAACAAAAAGTCAGTGACTTGACTTATTAAAGTTAGAAGCTGTGAGGTTCAGGGCAGGTATCGGTGTAGGTACAGTGTAGCTGACTAGGTATGGTCTATTTGTCTGATTTATCTCATTGCACAAAAAATATATTTCAAATATTTTAACCCCTGACTACATGCACCCTTACAATGTTAACCAACTATAATGTTATGCAATTAATGTTGAAATTTTCCCTCTTGTTCCTTTTTAAATAGTGTAATTTAGTAATTTACTGTATTTGAATACAAGAAATAGGATTTCACAAATGTGTGAAATCCTACTGAATGCGAAACACAACTGAATATATATTGAAATCCTATTTATGCTATATACTGAAAAGTTTAGTGATATATTTTTTCGGTATAACGGGTGGAGTCATCTTTAAGACGTCATGAAACAACAACCTTATTTCCAATAATCCCATTATCTACCGTAGTGGACTCATTTGGCAGCCCACATGATTAAGTAATACGGTACAGCTGCCAGCAGAGCGGATACGTGTGCTGCAACACAAATGACATTGAATACTTCTATGTACCTTAAATAAGATGTCTGTGTTTTAACTTCCTCTGTTTTTTTTTAAGTTGACATCACACACTTGCACTCAATCCATTGCCTCTAACCTTCCTTTAAGTCTCTCTAATTCAGCACTTTGTAGTTTCATTGATTCAACAACCACGTCGATAGCTTTCAAATACAGTAGCCTGTCTGAGTAGGAGCTGTGGAGCATGAAGAGGGAGAGATTTACTCTTGGTACAGTCTTCCCCATGGCTTTAGCTGCACTATTCAGCTTGTATTGATGCACAGTGTTTTAGGTGTGACTTTGGACCAGCATCCCCCCCCCCTCCCCCACTTTTCTTAATTACCAGGTATCCACTGGGAGGCTTATGTGTCTCCTACACAACCTGTTCAAGGTTGTTGCTCTCGTGTTTGCAAAGCCTCTCTGACACCTGTCGCTATCAGCCCTGGCGTTTTCACCTTATAAGTTTCACTTCCAGGAAGGTGTTGGTCTTATGAAAATTGCACTACAATCACTTGGGGCTTGGCAGAGACCCCGGTGGCCTGAGCTGCTGTACTGTGAATCATGTTCCCGAGAGTTTGGGAATAGAGGAGAGAAGATCGAGGCTGGATTGTGGACTGGGAGCATAGTTTCAGGGTCATGCTAAAGGTCTATTGCTAGCAGTTGTTTGGAGAGTGCTGCTATCCTGGGGATGGAGCCCTTTCTTGGGGGTGGCCACTTTGTTCTGCCTTTGTCAAAGTCTCTCAGTGACACACAGGGAAAAAAGCAAGAAAGGGAGGGCACAAGAGAGCTTGGAGTGAAATAAAAAGCAGCCTTGGGAATGGAGTTGCAGAGAGCAGGATATTGGGCTTGAATGCTCTCATTACACTCACTACACTCTCCAACTCTCACAAGAGCACTTGAATCTGCCACCACGCCTCTCTGCAGCAAAAGAGGCCTGCTTTAATAACGCAGGCTTAAAGCAGAAACATTCTCTTTAAAACTACTTCATGTCAGCCGTCTATGAAACAAAAGAGATAACCAGCTCACACTCTTAAGCCCAGTCAGAGAAGGCATCAGAACAAAATGATAAATGCTCTCAAGCCAAGGCGGCTCTCAAATGCCCATTTCACTTCAGTTTTTCTGTAGTGTGGCCGAGCTCTCAGTAAGCAGTGTTTATCTCATTGTGGCACAGCTATGCACACATGAGGTGGACATGAGAAGCAGCGTGGGCAGTCGCCCAGCCCATTCTGCCTCTGGTTTCCTCTCTTAGTCAGGAGCTGATAATTGGTAGGATTCCCAGTAGGCAGTGGTGCTGTTTTAATCTAGCGTGTGTGTAATCCTGGCTCCCTGTCTGCCACCGATAGGTCTTCAACACACCTGCGACACCCCCCAAGCTGCCAACACACAGCTTCCAATAGTCGAAAATCTACTCTGCTTATGTGTGTGTGTGTGTGTGTGTAGATAGAGATGGAGCGAATTTGTAATAGGCAAAATATGTTTATATTTGCATAGCATAATTCTGGATGAAAGAAAATGTCTTCATTAGTGTCCATGAGGAGGGAATGTGCACTTGTGCTAAAGAAAAGGAGAACATATATATATTTGTTCGTTTATTTATTTATTTATTTTTCAACATTTGATTCTCTGTAGATGTGAAAGAGAGAGAAATCATTTACGGAAAGGTAGTGAGTGAGGGAAGAAAGGAAAAGCGATGCTTTTTTAGATAATGACCTACATGGAGTCCTACACCCCCCCACCCCCCGCCAGGTTTGGTCTGCAGAATCATGTGAAAATCAGGCTGAGATATTTAATGAGCTTCGTTTGATTCTTTTTTCCTGTTTATTTCTCTCCAGCTGTGCCATGAGTCCACTTGGACTGCTATTTACTTTCACTTAGGGTGTACTTTGTGTAAATGACCTAACCCACTCTCATAACGGTCCCCAAAATACACTGTAAACTGAGTCACTTCCTCTCAGCTTACTGCCGGGAATATCACCAGGTCCTGCACTTCGACTTTAGCTAGGCAAATCTCCTTTATTTTAAAGCATTTCTAATCCTCACCTCTGATATTTACTGCTACCTCCATTGTTTCTCTTCTCTGACACAGCATGCTTAGGTTCCTCTAATGCTCTGTTTCCCCGCGGACTATTCTAACCTCCCTGCCACATGTTTGTTGACACAACGCCGGGTTGTCATTGCCCATGATTAGGAACAGGCAGCAGTGTGCAAAGCCTTTCCTGCATGTTTCTTTCTAATGACCAATTTGCCACACTTTGGCAGCGTTTATTGGCAGCACATGTCAGATAAATGGAGATTCTGACTGGATGCCTAAAGCATCTTTTGCCAAAGGCAATTAGATATATTATGAAATTAGAATATGCACTTGTTATCACTGCTACTTCAATCTAGTGCACACCACAAAGGATTAAAGCTTTCCATATGTCTTAAGGGCTGCAACTGTGTGTGTGTTACTTCTGTAAGTTCTGTTACATACTGACTTGTTTTTCTCAAATTGCCGCCATCATCGTGGGAAGAATTTTAATGTTATGCTTTTTAGAGTGCCAGGCATTAGGATATAGAGCCTGTGACAAGCAATTCTGAGAAATTACAGGGTGACAAATCAATCTCAATCTGCAGTCTTCAAGCACTTCAGTCCCAAATCATAGTCAGCTTAATTGCTTCAAATAAATCAATATGCTTTTTCCCCAGTGTGGTGCAGGGCTTTAACCTATTCAGGAATATTCATAACGAGAAGAAAAGCTCACGATGTTTATAGTTCACGTTATTTGACCGTAGTGTACTGTACACCGTACTGGATTTTTGTACAGACAATCTGTGTAATTGAACATGTGTATGGAAAAACTAAGACGCAAGTCATGTGCTGAAATTTTGCATTAGCATTAAACTATGACAAGGTGTGTAATGTACTCCCAAACACTTGCATCACACTCACACACACACACACACACTGCACAGAGCTTTGCACTATTGCTCCCTAATTACATTGTAGCTCCATCACGCACCTTCTGCAGTAATATCGATTGTCTCCTCTCTCTCTCTCACACACACACACACACAGACACATGTGAATGTGTTTATGAAAAAAAAAACAGTCAAATATACTTAGTGTATCTGTGAATGCAATTCCAGTGTGAATATAAATGTGATTCAAAGAGTGAGAAAAGTCGTTGAAAGACTTTTTCAAAGAAGAAGAGTTTGTTGTTCAGATCCAATAAGCACCTGAGTGCCTGTAAAACCCAGCAGATTTACACAGTCTTTCACGGTGGCTAAATGAAAATATCCTCCCTGTTAAAAGTCAGTAAAACAGCAGCAAGCGTTGAAAACGGATGAATTAATATCAACAAACTTTACCATCTGTTCCACCAAGGCTCATGTCAGCCGCCACTGGTTTAGGGACATTGTTGCTGATTCACACACACAAGAATGCTGATGTATGAGTTCCTCCGGCTTTCGAATTCTTAAGGCAATTGCCTTATTCCTGCTGATATGCAAATCTATGCACTTAATTTGCATATGTGTCTCATTTAGTGATAGGACATTAAAATGTGCATAGTGGTCATGACTCTGACTTGCACAGAGGTGTTTAAAAAAAAGTAAACATATCCGCATATGTACAAACAAAACAAAGCGACGATCCCTCAGGCAATAGTCAGCCACATCATTAAGCGTTTAATAACAAAAGCTGCTAATGATGGTACTGCTATAACTGCTAGTTGTTAAGGAACAGTACATTGTTTATCATAATGTGGCTTTTGCTTCTGTTTCCCTCATTTGTCTTGCATTATAATACCTCTGCCTTATCTAAATTCAAGTGTCTGGAAAGTAATTAATTGTGTCAACCTTGTGTGTCATCATTTGCTAGGTGTCACACATTTGTAAGGTGCGGTTTGTGTTTTTCACTGATATGACCCACATGTAATCAGCGTCTGAGCGTAATCAGTTTACTTAGTTAATTCCAGACACATGCAAAACACAGCCGAGGAACTCTGGGCAAAGCAGCTCTCATTTCTAGAAAACCGCAAAGCCTACATTTACTGAGAGTCGTATTGTTTCTAAGCTCGTCAACACTTAAGCCTGCAACAAAACATGACACCAAATAAATAGTCATTAAGGTTAAGGGTGTTATACCACAGCACCATTGAATTCTCAATCCGGAGGTCAGTCTTCCACAACTAATTATTTGTCGTACCAAAACTCTCATCCGTTTATTGTCTAAATACAATTACGTGAGTAAGTAATATGTTAGAATTGTTTAACAGTAACAGCTACTATAATTTATCATAAATGATCCTTTCTATAATAATTCCAAAAGACTTGCATGGAGGTCTTTTTTATTATGGATTTTTTATCAATTTTAAAAAATTGTATAATTGCTGCTATTGTGAAGTTGACTGTGAGGAGAAGTTGATATTTAGCATTTTGTAAGGAGTCTCCAGGGTTAGTGGTTTGTAACACAGTATTCAATTCGACGGTGAAAAGACAAAAGACGACACCCCTGCAGAATTCTAGTGAAACAACAAAGAGTCAAAACTGACAAGCTGCTGTAGCATAAGTGATTACAGGAACCAAAGGATAAAATGTATGATGTTCTTTACTAAATAAGGAATGGTGGGAGATTGTTGGCAATATGCCGTGGTATAAGAGGAATACACTTATGACACTTGACATGAATGACACTTCGGGACATGCTGTTATTGGAAAATAATTAACTTCACTTCTTAACAGGCTGCAATCACAAAGCCAGCTTGTTGAATATTTCCTTATGACAGCACACCTGCTGTGTTTTATTCCTTACTTAATATGGAATGAATTGTTCAAGACATGTAATAGCTAATTACAGAGCCTTTATGTGTTATACTTAAGGGAAACACTGATTTGTGTGAAGGAAGTTAGCATATGATGTGAGAGCCGGTGTTAGAGCAGCATGGGGAGGTGATGGACACGTTCGGATGTCTCTTTGTCTATAAACACGCGACTGTTCTTTCACTGCTCTTAATAAATGTCTATATCCTGCCCTGTTAAAGTGGTTGATATATGACTTCATCAACAGCCAGAAACCTTTGGCTCCATCTTTAAACTTTCATGAGTAATTTATTCTTTTTAGGCAACTCATTTTAGAAAGGTCACATTTGCTGTAGATCCTTAGAAGCAAGCGTGCCTTTGTGAGTACTGATATGGACTTTGTGTCCAGACGATATGCTGAGAATTTGTGTGTGTGTATGTGTGTGTGTGTGTGGGTGTGCGCCTTTAGGGAGGGACAGTGTGTTTGTCCAGAAGATTATTACGCTATACACACTACCAGGGGATAAAGCCTGCAGCAGACAGCCTTCTAATAACATTTCACTTTTATCAGAGAACACTAATGCACGCATGGTGGGTGTTTGCTTTCCGAATGTCAGATCACCCCTCAAATGGAGGCAAACATCAAGTGACAGGGTAAATTGGAAACTATTTTTTTTTAAATCCTTTAAAATCTCAGAGTCCCCAAAGTAATTAGTGAGGGGGGCTCACTGGGAATTCTTCCTTCCACCCTACGCTCCTCACCTGTCCCCCCATCTCTCAGACATACATGTAGCCCTGCTTCTGGACACATAAGCTGCATTTCAAATGGTTTACATTGCATACTTGAAGTCTAAGTAGTGTGATCATAAAGGTAAATTTGCTAAGACGTAGGCTGTATTCAAAACACAAAGCAGCTGCCTTGAGTCTTGTATGTAATGCAAGATTCTTATAAGGCAGCATGTAGATAACTATGAAGATATCTGTAAGGAAATGTTTGAGACATCATGTCATATTTCCTAGACACTGCTAAGCCCAAAGGTACTTTCAAGGATAAGGCTGAATATTCTGGGATACTCTGGAATATTCTATGCCAATGATTACTCATCATAAACGAAGCTTCAGTTAGAAACAGTTACAAATAATTGATCAATACAAGTAATTGATATCTAACTTCTTCCTCTCTGCCATTTCGTCTAGACTGAATACTGCATCATTATGTTTTAAAATTATATTTAAAGGTAGACCTGATGAAGAGATCTCACCATTTGATTTGGACACAATTCTATGCTATTTATTTATTTATTTAATATCCTGGACACACCCATAGTGTACTTATTTCTATCCCTTAGATCTTTGGGGGGAAAAAAGATGTAGGCAGGCACAAATTCTAGGGAAATGGACATGGGTTTTATTGTAGCTTCATGCACCTAAATGTTATCTCTTCAGTTTCCTATTCTCCAACTACTGTAACAGCCATTCGATTACCTGTGTAATCCAAATAAGATAAGACAGATAAGAAAGGAAGATAAATTGTAATATAAAATACAGTATATGGCTAGGCTTACTCATCCAAAAGTTCTAAATACCTGGAGGATGTACTCAAACCACTGAAAGCTGGCATGGAATGCTAGAAATGTTTTGACTCAGTGGTTTCATAGTGTAAGAACATAGCTAGAGATAACATATATCTGATAACACCATAGAGGCAAATATAACACTAGCATGCAGGTGTTGGGTATGCAGAGCTGGAGCTTCCTGCTGCACACATACAATTTCCTCAAAATGCTAGAGGACACAGCAATGGATCTCTCACTTGATAAAAACATTGCTCTTGGCGATACGTGTCCCAAACATGGGTTTGACCCTACATTTAATTTATGATTTTGATACCAGTTCACCTGTCTCTCAGTGGTCAGGTTAGAACATGCTAGCTAACCGGCTCCCTGTTATACTGTCTGAGCTGAGAAATGTTATTTTAGACTTTTTCACCCATAAGCCACCTCTGCAAATCAGGTCAATGCATCCATTGGTGACACAAGGCTTATCAATCCCCACCATGCCTGGACATCAACTGGTATAGTCACCATTTTTTCCCAGTGTCTCTTGTTTTTCATGTATGATATTCTTATATTATGGTTGTCAATTCCAGTTTTGTGAAATGACCTTATGATGTCCCTGAATAATGTGGACTGGATGCAGAATGGTCTAAAATTCGATACGGTACTTACATTTGATCCCTGTCCTAGTAGAGGTCCACTCACCGACGAGACCTGTTCCGTATAGTAATTATGTGTTTGTGCATGTGCCTTTGGATCTCTATGTGTTTGGAAGTTATGGCTTTTTCAGCAGCGTCTTATTGTCTCGCCCTATTTTCTTTCACCTCAGCTACTTCACCCCACTCCAGTTCCTTTTCCCCTTCTCTTCATATCCCTTCTTTATTACCTATGTCTCTTTCTTTCTTCATCCCTTCATCCCTATTATTATCCTGCGCTCTGCTCTTCTCTCTGTTACCATAGAAATGCCTCAGTGTCCCTTTTGGCACGAAGCATAAAGAGTCTAAAAGATTCCTTGCACTCTTTCATCCCTTTCTCTATCTCTATGTCCAGCTCCATCCAACTCCCCACCTCTTTCACTCCCTCGTTCTCATATTCATTTGCACTTTTTTTCAGTCAATGAACTGATTTCTTTTCATCCGGGAGCACAGCAGATTAGGAGATATTGTATCATGGTCAAGACAGGCAAAGCCTCTTTCTGTCCCTGACATCTAATTAATGGTAATCCTTTAATCTGCTGCTTGTAGTGCAGACCCCTTGGTTGCTGTCCTATTTGCAGTCCAGAGAAGCAAGGGAAGGGAAATGATATAAAAGGAGGAAAGGGAGAAAAAAAAAAAAAACTTCCAACAGCTCAGCAAGCTCAACCGCAGGTCCTGTGCACAGATGTGCATCATGTAAAAAAAGATGTGTATTCTTGCTGTGTGATCAGCTTCCTCACACCGCCTTGTTATCTTTCATGTCCTTACTAGAGTTTCCTGGTGTGTTCTGCATTAGATGCAAACATCAAAAAAAATCCCCGCAATGTCAATACCTGTGATATATTTAGCGTATTTGATGGTGCCTGGCAGCAATATATCACACATATTGTCCATAGTGTATTGTACATAATGTAAGTAGTACACAGTCATCTCACCCCTCTCTCTCTCTCTCTCTCTCTCTCTCTCTCTCTCCCTCTCTCTCTCTCTCTCGCTATGTGTGTGTCCTTCACTGTCTTTTTCTCTCTTTATTTTGATACCTCACACCCCCACACCTACCCACATACACTATTAGAAATACATATCAGAAATACATAATATTATTTTGTAATTTGGTGTTGATGGTCATATAAATATTGCTTGTGGTAGATGGTGAGTTTTCTGAAAGCTCTGTCAGGTTCTAGGACATAATAAAATACACTAATTGGATAATTATTTGGAATAACAAGGTAGTAAGTAGACCCTGGAAATAAATTGCAAATAAATTGGAAAGTAAACTCAATAAAAACTTAAAGTTGTAAGAACAAATACATTATTAAAAAAAAAAAAAAACTTTTTCCATTGCCCACTGTTTATCCCTTATGTAGGTGGCAACTGCAAAATTGTTATGCATTTTTCAACATTGAATTGCTAATACATTACACGTTACTTTCACTGTAATTGTGTTTTATACATAGCCATACATACCTGTCAATTATCACTAAATGTGACTAAACCTGGACCATAAAAGATGCTGTTGATGATGATTACTATGGTAACTGGGACCTTCTATGACCTTGAGAAATTCTATTTGTGTAGCTCAACTTACTGTCTGTTTAGGTTGAATAACTTTCAAATTGTACTTTTTTATTCCAAATAATTTTAGACAAGGAGTTTTACTTATAGGTCAATACTCCATGAAATGATACAGGAAAAAAGGATCATGGATAAATCAGTCACCATCTTTTTAATCTAAATAATGACTCAGTACTTTAGAGTTTGTACCACACCTTTATTCGCACAGCAGTTATATAGTCATACGCAGCACATCATAGTTTAATGAAGAGCACCAGTTTGTTTTCTGAAACATACCTAGAGGTAGCATTAGCTCTTGTCCATTTACAGATGCTCATGTGGTAAACTTTAAACCTGCACCATGGCTGCTCTCTAGCTAGAAATTCTCTGCTAGCATTAAAGACATATCACAGCTTATGTTTATGAAAAGTTAATGAACAGTACAACCGTTTTAAAATACCTGACCAACATGTTGAAAATAGCACAATTACTTTTTACAGAATACTTAATAAGTGTTCCAAAGATTTCACATGCTCGATAATGTTATTTATCATTCACTGTAATTCATAGCTAGCTAGATGCTAGCTAAAAAGCAAAGCTATTGTGATGTTGTACTGCAGTGTAAAGCTCTCACCAAAACAGAGGAGAAAATTATATTTAACATTCCTGGTACAATAATACAGTCATACTCAGCACATCATAGTTTAGTGAAGACCACCAGTTTGTTTTCTGAAACATACCTAGGTGTAGCATTAACTGTTGTCCACCAGAACACTTTATTTGAAGGGTACCTACATAGTGCATTTATAACACATTCATAAGCATTGCGTACATGTTTTATAATGCAATGCTGGAGAATTTATGTTAGGTGTAATGTGAAAACATGGAAGACATATTTTCTGCACATTTGTGTTTACATGGAAGGGAGAAGGACAATGAATTATTATTATGAGTTACTGTAAATTTCTTATTCATATCTTGCATGTTATTAGCTTGTTTTTACGAGCAGCACATTCATGACACTTTGACAAAGTTGCAAAAGGTACAAATAATGCTTCATAAAGAGTGTTATAAAGACTTTAGTTTGAGAGCATTGCAATCACTCATTGCCTGGCATATGGGCTTCATTAATAAGAATCCGTATTGGAATAACCATTTTAATACAAATGAACTAAGCACTAAGCATTCCATGTTTTCTCTACATGTTTCTATACCATAAGTATACCACAGTATCACAAAAAGTAAGATGGTGGACACATTTTTACCAGTATCTACTTCTTATAGGAAATTCTTCTCATCAGAAGTAGATACCCTAATAAAGTATTGGTAAGTGGTAGTGGTAAGGGCAGTGGTAGCTCAGTGGTTAGGACGTTGGGCTACTGATTGGAAGGTCATGAGCTCGATCCCCATCACCGCCAAGCTGCCACTGGTGGGCCCTTGAGCAAGGCCCTTAACCCTCAACTGCTCAGTTGTATAAATAAGATAAATGTAAGTCGCTCTGGATAAGGGCGTCTGCCAAATGCTATAAATGTAAATGTGGTAAAAATGAAGCACATAGGTCAGCCAAATGAACACTTTTAATACCCTCAAACTAAAAGTGTTATTCAAGTTTCCATCTATAACATTCTTATGAAGCACAGTGTGGACATTCTACAACTTTCTAAAAGTACTGTTGGTAAAACCAAGCTAATAACTTAATAATAACTCATGTGCTTTCTTCCATGAAACTTTTAATATCATCTTATTCAGTTTGACATAAACCTTTCATAAATTCCCCACCATCGCTTTATAAAATATTTATGCAATGCTTATGAATGTGTTATAAAGGCACTATGTAGGTACCCTTAACCAGGAACCCTCTAACCCTAACCAGAACCTCAGTATGATTTAATAAAATACATTTTCTTCCATGGGAGCCAGCCAAGGATTTCCAGCTAGATTTGGATGTTATATGGCTATATATAACTAAAACACACACACACACACACACACACACACACACACACACACACACAGTTTGGAACGTCGAGACGGATTCACCATCACCTCTCACCGTATTTTTAAATGTCGTAACGTATTAAAGATTGTCCCTCTACGGGAAGCAAATTCCTCCCATCTTAATTAAGTTAATTAACAGATATAAATAATCACCTTCAGCCTGTGTTCATTTGTAAAGCAATAAACCCCGGCTATAAAAGTCAGTCTTAGTGCTGTCATAAACAGTATGCCGTTTCACTCATTAACTCTAGCCGCGCTGGTGTCTCCTTCAGGAAGCAGAGTTATTGCAGCATTATGCTACTATTTAAGGCCATCTTTGGCTTCTTGGCAGAGCAGAAGGTTTAGCGGTACTTCATTTTCTTTTATTTCATTAGTCAAGCCTAAATGCACCACTGCAGTGAGCAAGTGTCCTCTTAGCTGCAAAATAGATAACAATATAAATGAACAGACAGAGCCATCTGCATTGCGTAATTCATTTGCTAAGCAGGCATCTCTATCCAACTTTTTTTTTTTTTTCCCCAAAACCTGATTTTGTTTGCCTTCTCTGGGTTCAATAAATGAATTAATGCTGAGATCCCCGCCCAGCTGAATGTCTTCCTCACTTTGGGCATTTTTGTTCTGACAAAGATGGACGGAAGAGCTCAATAGCAGTGGAGCAAACCAGGAACAAGCTCACTGCCGTAATGGATTCTGTTATCCAATTAGAAGCCCTGGGTTTACTCTGTCTTTTTTTTTCTAATTTGAATGATTTTGAGAAGCTTCGCATGGCAGACTGCAGTGCTTGGGTGATTCGCGTACTTACGCAAATATTGTCTTTTCTAAATCAAAACTGACAGCTTTACCTTGTTAGCCCATGTCCCTGATCTTGTTGTTGCAGGCTAGTCATCAGTATCAATCACATAAAAGACTAAAAGTTTTGTCTTATATTAAAATGAAATGGCTTTTGCCTACCTGTAAAAATCTTCTGATTTATGACTACGACGCCGTGTGCATGTGGGCAGGAGCAAAGTAATATTAACTAAAAAATACCATATCGTGTTTCAGCACCCCCTCTGCTCATCCAGCTATCATCCATCAAAAACGCTGAGTTGTTTTACTCAGACATACATCCCATTTCAAAAGAAAAATGCTTTATAATCCCCGCTTTGTGTAATCTTTCAACTTATGAATAAACTTAAAGGCTTTTAGAAGAGAACAGTGTTATTTTAGATGAAAAACCTCACATATTTCCACACTTCCTTGGCTACAAACACAATGATGCACACAGACTCTTGCACACCCTCACATGCCAGGCCTCCAACAGAGTAGTGATTAATGCATTAGGAAGCTGCCTCTGCTGTGGAGTCTGTGTGTGTGTATCTTAATCATACACTCTGCATGTGTAATTAGCTGTAGATACACTTGCTGATGAATGGGAGCATCCAGCCCATGCCATTCTCCTATTGGTAAGGTGCCCACTGCCATACAGAGCGTTCCCCCATGCTATTGTAGCCTATGCTGAACCTGGCAGCTGTGTGTGCGTGGGAGTGAGTGTGTGATGATGACCTGAGCTGAGTAGTGATGAATTTATTAACCTGCATTGATGGGAGAAGGCAGGAACCATTTGCTCACCATATGTATCACTGGATGAGCTCCAGATGAGTGATTTGGAGTGTGAGACCTTTCAAGACCCTAAGAATCACACCTGTTTCTCACTTCCATCTCTACATCTCAGGCTTTTGTACATTTTATCCTTGAGATACCTAGTTTTTTTCATGTTTGATTATGAAGAATATGTGTAGTTATCACTGTAACTTTGCAAATGAACGAGTCAAACTGTTTTCACACAGAACGTGCTAAATGCAAAGGCTCGTTCACACATCAGAGCACTGGTGGGAGTGGGCCATCCCATGTGCAGTAATCCGGGAGTTGCAGACAGTCTGATTTTTTTATTGGATCTCAGTGGATATGTTGCCAGTCTTCTTCCCAGCAATTGTGGGGGGGACTGGGGGGGAAGATTGGCCAGCTGGGTTTAGCCAAAGCTTTTTTGCGCCATGCTTCTCACAACACATTTCAAATTAACCCCACTGGCTCTGAAAGCCCCTGTGCTGTCAGCATGCCTACCTATAGACAGTGGCTTATTAAAGGCTATCTAACCCTCCATCTATCTGTCCAACAAGCTGCATTATTCTTCTGGATTAGAGGAAAAGAAGAGACAAAGACAGGAAATGTAGAATTGAAAAGTAGGAGTTTCAAGTTCTTATAGAGGAAGGAAACATGTTACAAAAGGAAAATGTACATGAGGGAGTGAAACTGCTCAAATAAATAGGGAGCAAAGAGAACAAATCTTGTTTTCCTTCATCAGTGCAACCGTAGCTTCATGTTCTTGTCTTTTTTTCCCCCAGCATCTCACCTCTGTTCACTCATCTACTCTCTAGGTAGTTTACTTCCTCTGCTCTAGTGCTGCAGTTGTTGTTGTTTCTTTACACCAGGCAGTGTTGAAAAGACTAAAAATATATGTTTTTCAGAGAGCAGTCCCTACAGGAATTCTAGCAGAGTGTGAGAAAAGATTGTGATGTTGTTCACATAAAGTCCCAACCTGAGGTCATGTAAATAGGCTCTGTGAGGCTTATGCTAGAGCAAAAACTGTAATCGCTGGATTATCGATTTATAGCCCAGAATAAAAAGGTACATAAATTGGGTTAATCTCATTAAGATTTACTCTCAGTGTCTTTATGAAAATTGACTTATCCAAGGTTATTAATTTAATGGATTGTTAGGATTTGATGGCAGTACATGTTTCTGGGTCAATCAAGAAAAGTCCATAGAGAGGAAGAGACAGAGAGATGATGATGGAAGTGTCCTGGAATAAACGACAAAAGCATATTCACTGAAGGAAGTGACATTCTGGTGACATTTGGTGGCTTACTGGCATTTTAAAAGACAGATGAGAGCCAGTTACCGTTCAGCTGAGTTTAAGATCCACATATTGCCTTTTCCTGAGATGACAATAGGATGTCCGTGTATATAATTGAAACCGGTTTGTATGTAATCAGAAGAAGAAGAAGAAGAAGAAGAAGATATAGCATATTATACCTCTTCAAAAATCTCTCTCTCTTGCTTTCCATTGCTTGCTACACTTTATGTTAGTCGTCCAAACAGTAAGTAGTGACATTGGGACTCGTATTTGGGTACAGGTAAAAACTTCCTCTCTTTTTCAATGAGGCAAAGAAACATAAACTTTTAATCAACATTGTCTGAGAACATTCCTTTTCCTTCAACCCTACATTGTCCTTTTTTTTCTCCCCTCATCCGTCTCTTTCTCTCTCTCCGTCTCTCCATCAATCAGAGAGTGCTTCACTGGAGCGCAGCATGCCCCACAATTGTCCTCATAAATTGCATGTCACGCTGAGGATGGGTGGGTGGAATGGAGGGAGAAAGTGAACACTAAATAACAAAGGGTTCCGAAACCAGTGCCACGTTTTTGGCCACGCAAGATTACCCAGGCTGTCCTGGGAGGAGCATACTCTTCCCCATGGTGATAAATGTAGAAAAGGAGAGTGTGACATGTGCTTTCAAAGCACCAGCCTTCCTCCACCTTACCTGGGCTGAGCCCAACCGCAGAGCCCCCCTGAAGATTTAAATTGATGAGCATCTTTATTTCTGGCTAAAAGAAGATATTTTCTGCCCACCTTCTGTAATAACTGATTTCTCACCAGACATTCCCAAACTGCCATCATTCTTCATTCCGTCTTTTCCTGACACACACACACACACATACATACACTCAGACTGCTGTCTGCACTCTCTTGCATACAGTTCTCCCTTAGTTCCTCTCATCCTCTGTGCAATCCCTCACACTTTTCTCTTGTATTGATCACACATTTATAACTGCCAGCACATTTTGACTCCCTGTGTGCTGTTGCCCGTCTCCCTGGCTTGTTTTGTCCTCTCCCTTCCACTGGGACTAGTCATTTAAAAGAGATTATTTGTGATTTGTAACAGGCCTCTCCTCCACTCCAGGCTTCTCAGGTTTTCTGTTTCCTCTCCTTGTTCATTATTTCTCATGTGTTTATTTCACATTTTTATCACAATATTCCACTCCAACACCCCTTTTTCTCTTTTCTCTACTTCATTCCCGCTGTTATTCACTGTCTTCTCACTGTCATAACAGAACACCTATCCCACACTTCCATACCTGCCAACAAATACAATATTTATAACTTTGGGTTAGCACCTCCTTCATTCTCACCTGTCTTCCCCACTGCTCTTCTTCTGATTTTCAGTTTTAACATGTTGATTTCTTATATGCTGCTATCATCTATTTAGGCTTTTATCACTTCGGTATTCTCCCTTATTTTCTCAGTGCGTTATATATTTTGTGTATCTTTTTTTCCCCCCACTAAAACATCAGCTTTTCCATGTCTGTTACATAAGCATTGGCTCACACATGATGGCTGTTTGACACCTACTGATTGATATCATGAGGTGATGTGGAGAAGCTGCAGCAGAATCAAATTCCCTGACTCTGTAGAGACAGCATCTCACTTTTGAGTATCACCTCGTTGTCTCCAGACTGCCTTTCTCCCAAGTCACAGTTATGACAGCCTTGAGAAATAAGATGAATTGGTGTAAGACAGAAATATTCATTTTGCTTCCCATGAAGCTCCAAATATAACCCAGGTTCTGAGACCTTGAGACATTTTTTTTTTTAACATTGCAGTAACAAAGCCAACAATATGTTTGCACATATTATTCAATAACTGTCTGCTATCTCAGAAGTGAATAATTGTCCATCATCTCACCCATATCTGTACAATGGACCAGATTTCGGGGCCCCAGTCAATAACGTATTTAATAGTTTAATATGTAACCTTTTTGAGACCATTGATTTCTGTTCCCGTTTGCAGCGTGCAGCATGAGGGCTCAATCTGGAGTGTATTGACTGCGGTGGTGTTGTGATATGGCACATCTTGGCCTCAGGCTCCTCTCTGACGCTCAGCAGGCCACAACTATTGACCCTCCTCACCTTCCTGCAGCTGAATATCTTGCATTTAGTCACTGCATACACAACATAAAAGTCAAAATTATTCCAAGCTCACTATAGAAAGGTAAAACTCTAGGTACAACAATGTTATGTCTCTTCAAGGTTTCAGCTTGGTGTAAGACAGAAGCTTTGATTCTTTTGAATGAATCATTAAGGGTTTTTTTTTTTTTTGACAATCAGCACAGGATTGTGAAAACCTACCTCAAATGTGTGCAATACAATATTTCATTACAACTGGAAGATATTGCTGCAATGACAGATTCGAATGAAAGGACACCAACTGATCTCTGACATTTAAGCTTTATTACTTTTGGTGTCTATGACCAGATTTGAACCTAAAACTACACTCCATGGCCACTTTAATAGAAACAACTGTACACTTGCCCATTCATGCAATTGTACAATCAGCCAGCCATGTGGTAGCAGCACAGTGCATAAAATCATGCAGATACAGTTCAAGAGCTTCAGTTAATGTTCTACATCAAACAGCAGAATGGGGAAAAATGTGATCTCAGTGACTTTGATTGGGGCATGGTTGTTGTTACCAGATGGGCTGGTTTGAACAGTTCAGAAATGGTTGATCTCACACAACAATCTATAGACGTTACACAGACTGGTTCAAAAAAATCAAAAAAATTCCCAGTGAGTGGCAGTTATACAGGTGGAAGCATTTTCCTGATGAGAGAGGTCAGAGGAGAATGACCAGACTGGGTTAAGCTGAAAGGAAGTCTACGGCAACTCAAAAAACCCTACTCTTTACAGCAGTGGTGAGCATGTCAGAATGCACAGCACATCGAACCTTGAGGTGCATGGGCTACAACAGCGGAAGACCACATAGGTTTCCACTCCTGCTGGCCAAGATCAGGAATCTATGGCTGTAGTCAGCACAGGTCAACAAAAACTGAAAGATCGGAAACTCAAGATTGGAAAAAGACCAGGTGATGCACTACTGCTACAGGTCAATGCTGGTAGACAGGCTTGGAGGTGGATGAGGACCAGCCTTTCAAAGCACTTTGCTATGACAGGGGTGAGTGCAACGGGATGAAAGTCACTGGGTGTTGTTGCAGCGGAGTGCTTAGGCACAGGCACGATGGTAGCTGACTTAAAGAGCTAAGGACAGGTTAAAGATGTCTGTGAAGACTCCAGTCAGTTGCTCTGCACAGGCTCTAAATACCCGGCCAGGGATGCCATTGGGACCAGCTGCTTTACGTGCATTTACCCTGTTCAGAGTAGCACACACTTCAGAGGTGGAGAGTGTGAGTGGCTGCTCACCTGGTAGTAGCTCAGCCTTGAGCATGGGCTCCATCCTCCCTTTTTCAAAACGAGCATAGAAGTGGTTGAGCTCGTCAGGGAGGAAGGCAGAGCTTGTTGGAGATGACATGCTGGGTGGTTTGAGGTCAGTAATGGAATCTATTGCTGGAATCAGAAGAGGACTTCAGACGTGCTGGGAATCACACTCACGCTCCCATCCACATTAACGGAGCTACTGTTGAGCGTGTACCCAGCTTTAAGTTCCTTGGGGTCCACATCTCCGAGGACCTCACCTGGTCCCTGAACTCCTCCTTTCTGGTTAAAAAGGCACAACAACGCCTTTATTTTCTGAGGAGACTGAAAAAGGCCCACCTCTGCTCCAAGATACTTGTGAACTTTTACTGCTGTACCATTGAGAGCATCATCACCAATTGCATCTCAGTTTGGTATGACAACTGCACCAAAACAGACCGGAAAGCTCTTCAGCAGGTGGTGAAAACCGCCCAACGCATTACTGGCTCTCAGCTACCCACCATCGAGAGCATTTACAACAAACGCTGCCTGCAGCGGCCGAATGCCATCATCAAAGATGCCTCTCACCCGAATCACATCTGGAAGGAGCTACCGGTGCCTTAGCACCCGCACAAACAGACTGAGAAATAGATTCTTCCCAGTGGCTGTTTCCACACTGAACAGCTGATCACACTGTATACTGTAATATCTATTTTCAGTTACTTACGTCACTGTTCATTCATCTCGCATCTGGCACCACATAAATTATAATGCGATCTTTGCACTGTACCTACATACATGCATATATGTGTGTGTATGTATATATTCATTGTATATGTTCATTTTTATATTCTTGTTCACACTCTTATCATATTCTTAACATGTCTTCCCCACTGTACACTGATTGTACACACACACACACACACACACACACACACACACACACACACACACACACATATATATATATATCCTTATTTATAATACCCACTGCACCTTCTGTACATAAGTCATCCATTTCCTTGTACATATCACCCTCATAGCTGTATATCCTTATTTGTAATTTATTGTAAATATGCCACTTATGCACTTCTGGTTAGATGCTAACAGCATTTCATTGGCTTAGTACATGTACTTTGAACAATGACAATAAAGCTGAATCTAATCTAATCTAATCTAATCTAATCTAAAGTGCTAGAACCGATAGTCCTGTCATCATGCAAACCCATTTAGGTGGTCAGGAGATTTATTCAACATGTTAAAATGGTCTTATTGGTATCTACATATTCTTAACCTTTAAGACTGTATATCAGACGAGAATGACTGCAACGTAATGCTGAAGCAATACATCCTGTAATTGTTCAAATAAATAAGTCATCATCTATTCATGTGTGAGCTTAAAGCTTCCATGCCATCTTTGTTTCTCTCGCTCTTTCTGTTTTGTTCTCTGCCTCTGTTTCCCTTCACAGCTACATCACGCAGTGGGCTAGAGGTGACCCCAGGCCCTATTAACCACTCCAACCGACAGCAGCCAAAACACATTTCCCAAATGAAGCACCTCTTTCGCTCAGCCTCAGAGCCTCTGCACTCGCCTCCCTCCATCAGTTTGCTGCCTCTCTTTTTCATAAGGCTCTTAATGGTTTATAAATTGCACATAATGGTTCCTCCTCTCCCCTGCGTTAAGGCTTTTTTTATGGTCTCTCGGCTTTTGTGAGGGTGAAGTCTTACAAATGGGAGCCAGCAGCAGAAGCAGTGAAGCTGTGAGCAGAGCTGATGAAGGTTAAACTGTTAAACTGTGCTCGCTTCCTTTACTATTGAACTGCACTGTGGCTGCCAGTAGAAACTCAGCTCTGAAATGACAAAAGAAGCAATGCAAAATGATTTCATCGTGTGCTCTTCTAGATGTGAATGGAAGGCTTTGTCACTTGTGTGATGTCTCGAACACATGCTTTCAACTGGTGTGACACCGTAGCATTTTTTCAGGTTCATCACATTCAGTGAAAACTAGATGTTCATTCTCCTTCTCACCACATGTGTGCAGAGAAAGACACGCAGTCCCTTTGTTTTGAGGAGCTGTATTGTGCCTTGGCCTTCATCCCTGTATATGATGCAATATTTCTATAAACTCTCAATCCAGTGGTTGTTCTTAAAGCCGTTTAGAGGAAGTTTTGTCTCTGTTGTACAGAGGTGGAAAAGTATGACAGTTAATGAATGAATTTTTTCTCAGATGTTATATTGTCTAGTACTCAGAAGTAAAAAAAAAAAAAAAAAAAAAAAGAAAAAAGAAAAGAAAGAAAGAAAGAAAAAGCTCAAGCTACTGGGTATAAGAGATGAATAATAAATTAGTTAATATTAACAAGCAACAACATTACAACAAACAACAACAACAACAACAACAAACAATAACATTAGACAACATGCTTATCTAATCGTATATAATATGGGTGCTATATTTTTGTGATGAATTTAGCAAATGGAAAAATAAGGAATTATTTATTATTTATTTATTAATTATTATCATTGTTTCTGATAGTGTGATATAAAGAAATGGTCGTGCTAGAAAGAATACATTATCGAAAGGAGTGTTTGGGTGAGATTCAAGCAAATCAAAGACCTTTGATTCATTTTACAAACGGAGTGTGTTCCAGCAGCACAGTAGCACTTCTGTAATAATATAGGATTGGATTTTATTTATACATTTCACATTCATATATGGTGGTAGAAATAACTGACTGGCTGCCATCACATTTCTGTCTTCATTTCTGTCTTCATTTCTGTCTTCTCATGGCCTTTTTTAACTGTACACATGTGTGTGTGCATTCAAGAACGTTTTAGTATCAGGTAATTATCCCTATGATGGCAATACATTTGGTGAGAAAGATGATTATGTTCCCATGTCGGCATATCCTGACGGGTTTTAATCCTCTTATACCAAAGCGATTTGGCAAGGCTAACTATTTTCTATCTATTAAAGAACGACATGTCATGCTTTACGTCCATTTGCAGTTATGTTTAATGTTGTGGAACGTCTGTGAGACAAGTTAGCACTTGCATTAAAGCAGTTACACACTGTTCACTCACCAGCCTGTTTTCTTTCTCTTTTGACGTTAATAAGACAAAAATGCAGCTTGTCATGTTGTGTCATGAAATTTTAGAGGTACAGCTTGGCTTCATTTAGAAAGTGCTGACACTGGAGACTCCTTCCCTTGTTAACTAAATGTCTTCTTGTAGAACTTGACCATAACAACAATCACGCATGTTTCTTTAAAAAAAAGTCGTTCATGTGGCGTGTCCGCAATACAAATCCCTTTGTAAAATTTTTGTATAGAATAATATATTAAAATGAGTGTGTTAATAGAAACCTGTGATTTGCCTTGAAGCTGAACTCCTCTTCAAGCTGTGCAGATATAGAAACTTAATCAACACCTTCTGACCAATTAGATTCAAAAGGCACAGTACTATAGAGAATTTAAAGGCACCGTACTATATAAACAAAAGAATTCATTGATTGTATTCATTTAGTTGTTGGATGAAATATTAAAATATATGCACAATTCCAGATTGTAAAAATAGGACAGGGATTTTAAGGCTTCACTTGAAATCCGATAAATACAGTTTTAGCCTTGTGTCTGTGCCACCCTGAGAGGCAGTATCATTAACATTTGACCAAAATGGGTTGAAAATACTGTGCAAGCATGCTTTGAATGTCACACCCTAGTTCTGCTGCTCTATCCTGGCCTCCACAGACATTTCACTTCTAACCATGAAAATAGCAACTGAGCACAAACAGGGGGGGAAAAATGGCTTCTGCTCAACCAAATTAGCAACACGCTGGCATTATTCTGAGTACAACCCTCAGTGATCTTTCCACCAGCAGTGGATAAGAGAGAGATTGTGTGTGTGTGTGTGTGTGTGTGTGTGTGTGTGTGTGTGTGTGTGTGTGTGTGTGTGTGTGTGTGAGAGAGAGAGAGAGAGAGAGAGAGAGAGAGAGAGAGAGAGAGATAGACACTCTATGACAGAGCATGCACAGGAGCAAAGTCAGGGAATGTGCTGACTACACTTCAGGAGCACGACTGGGAGAAGGGAACTTAATGAAACACACTACTCCTTTTGCCTTGCTCTCTCTCTCTCTCTCTGTCTCTAGTCCCTTTCTACCAACCAATCTGTGTGCCTACATTTGTCTTCCCCATACGTGGGTAATTATGGGGAGTGTAGAGTGGGAGGATTTTTAATTTTCAGCTTGTTCATCATAGTGCTGAGACTATAAGGCATAGCTGTGCTTCTCCCAGTAGTGTTGTTGCTATTCTGGCACCGTGTTATTTCCTGTCATTCCTGTTCACTGACTGCAAATGGAGGAGATGTGCAGTTGAATGTGCTGAGGTTTCATCTCTACAGGTTGGGTGTCAGCAGAAGCTTATGAGTGAGGAGTCCCTCTGATAAAAAGCATTTAGTCCTGTTCTGGCCCCATGTCTCTAATTTCCTCCAGCATGCCTGTGTTGCATACAGATATGAGCCAGTGTAGATAGCAACATGCTTGCGGGGTTCAGAGCTGACATGAGCTGCATTCCGGAGGCTGGAGGGTATTATCATCGCAGCCTAGCCTGCATACCTATATCTTAAATTGACTGACATGGTTTCAACTGGTCAAATCAATTAACTTATTTCCAGCGGGAAAGTCTTTGGAAATTAATTTTATTTTTAACATTAAATGCATATGAATGAGGATGTCAGTGACAGCGAGTACACTGGAAAAGTTTTCTGCAATTTCAAAATTAAAACATTAGGTTCCAACCAGTATGATACTTTAAATGTGATTTACAGTTTGCTACAGCTACCCACATGGTATTCTGGGAAAATATTTACAGTACTGGGAGATTATCCCATATCAAATGACATTACTGTACAGCTATAGCTTTGCTGTAACATTGCTGTGCCTATGTTGCAATGACAAAGTAATACATAAAGTATTAACGTTACTGTAAAAGTAGGTGGCAAAAGCAGCGACAAAGCAGTAAACTTTGCTTCTACTGACTTCATATATACATACATATATATTTCCCCTAACTTTTGACAAAACAGCATACCAGTGAGTCGATGACTAAACCAGAGGTAAAGCTATGCAGGAGATTTGGTAGCAGCCTGTCAGCCTCAGTTACAGTTTAAATAAATAACCCATGTAGCTACTTAAATACAAATGATAACCGATGTTTAATTGAACTCTGGATTCTTGAACTGATAGACTGATACTGACTAGACTCATGTTTATATCCTGCAAGTAAACTATAATAAATGACAACAGTTTACAGGTGAGCTAATGTTAACATAGCTAGCTAATAGTTTGTCCTTGACCACAAGATTCTAATGCATTATATATTTATACAGCAAATTTACCTAATTTGCTACTCAATAGAGCTACTGAAGTGAAATCACTGCTTTAATTAACACATTTTTATTAGATTCTTTGGTAACACTTTGGTGGCATGGTGGTGTAGGTAGCAGGTAGCATTGCTACCTCACAGCTCCAGGGTCCCCTGCTCAATCCTGAGCTCGGGATGCTGTCTGTGTGGAGTTTTCCACCTGGTGTGTGTGTGTGTGTGTGTGTGTGTGTGTGTGTGTGTGTGTGTGTGTGTGTGTGTGTGTGTGGTGCCCAGAGATGGCCTAGCATCCCAACCAGGATATATTCCCAGGTCATGCCCAGTGTTTCCAGGATAAAGCGGTTACTGAAGATTTATGAAAGATGAATAGATGCCAACTATGACATGAACCATGAACCAGTTATGAACCTGTTTATCACCTGATTCTCAACAACCACTCAATTGTTGTCTATATATCTTTCAGCATAATGTCATAAAATGTATCTACAGAGTTAAGTCAAGTCAAGTAGATTTTACTGTCATTCCTCTAATCACAGATAGATGTTAGGGATGAAATATAGTTCATCCTGAATCATAGGCTACTATAAAACACTCAAACAACAAACAACTATTGTGCCATAGTATTATGATAATGTAAACTCTGTTAAAATAGTCTTGAGCAGCAGTGTGAACTGGTAAGGTGACTTGAGCATGTGGATTTGGTAAATATAATGTCTCTTTTGTAATGTGACTGAGTGCAGTGGGTATAGTAGTGTAGTAGAGTGAAGTGTAATGAAATGGCCATCAGGCAGATCTGTTTAGGAGTCTAATGGCCTGTGGGAAGTAATCACTCATGAATATGGTAGACATGAACTGAATTTGAAATTGGGGTAAAGACTGAGGACGATATGATAATCTGATAGATGTTCTACTAAAAATCAAGGGTTATAAACTGGACTATTCGCCCTCCATTAAAAACCCAGACAGGATAACCTATAGATTATATAGAGATGATCTACTAAACATCAACAACCATAAGCTGGACCACTCAAATAAAACAAAAGAAAAAGGCATTGTTTAGAATGAGTTGGTTGACGGTAATATACTCTTACAATAATGTAGCGCTGGATATATAAAAAAAGAAATAAAAAATACACTAGCGCTCCTGAGCAGCACAACAGAAAAGCATTCACGTTTGAAACCCAACAAATGTTATCTGTGGCCAGCAGTCCAAGAGTGCAAATTTGGCCATGCTCTCTGCTCTCCCCTTGTCAATCACAGCGAGAGTAGACAATGCTAGCCATCACTAGCTCGTGCCTGCAGAAGGGGGCATATAGCCTTGAACCGTGTTACACCGCCCTGCCCACAGCAAGAGATGCAGTTTGAAGAGATGCAGTTGTCAGATGAAGCTTATGATAGCCTTCTCCCTCCCCAGTTGGTAGCTGTTGTATGATGGGGTAGGAATTGGCTAAGACTATATTAGGGAGAAAAGAGAAAAAAAAATCTATACTGTTGTAAACAAACATTATAGAAAGAATTCTGTAAGTATTATTTACATTAAAAATACCTGGCGACTATGCTGCCAAAAAAAGATGCAAAGAACTTTACAGGGTAATTTTAACGGCATACATCTGGGCACTTTGATTTACTTCCCATTGCATTCGTATTTTAAGCTGAAATAGTCCATTCCCTAAATCTGCTAAATAGCTTAAAAAGATGAGAAATGTGTCGGTTCTGTGGCTCGGTGGATGTCTGATATGGCCATCAAAGGGTCTGACACAAAGTATTGGTCCAGATTTAATACAGAAGGGGAGGGTGTGTTTTATGATAGAGGTCTTTTCCCCAGCCCTTATAATGAGAAGAAACTACCTCATAAAAACTACCTGCTGGGCCATGGGGAGCTGTCAAACCCTCTCTCTGTTTTTCTCTATCTGTGTGTGTGTGTGTGTGTGTCACACACACACACACACACACACACACACACATTCTCACTCTCTTATACCCAAAAACGTACGTATGTGTGACATAGTGCCAGAAAGACAGCACTGTGGTTGCTGTGCCCCTAAATTAAATGAAGGTTTGGCTAGTTGTGGAATGAGTAAATAAATTTTGTCATATTTGTATGGTATGTACTGTATGTCATATGTGTTTGTTATATTTGTCTTATATTTGGTTCTGCAGTCTGAAAGATAATGAAAGGATTGTGGAGGCAGCTCTGTGAGCTGTCAGAGGTGAACACAGGAGGAACACAATTCACACCTGATGGCTGCAGGGACAAATGCCTCAGCGGTATGCCAGAGAAATACGTTTAATGTCAAAGACCTGCGAGTGCAAATATCATTGCTCTTTTTCAGTGCTTATAACATAATACAACACTAAGTTGGTTACTTCCTTAAACACAGATTGACGAAATCTGTGTTTCGTCATTTACTTCCGACAGTCCATACTGTTACCGTTTTTTTGAATTAACACTCAAATCTCTTCTGTAGTTTGTCAGTCTACTTGAATGTAATTATGCCATTTTTACTTTTAACTCAATATAGATCATTATAGCAAAAATAAGTCGTGGAGCCAAAGTTTCCATGCAAAAAAAAAAAAAAACTCCCAACAGAGTTTTGGACTGATGGTATTCCTGGTTTGTGACCTAGTGAGCCAATATCAGAATGTATTATTGATAGACTTCAAAGCACTATTGTAAGTCGCTCTGGATAAGGGCGTCTGCCAAATGCCATAAATGTCAATGTAAATGCATTACTGTAAAAATGAAAGGAAAGCTCCGGTTTTGTTAGTGAGTGACTGACCTTTAATGAATTAATCTTTTAATGAACTGCTATGAAAGATTTCAGTGTTTTCAACTTTTTTTTTTTTTTTTTAAGACTGGCTTGGATTTCCCCCGAATTGCGTTTTTAGAGCAAAGGCATGAATACACTGTTCCATTCAAATAATGCAAAATGCTTAAATATCCATCTAGAGTTATAATATCATTCATAATTAGGCATTTTTGACTCTCAGATAGCAACAATTCACAGAGAAACACCACCAAACTAAAACGATAACTTTTTATGTGTTGTCTTTCCAAGAATAGCATTTATCCATGAAATAAAACCAGGCAGCTCACACTGATGGCATTTACCGGATCCCTTAGTTTCTTAGGTGTGTATGTTGTATATTTAAGAAAGGAACAGATTGCACTTCTGAAAATGTACGACCCACAGTTACACAGCCAGAGTGTGTGAAACGGTGTTTGAGGTCACATTTTACTGCTGCTTTATTTCAGGTATTTGATAAAGAGCTACTTAGTGTCATTTAACAACAACAATATAATAATTATGATATATTATTTTGGGACAGCATACATATGTACTGGTATATATGTTGCTGGCATACATATGCAAGACTTATGTATGTAAGACTTTTGGGACTTCCTGTGTATATGCATACAGTACTGTGCAAACGGCACGTGCAAAGAATTGTTGCACAGTAAAGATTCCTTCCAAAATAATGAAATTAAATGAAAATTTTTACAATAAAAATACTATAAAGAGCAGTAATGAAAGAAAGTCAGTATTTTGTGTGACGACCCTTTACTTAAAAAAAAAATAGTAGTCTCAGGTACAATCTGTGCAGTTTTATAAGGAAATTAGTTACATTAATAAGTGAACCCTTTGACTGAAGACTTTGTCTGCTGCACTTGCTTTTTATTTTTGCAGCAAAACACAGCAGCCTTTATTACGTTTTTTTGGTCTCTCATATAATATGATGCATTCTTTACTCGATAGTGTAGGAGTCATAAAATCTATATCACAGTGGTATTAAAAAAATAGTGTGCCTCTCTTTTCAGCAGAGTCCTGTATATATATATATATATATATATATATATATATATATATATATATATATAGTGTAGAATGGATGAACAGATCAGAAGCATTATCCTTTTGTCAGAGATGAATTCAGCTCCTGCCCCAGTTTCTTCCACAGGCTCTGAATTGCTCTGAATTCCCACAGCTGCAGTGTATCCAGACTGGCCACAGCTCTGAAATAGGCCAACCCAAGCACGGAGTACATGAGGGACATTCAGTACCAGTACCATTGGGTTGTAATGAAGAGAGAGATGGGACAGGAAAAGAAGAGAGAGAGAGAGAGTGTGTGAGAGAGACAGAGAGAATATAGTTACTTATAAAAATCAGCGTGGAGGTTGACAGAGCGATGAAGCAATGCCAGGAGACGTTGTGGTTTTTAGAAGGGCAGGAAGTGGAGAAAGGTTAGTGAAAACAAGGTAACGGAAGGAAATACACACGCACACAGACAGAAAAAAGTGCTGATCCATGCTCCCTGTCTGGGAAAGAGCAGAGGGCACATTGATTTGGCACAGAAAGCCAGAAATGAGAACTCCATGGGGGCAAGCTCCTCCCGAGCTGTGAGAGAAAAGGAAGGCACAGAGGGGGTCCAGTGTCACTCGGGCACAATGGATCCGCCACCTTAGTATCCATCAGAGAACAGGGGGCACAACCAGCTGAGGTCAACAGGACAAGAGGTCAGTTTATGTGAGGTCACTGGGTTACTTAAAGCCTGAGCTATTGCCCATGATGAAGAAAATCATATGAGGTTATATGAGATGGCAAAAATGGTTAATCTCTTTAATTCATATTCAAATAAATGAACACACACATACTAAAGAACTTCAGAAATACTCTTTTGCCCTTAAGGTTATCTGCTGTCAAGTGCTTCAATACATTTCTCGAAACTATGCATATATATCGCACAGCGGCTCCGAAACCATGAAAACTCCCATCAAAATGAAATATTCACATCAAACACTTCTACAATAAACTGTTTTTCACACTGCATTGATTAATTTGGAAGACAGCTTTCACAACATGAATGCTGGTGTCACTGTTGCAAGCATCAGCTAGAGAAACATGAGACACTTTATTTGAAGGGTATCTACATGGGCCTTTATAACACATTCATAAGCAGTGTATAAATATTTAATAAAGCTAGAGCAATTATATATATATATGACTTATGTCAAAACTCTTTTTTTTGTGACTTTGTCTTTACATGGTGGAAAGAAGTGAGAACAAACAGCTAAGTATCATTATTATAGACTAATTGAGATTATTACTGTATTTTTATCTACTGTATATCATGTAGGTTATTAGTTTGTTTTCGCAAAAGCACATTTGTCACTTTGAGAAAGCTGTAGAAGATATATGTAGGGCTTCATAACAGCCTCATAAATAAATTTGAGGGTATTAAAATAATTAATTTGGCTGGCATATGGGCTTTAAGGTTTATTATATTATATATTGGAATGGTACTTCATAATACACTCTGAGAAATCTGTGCACCAAGATTATAGGTAACAAACGAGTGAGCTCTGGTTGTGTATAACTGTAATAAAACACAATCCCAAGTATAATAAATCAATTTTGATGTACTTACTTTTTCTATGCTTTTTTTTCCAAACAGATTGAGGTCAAGTGCTATGTGTGAGGTATGTTCATTGACCTGTGATCTCGCTAATCCTTCTAGCTGCGGTTCTTCCTTTTACACACACCCCCATTAGGATCCATTCCGATTTCAGCTCTGCCTCTTGGCCCTATAGATAAAGAGCCGCCGCAGATTCCTGCTTACTTTTCATTACATTAAACCATTTACTGCCCTTGCTGCTGGAGAGAAGGGAGGAGACCTTTTTCTCATTACCCCCCACATTCATTTCATTCAAACACTCCAGCAGCAGAGGCTAGCCTAATCTCATCTCAGCTATGCTAATCTGCTGCTGTTCCTTTCAGATGGAAGCTCACCAAGATGCAGAAAAGGGGAAGAAGTCATTAACTGGGCCCTAAGGCAGTGGAGATGAGTGGACTGAAGAGGTAGATGTTTTTGGGAGGTGACCGTGATGTGTATTGATGAGCTTGGCTCTCATGCCTTGATCTCCCCGCTCTTGGGAGGCTGGTGGTCCCTGAGCACGGTTGGATGGATAGCCGTCAAGGGACAGCGAGGGATGGAGGAGAGAAAGCTGAAAGCAAGGGTGGGGTTTGAATGGACACGGTGGACACTGATTGGATTAAAGACGACAGCTGTTATTCTGTTCACTTGTCACAATGTGTCACTTAAAAAGCTCACTGGAGCATGCGGAGCAAAAAACGTCTGTATATTAAGCCTATAGGTGTGTATAGGTGTATGTGCTTATGTCCATGTTTATGCACAACATGGGAGAGAGATCATTTTACTGTATTTTTATTTCCTGCTCAAAAATATCAGGTAATGTGTTAATGCCTGTGTAGCACCTAATCCCATTAAAACTCACAATGGGTGCACAAGACATACAGACATTCACATGTCAGTGAACTGGCTTCGGAGGAAAATTCCAACTGTTCCATGTGAAATATTTTTCCAAACACATGCCCTACACATGTCAGTGTGCCATAGATGGGGTAAGAGTGCGAATGCTCATACTGCAGTTGGTTTCTGTTCATGATATCACTTCTATGAGCATGCTTCTGCAAGCATACTCCAAGCACAGAGCTGGCAAACAGGAAATATAGCAGTTACACAATATATATTTATATATATTCCGCTCAACTGGAGGAAAAAGTGTGAATATGAGAAACAACAAAAATAGTGTAGGACGGGGCAGGCATGAAAGAAATATGGCAGTGAAGAGATTTTCCAATAAAAGCAACTCACTCCTCATGTTAGCCATTAAAAACCAATTCACTGTTTTATTGCATCAGTATAACATACTTATTTGTTACAGGCCATAATCATTGTTACACAGCCCTAATGGAGGCTGTGTTATTGTCTTTATGTTTTGTATGTGTGTGTGTGTGTGTGTGTGTGTGTGTGTGTGTGTGTGTGTGTAGTTTTGTATAGGGGAGTATAGGTGAAGAGTCTATGTTTATGTGGGCGTGTAATGTATGCTCACACATTCATGGTTGCATTTTTATCTTGTTGACATTCATGTTCACTGTATCAAAGGCTATATGGCATGTTTAGATGAGTGATTCTGTTCCAACCAACTAAACAAAAGAGCAGAAAACTCTGCAACTCTGATTTAACAAACACGACGACACACACCTCTGTCCATGTCCGCAGAGATTTCAATCTGTGGGTGTGAGAGAGAGATAGGAAAAGCCCAGAGGAAAAGAGATAGTGCGAAAGTGAGGAAGGAAAAAGACTGTATGTTTTGACAGGAAGCCGGATATATGAACTGTATCTTGTATGAATAGACAGGGTGAAAAACAGGGAAGGAGAATCTGTGAAAACAGGAGCAAGGGACAGAATGAACAAAGAGGGAATAGACTTTGATGGAGCCACATGGAAGGAAAAAAAAATCCAGGAAAAAGGACGGCGAAACTGTTGCAAGCTAGAGTATCTGCAGAACATTGGCGGGGCAGTTTAGGAAGAGACAGAAAGTGGGGAGAGCGAGAAAGATGGAGCAGTGTGTCCTCTACTCATCCAGCCCTGCGGCACCTGGCCATCTCAGAGACAGCCCACTGAATTACACACAAACCTTGGCTGCTCCTTTGGTGCCTAGGCAAGGGGAGAGAACAGGAGAAGTTAATGAGGGGAAGAGAGGGAGCAAGTCCCCAGGGGCCTCCTGGAGGGCCTGGCCTGCCAGCTTTAGAGAGCTCGTCCTCTGAATGGGTAATTAGTAACCTGGACTTGGCCTGAAACCTATGAATTGATTGATTGCATGGTAAAAGAAATGTATCTTTTTCATCTCTCTAGGCACATGCCTGGTCACTGGAGGCCACAAGGGAGCCACAATGAGTACACACTACACCCAGAAGAAGTCTGGCTGTTGCCTGTCACAGTAATATTATGACACATGTGTGCACTCTTTCGAGCATTTGCATACTCAGAGGGGTCATAATTAATTTCTCAAGTGCTAAAAGGAAAACTAATCCACAGATAATGGTTAATTACAATGTAATACATAGTAATACATTACTCAAATTGTGTAGAGAAAGCAGCAGTCTTGGGAGGTTAAATATAAATATAGAGCACTGTTATTTCACAGATTAATGTTATTTTCTTTTGCCATAAGGCCACATGTTATTAGGGCATTTCAATTTAATTAGTTATTTCTTTATCAGTGTAGACACAGAAGAAGAAAAATCAGCAGGGAGATGGTAGGAGGAGAAGGAGACAGGATCCATTTCATGAATCTAATGATTTCAGAAAGGCAACAGCTCAAGAGAGTGACATAATTGTACTTAATATATCAATTGTTTCAGAATCATACAGCTCACGTCTATCAAAGACAAATTTTCATCAAGTTCAGCTTAAGGTTGAATTTTTAAGTAAGCACTGTGTTCTGTGTGATAAGAAAGCAGTATAAATTAGAAAGGAAATGCATCCCTGTGTGATTGAGACTCACCCATTCTCTGATATAAACTAGGCCTAAGCCATCTATAGGGAAAACATTAGAAACCCACAGAAAACCTGCTGCTCTTGGGAATGTGGCTAAACCAGCACAGAGAATAAATCTCTTTCTTCCTGTGCCGATAACACAGCCCCAACTGAGAACTTTATTGGATCGACCAGATTATAGAGAAGAGAGGGAAAGAAACAGGGACAGGATTTAGTTCCATGGTAACTGTCGGGCTGGTGATGGGACCCACTGCTCATGCATGTAAAAGGCTCTTTCATCAGTGTGCCACAGGCCACACCCAATCTACAGGCCTCCCACTGGGCTGGCGAGGGATTACGGGTAGACCAGTCTCACAGGAGCTGCAGGTTGGCAGGATATTAATTAAGTAATTATCACTCTGTGAGGCGAAGATATGAAATATGTATGAAGCTTGATTGGGACATTTGTGATTGTGTAATCTAATTTCAGCCATGTGCTTGCTTCTCCCTGAGCCAGGTGTCTCGCGCCCAAAGATAGGACACATACAAACACACACACACACACACACACACACACACACACACACACACAAAATTGTGCATTGTAGTCAGGTATCCCTCGGCAATTCAGATTCATTTAACTTAATAACACAAACACAATCAGGACAAAACAAATATCCATCATGACATGTAAATGACTCAGACTATCATTAAGCAGACTTTAGTATTGTGAGGTAACAGTATTTGCTAACTTCTCATTATGGTAATTAAAGTGAAATACCTCTTACAGATAAAGATTGAATGTTGGATTAATCCCCCTTTAACCAATAAATACGATTTTATTTGCAATGTGTAAGTAGGAGATTACGTTAATCCTGTAGAATAGAACAATAACTTCTACTGATCGTTCGACAGCATTTGAAGCCATTGTTATTTGTTAATATTTATTTAAATGCAGTAGGGCCATTGAAGAGAGGAAGCAATTATCATTAGCACCATAATTACATCTGTGATGGTTCTGATTTACAAGTCTTTGGTGCTTAAGCAGTTACAGTAAACGTGCATACATAATACTGCACATACAGCGATATCCCACGTGGACCAGGAGACAGTAGCAAAGCAAGCGAGCTATTCAAAACTATTGTGGGGAGACATTACCTTACAGAGAAGAATAACTATGTTGTTTTATTTATTGTTTGCTTGCTAAGGGCTCTGCAGTCCCTAGCCTCTCCCCTTTTGCTTCTATTGTTTTGCTCTCAGGCATCACAGACATATTGACAAAGTGCAGAATGCTCCTCTTTCCCTTATACTCCTAACACTTCCAGAAAAATCTTCAACCTTAGAGTCAATACAGACCAAGACACCAGCAGCCAGGGGGTGTACACACATAAGAAAGGGTCTGCGTATTCTGCACACACACCGAGACATGTGAATTTATAAGTGCATAGTGAACATCCGCCTGCTGTTGATCACCTACAGGCTCATTGATTCAGGTGTGCTTGCCTCCCTTTCATTTTTCTCCCTCTTTTCCTCCCTTATTGATTTTGGTCAATCTGTGTATTGTGCATGCTGTATGATGTTGAATGGATTGCATGGTGCCAGAATATCTAGCTCTGTGGCTGGTCATTTGTGTCCAAAACATTTGTCTTGTCTAGTCTGTTCTTGCTCGGCCAGCCCCACAATCTGATTCCTATGCCTCGCTTGGCTAACAGTTTGTCGTTATCTGTCTGCTCATCTGTCTGTGGGCATGCTTTTGTTGGTAAGACTTTCTATCTCTTCCTCCCTCTCTATCTGTTTCAGCAGTTGTCTTTTCGGTGTACCCCAAACTGTTTGCAGGAGGCAAAACAAAAAATCCTTTGTGACAAAATTTAATTCATCCTCTGAAGAAAAACAAAACTTTCATCAGATAAATCTGCTGTACAGTTTTTTAAGTGGGTGTGAAATACTTCACTTTTTTTGTGGCTGCAACAAAGCCACGTGTCCTATGATATCCCAGTTATGAAACATACGCACATACTCATCTTAAAGAAGTCCCCAGTGCACCAGCTTCTTGGAAGAAGGGATTTGAAACAGATACATGACAAAGGAGGGAGAGAGTAAAAGGAGAGCTGATGTTCTCCTGAGGGTTTGCAAGCAGTCATTCTTTCCTTAAGTGTAGGATTTGAAAGGAGCCCTTTGTCTTTTCTAGTCTCTAAGCGAAGGCTTCCTGTAAAGAACCCACTTCAGGTATCAGACTGATGTGCAGAGTTGGTGTTACAGTAGACCATGTTCTGTTATCCCTTTACTGCACATTGTTGCCATATGGCCATACTACCCCCCTAATTTTTTTTTTAATTTTGAAATATATTTTTATTTCTTGAACTAATTCAAGTAATAAAAATCCATA
>CM074947.1:13869474-13896224 GCA_037577455.1 Pangasius macronema
TGTTGTTATGTAATTATTGATTGGTTCCTTTTTTTTCTTGTATGACCTGCAAAACAGCAAAGCAATGCTATTCAAATAGTGTATACTTATACATATATATATATTACGTATGTAAACAGTAACATTAAAACAGAATAAACATAATACACAATTAAATTTGTCTTCTTTATTATATTCTCTGAAGTGTAGTACTGAGAACAAAACGGCGAACACTAGACACTGATAACTGAGGAATTCACTGCCTGAAGCAATCTTCTGTGTGAATTTGCATGAAGACTGAAGTCAGACACTGAACTAGTTTATTGCCCAGCACACTATTTGCTTTTTATTTGTGTTCACAATTAAAATTTGAATACAGAAAAAAAAAATCAATTTTACGCCAGCACCAATGTTGGGGATGTGCAGTACAGCATCCACTACAGCATCCCTTTGTTTAGTTTCACTTAGCAGCTAGTTAGAGCAGCCACTAATGTAATTTGTTAGACTATAACAAGATTTAAACAGCTATATCTTACAAGATAACAAAAGCTCATTTAAAAAGTATAGCCAAGGAGGTTGGTCATCCAGTTAGTTATTTCAGGTATGTGTGTATTGATTGATTGACAGACTAAATTGCATCAGTCCACATCATGTCAGCTGTGCAACATGGTTATTAGTAGCACAATAATTATAGTAATGGAGCAATTATAGTAATAACTATTTTAATTTGTTACCGCATTTCACCCTCTTAGTATTTTCTCCGCCTAGGGAAAAAATGTACTTTGAAACAGGGACCTATTAATATTACAGTAAGAAACAAAGGTGTCAGAGGATATTTATCAGCCTTAAAGTAGCAATTTGCTTTTAAAATGTACTGAATATTTAACTTAAACATTTCTAGCCAAGTAAGGTATACAGATTATTATCACAAAAACTAAATATTTGAATACCAGGTGGCATTTTTCCAAACTTTAACTGTCCAGTTTCGGTGAGCCTGTGCCCACTGTGGCCTCAGATTCCTGTTCTTGGAACAAGATGGAACCTGATGGGGGCTTCTGTTCTTGTAGCCCATCCACCTCAGGGTTCAATGTGTTGTGAATTCTAAAACGCTTCCTGTCAGCTTGAATCAGTCTGGCCATTCTCTTCTGAACCCTCTGATCAACAAGATGTTTCCAACTGCAAAACTTCCACTGCTTTTTGTTTTCCCTCACCATTCCGTATAAACTCTAGAGATTGCTGTGTGTGGAAAATCCCAGGAAATCATCAGTTTCTGAAATAATGAAACCAGCCATCTGGCAGCAACAGCCATGCCACGATCAGAGTCACTGAAATCATGATTTTCCCCATTCTGATGTTTGATATAAAGATGAATCTCTTGACCTGTACCTGCATGATTTTATGCACTGTGCTGCTGCCAGATGATTGGCTGATGAGATAATTGCATGAATGTGCAGGTGTACAGGTGTTCCTGTTAAAGTGGAGTTTATATAAAGGTTAGCACATGTTTGCTCTTGTGTACACGGAGGATAGCTGGAATCAGGTGTCTTACTATGTTTAAATTAGCACCTTTTTTCCTTGTGTCTTTAGACTCAGAGATGTGTGTCCTTCTTCTCTCACCTCACCAAGAAAAGCCTCACCACCTCAGGCAAAACTCTCTCTTCCATCTCATCTCCCCCTCTCCCCATTTTGTCTCACTCACATTGTTTTATGTTGTTCGTGATCTAGATCACCCCTGTTTTACTGGTCTAATGCTATTTCAAGACCATTTGTAATCCAGAATCTTGTCCTTTCACAACATTGCATCCAGGAAAGAAGAACGTGAAAAGCTAATGAATGAGAAGGAGAAACGTAAGCATATTAGCTAAGGCTTTCTGGACTGCATGTCTCTCTTTCTAAGCAGGAGACCTGTCAGTTATCTCATTGGTGCCATTCTCATTGGTCTAGCTGTTAGGTCAGATGAGTCCAAAATCAAATATTTTGGCCTTGTTCACCATCAGCATATTTTGGTTAAAAGGGTTAAAAAGAAAAGCACCTGATGCTGACTGTAAAATATGGGGTTGGATGATTGATGCTTTGTCGCTGTTTTGTGATTGTTAGTTCAGGGGCTCTAGCGAAGATTTATGACATTATGAATTCTGCTAAGTATTAGAATTTCAGCCTGCCTCTGCCATGAGGTTAAGACTTGGCCATAGATGTATCTTACAGAAAGAAATTAATCTCAATAAATCTCCAAACCAACACAGAAATGGTTGCAAGAAACTAAAATCAGTGTTGTAATGGCCATCTTGAACTCTTTTAAAAATGTGTTGTCTAAAATAAAGAGGACAGTGAAACAGGTGCAAAACTAAGAATATAAAGGAGCTTGAAATGTTCTGCATGGAGCAGTGATCCAAGCTTGTTGGATATTACAGGAAAAGTCTCATTGCTCTCCACAGGATGCTTCAATTAACATTAAATATGAATTAGCCAATATATTTGAAGCTAATATATTCATGAAATAAAACTTAGTATTAAAAATAAAACTAAAAATAAAATCCCCATATATTTAAACTCAAAATAAATCCAACTCCATGGCTTAATTATTTTATATATTAATTTTTGCTCATATTCACAAAGTATGACACTGACTCTGAAGTTCAATGTTTGTGGAAATATTATATATTACATGAAATTATACATTCTCCTCCAATGTTGAAAAAGTTGAAAATGATTTCAGTATGCAATGATTTCCATGCAGTGTTCAAATACTGCGAGAGCGAGAAACAAGCATCTGAGAACTTGAGAACTGATCATTACTTCTGCACAAATCATTAAATGTGGTGTTTTGTCAATGTGCAACATCATAGCTAAAATAAAAGCCCTTTATTTTGGTCCTGATTGCAAATAATTTGTTGTTGAAAATTAGTTAAAAATTGTACAATAATTCAATTTTCAACACAATCCCTGAACCTTGTTAATGTTAAACTAAGGTTGTCAGTTCATTGCAATTCACTGAAGACATACGTCTCTTGTTTTACTCCCCCTCCCTCTTTTTTCTCAGCCCAAGGCTGTCTCCCACTTCTGGTGATGAGCTGAAATTGGTGAGATGTAGGTGCATGTGCAGGCAAACAGAGCATGCACACAACTAGACCTTTATATAGGACTCTAATAAGATGACCAGCACAATATGCCACCTGAGATGAGCCAGAGGCTCAGGGCTGATATTATCACTGAGGTCATCGAACTCATTACAACAACAGGCATTCACAACTAAAGGTGATTTGAGGTGATTATTAGATTTCTCACAACTTCCCAAATGCTCATCAAAGACATATTCCTTTAACACCACCCTTGGTAAGGTCAACCCCAAATGTTGTTTGCTAGTTTAAATTGAGTGTCTAATTTGTAGTGGGCTCTGGTGGATTTCACCAGCGGTCTTTATCTTTGCTGAAATGTACCTTTCTGTATTTCTCTTCTTTTCTATCCTCTGCTACTCAACTCATTTATTGCTATCTCTGGGTTGAGCTGCGAGTCTACAGGGGCCTCCATGGACCTCTGCAATGGGGCTAATGGCAGCTGGGGCTCATGGCTCTCTGCCGTAGCACCGAAGCTCATTGTCACTCCGTGGCACCCTCCATCAAAGCTATGATTAATAGAACAGGCCTTTTCCTCCTTCTAGCCTGCAGCACTTTCTCACCTTCTCCATTTACTGCTCTCCACACACCACTCGCTCTCTCCCTTTCTCTCTCTCCTGAGTACGCAGGTTGATTCAAGTAGGCTCTGCTCGCATGCTATGGAGACACTCCACACTAATGTTTGCACTCCTTAGAGGTGAGATTATTTACATGGGAAATGAATTATAGTAAATTGTTAAAGTAAATGGAGTCAAAGATACTGACAAGCAAAACCTATTATTCAGTGCAATGCTGGAGTGGTGCGTTTAATAACAGAGTTTATTTAGTGACAGTCAAGTGTAGCTGTATCCTGGGTATCGCTCTGTTTTGATAGACAGTAGTTGAACTGTACTTCTGTATTAATAGTCTTTATTCTCTAAGCCACCTTCATGCTGAACTTTCCACAATGTTTTAAAATGTCATCGCCAGTATCAGTCAATGAATGTGGTTGTGGTAATTATGGTGTTGGGGCATTTTAGTTTTCAGATTTAATTGCTCCCATATAGAAATACTTGTAAGAAACATAAATAGGCATGTTGAGATTCACACCAAGTTCTACAACTTATACTGTTGTAGCTCTCTTCTGAAAACTATTATGGTGATTCATCCCATATTATTAAATCTATTGTTTAAATATCTTTGTACTCCTCATCTATAAAGTCTGCTTTTCCCAAGTAGACATTTGCAAAATGGAATGTTTGAAAAATTTGCAAATCTTTCATGCAGTGCTTTTATTTTCATAAAGCCATGGCATGACTCTCTCTGCTAATGAAATTAAAACTAATAGAAATTGTTCCATTTCATTCATTCACTCTCTCTTCCTCCTTCAGTAAGACTGTGACTTTCAGTTGCTCCCTCTCTTTATCTCTCTCAAGAACAAAATTAATATAATTACAGTCTTTCCAAATTGCTCTCTCTCTTTCGCCCCTTCACTGACTTCTATTCCATTATGTTACTTTTGTTTTTCTGTCTCTCTACATGTCCTGCTCCCTTTCTCCAAATTTAGTTACATCCCATCCCTTTATCACTCTGTAACTTTCTCTTTCCTCTATCTCTCTCATTTCTCAGGAGCATCTGCTAAATGATGCATGGCTGAAGCTTGGACGTTGTGCGATCATTAATGAGGTGGTCCAGGTGAGTAGGAGTGAGGGATGATGGAGAGAGGGAGAGAAAGAAGGAACAGCAAAAGGCCTGTTTCTTCCCTCAGGCATTCCGCTCCTTCTCACCAAACTAGTGGTTGTTTGTGTAAAACGGCACTTGAGGCCATTGCCACAACCCATGGTCATTAATTTGGAAGTAAGCAAGCACACACACACACACACACACACACATATTGTCTTCTATGGTTAATACTTGCTGGATCTTTTTAGAATCTTCCCAATAAAGCCATCAGGCAGTGATGTCTGGTCATGATATTGAATGGGAGGGCAATATAATTCTACTACCTATCAGTAACTCACTGTTTCTGTTATGTAACCTTTAGGGTTGGCCTTACAGTACAGCCTCTTATTATAGGCAAAACACCATTATGCATACACATAGGAACCCGTTCATTAAAAGACAGATAGGCAACACCTTTCCTGGTTTCAAGTCATACAAACAGAACAAGCTGCACTTACCTTTAGCCCAAAGCTGTTTCAGCATGACATTGCCCATGTGCACAAAGTGAGGTCCATAAAGACATTGGTTTGCCAAGGTTGGTGTGTAAGAAATCAAGTGGCCTGTACAGAGCCCTGACCTCAACTCCACTGAACACCTCTGGGATGAACTGGAACCCTGACTGCACGTCAGGCCTCCTCACCCAACACCAGTGCCTGAAATCACTAATATTCTTGTGGCTGAATGGGCACAAATTCTCATGTAGTACTTTTTTTATTATTTTGAATGAGTGGAAGGGCTTAGCAGTCTGCTAGCCCATGGATTTGAGACAGTTGCTGTTGCTTCTTGTTGCATTGTTGGAATTTTGACTGTTCGTGTCTAGTTTAGGATCAAGCATTTGTGTCTTTCATTGAATTTGTCATTATGAGAAAAATGAGTGAACATAATGAGTGAACACATAAGCATGTACACACATGTAAGCAATACATGTGAGTTCATCACTAGTGCCTTTAAAACGATGTGATGTCAGAAAAAGTTCTGCAATTGACTGTGAGTCTGCACCTATGATATCAATTGTTTTTCACATTTGAACTCTGAGTCTACACATTCAGTGTTCCCAAAAGCCCTTATGTAGGCAGATGCTGTGTTTAATTAGTGTTCTCACAGTTCTTGACAGTGTCACACACACACACAGAGAGAGAGAGAGAGAGAGAGAGAGAGAGAGAGAGAGAGAGAGAGCAGAGCTCATCCCAAATTTATTCTTCATTTGGACAAATAAACTGACTGCTCCCTAGTGGGAATTGCTTGCTCTGTTCATTCGTAATGCATTATGCACAAGCTGAAGAGAACAAACTTAATCAATGAACATGGGGAAGGAGAGGACAATAGAAAAGCAAGGAGCCACAAAGGCATTATGCAATTACATCAGCTTAGACGATGTGTAACACATCTTCCTCCAATTGAATGTAGCCCAGTCATAGAGTACTACATCAGTATATGTCATATTTCGTCTCCACGCATTCCAAAGCACACACTGTATAGGGACATGAGTCTTCACATAGGCATCTGCCTTGTTGCTTGAAAGCTTCTTTTCTCATCCTAAAACAATATGCATTTTTATCAATCACAAACATGTCATAACATTACGATCAGCCCCTCAGTTTTGTATCAGCCCCTCTCCTTTATTAAGTCTAGACACACTTTTCAGAAGTTATTCTGTTTCTGTCTCCTGAAGGTGGGGGCTAATCTGCCTTTACAGAATTAACTCCACCGAAATATCTCCTTCTTTTAAACACATTGCATAGAAATGCTGTGAAGAGCCCTCATCTCCGCAGGCTGTTGAATCTCATCATCTCACTCACAGCAGAGGTATTTACCCAGGTGAATGTGAAAAGGGAGGGCTGTAGTACACAGATCCAGCCTGCTTTTATGTGCTGCAAATGCCAGCGTGTGTAAGCATCAATCAGAGCCTGGCCATTCCAGAGAGTGCTGACTCATTGCTAAGCCATCGCACAGAGACATTTACTTTTAAACTCTATTTAAACTATGTTCAGGCATATACAAACCCTACCCTTTAGTACTAAACCTGTTGGGTTTCAGTGCAGTGATATACATTAAGGCCATTCTTTTCTGACATTCTTTTATTTTAATAAATATAGATATTTTTAGGTTTAGCGAGTTTAAATAGCCTGTATACTGATGATTACTGTACACTAAATAAATTTTGGAAAAAATACTTTAGTAATACTTTAGACTCATATTAAACCACTCCATAAGTTATGTACACTAGGTATCTAAGCAATTAAATATATTATTTGGAATGAACAGATGATGTTGTTTTTTTGTTTTTTTTGGTTTTTTTTTAGAAAACTTGCCACAAAGGTTGACATAGCATCTGCTTGAGGCTAGAGATCCGGACTGGGATCCTGGCAGAAAAGTCACATGAGCCAATTATGAAGTAAGACAAACAAAGTCCAAACAAAACCAAAGACCAAAGTTCATTTACATGAACACAAACAATGCATTTACAGTGTACATCCATTCATCTTTAGTAAATGCCTGGTCAGGGTCGTGGTGGTTTCACTTAGGCTACTATTTTGTTTAGCCATATATTTTCAGAAACAGAACCAGCTATATTTATTATAATTTTTTTTTCATTCTTCCAGTTTAGGCCACACCCACTTTGAGTTTAAATCTGAATACAGATATGAATATTTGGAGCACTAAACAGATACAGATAGTGGCTCTGCATTTCACCCATAATGCACACTATACACTCTACAAAGAAAGCCTAACAACAATGTTTTCAGGACACATTTTACAATGTCACTGAGGTGAGATGGTTTTTTTTTTTTTTTTTTAAATGACATGGTCGTGTATATTAATATATTTTGGCCACAAGTTAATTTTGAGGTCACAAACTAAGTATCTCCAAGCCCATGATTTATGATGTTGTGAGAGATAAGTCATGGCCAGAAATTGTGCAACTTGAACCCATGACTATGTTGTGAGAAGGTCATACTTAATATATGGCCTCCAGTTACTTTTTGGTGGGACGGTGAAATAAAATCTATTTACTGTAAGAATTCATTTAAAATAACATGAGCTAAAGGTACATAGCCATGCCACATTTCCAGTGACTCCTCTGTGTATTTATGTGTCATTGCAAGATTGAAGCAAAATGTAAAATCATCAGTCATCTTCATGCTTCATGTTCATCTGGTCATATGATCTAATTCATTGGATATCTCTGCGTCTCATTCATTTGAAAATCCAATAGTTGCCACGAGTCACTGTAAGAATTCTGTGACCACAAAATAGATCTTGAGGTCTTAATTATTCTCCTTTTGATGTCATGACAATTTACTAAAATTTTGTTAATCTCTGACTACCTATGTTCAATATGCTGAATATGGCATATTTCTCAGTACGTGTTGGTATCTCTGTACCTCTGTATCTCAGTGTCTCGATATGGTCTCAGAACACTGTATGATCTCAGAACACGCCAAGGTCAGAGGTGACACACTGTCTGGCTCAGGCTGCTTCTCTTTTATCTGTCTTCCTCCTTTCTCTCCTTCTTTTTTGTACATAAGCTTGCTGCTCAATTTCGGATTCAAGCTGGTGAAGCCTTTCTAAAAAAATTCTAAAAACTTGGTGCCGTCACCCGGATAGCATACTAACACCTTTCTGGTGAGTTACAGTCGGCTGGGTCCCTTCCCTTGTGAGATAGGAGAGGAGTCATTATAAGTGATATCCTCTCAGGGACTGAGAGAAGACTGGCTGATTTTGTTGCACTTTTATCCCTCTGCCATTGAGTGGGGGACACATTATGTTTTCGGGTTGTCCATCCATCCATCTGTTCATTATTTTTGTTAGAGTGATATCTCAAGAAAGAGTGGTTGAATGTTTGTAGGATTTATATGGAATTATCATTGTAACCAGTAGATGAACGTAGTAGATTTTGGAATTGATCCCAACAGGGCCAAGGTCACAACAAGATCAAATGTCCAAAATAGTTTTTCCGTCAATAACTTTCTTTATGATTGCAGCACATTTGAAGGGCACTTTTTTAATACAAATTAGTAACAAGAAGGAGTAGACTTTTTGGTGGCGGAGGCATCCCCATCAATGCCATTGGTGTCAAGTTCAACTTGTTCATAGCCAGGTTTCTTTTTCCCTGTTACTTCACTATAACCAGTGATGGCCTAAACTGGTGAATTTAGGGAAAGATCCTTTAAGATTGTGAAAAAGTATGTTCTTAACAAAAAATTAACAAAAAAATAAAAAAATAAATAATAATAATAAAAATGAACTCTAAAGTATTTTGCACAGACAGAGAACTTCTGTAATATATTCATTCATGGCCACACCTTCTAAAACAACCATATCACATCAGCAGCTCTGTATTTTCTTGATGTCTCTAATAGAAGCGCCTTGTTCATGTGTTAGGCTCATTATAGACCAGTATATATCTGTTACATCCCCAATTAGTCTAGGGGATGTGTGGGGAATAACACTTATGTGGTGATGATGATGATGATATTAATAATAATAATAATAATAATAATAATAAGTGTGTGTAGTTAGTGACCAAAGACAAATATTGCATGTACCCAAGTGATTTATTTATCTATATACAAGTGAACAAAAACGTGTGTGTTAAGTGACAGTGGTATACAATGTATTTACAGAAACACGTAACAAGACTCACGGGGAAAAGGGACGCGAGCGGCACCAAAGCAAAGAAAAGAACAAAACAAAACAAAACAAGTCTAACTATTTTCAAACCCGCTACCCTAACAATAACGAAAGATAGAAAGAAAAAGTCTTCAGCGTCCAGGACGCCCTAACTACCCTATTCTCTCTTACCAAAACCAAAAGTACAGAGGGAGGTGCTCGCTCCTAACCTAATGTGTCGAATACAAACAAACCGGAAATCTGACGTGGGGGGTACAATGTATGTCACGTGACATACTTACCTGCCCACTTTCCCCCAACACTAACAACATCACAAAACAGGGATAACAAACACTAAGTTTAACGAGACAGATGACTAAACACAGCGGGGGAAAACATGGAACAAATGACATACAAGACCCAGAAACAAACACAACAAGGCAGCGTAGTCAAAAGACAGAACAAAACACAGGAACAGAGTTTAGGTTTAACCACGGGAACAGAATCTTCCGGAATGAATGGTGGCAGGTTTTAAATAGGCGGGGTCAGAGGTTGATTGGTTGTCACAGAGAATGACATCAGCGGGGGCAGTCAAGATGGACAAGAACGTAATCCAATGAGGCAGTACTGCAGAGAGCGAGAGAGAGAGAGAGAGAGAGAGAGAGAGAGAGAGAGAGAAAACAAAACAAAACACAAAAACACACAAACATCCCGGAACATAACAATTTCGTTTAGAAGGTTTCAAAATGATCTACGAATCAGACACTCAAAACCACAGAGACTATTGGAGATCTATGTTGATCCCTCTCTGTCACATAGTCAGCCTGCTAGCTTCAGGCTAGCTTTTACATTTCAGCAGCTGATGGACTGGTTCAAAAGAGCATGATGACTAAAAATTCTCATTTTTCCCAATTGTTGTGTCACCTTTAATTTCATTAGCTTTTCACCTGATTGCCGTGGGGGAACTGAGTTTCTGGGCTAACAATTAGAGTAATAGCTCTGCTCATGAAATTTGCTAAATGCCCAACAGCCTTCAGACCCAGGTGTATATGGAGATTAGAGCAAGGCAGGACAAGAGAACTCTGCAGTGATAACTACCAGCCACTGTCAGTAGACCCATACAATACATAGTGTACAATCATACACTAAATCATACACAGCGCTGTTGAATTCTTGAATGCAGTTGGTCAGAAGGTGCTGATTAATTTTCTATAACATGAATACAACTATGAAAGTATTTTCGATTGTAATTCAAATCACGGATTTATATCAATGCCCTCATTCTGATACTCATTCACCGGAATTTGTATGGAGCCCACTCGACATAATCAAAGCAAATCTAAAATATAAACATTGATATGATGTTTTCTGTAAGTGGACATTTCTGTAAAATTTATGGAATGAGTCTCCAGTGTCAGCACTCTTCAGACTGTAAGGTTTCCACCATGGGAGAGTGGTCAGGACAAAGGACTTTCCAGTGCTTTCCAGTTTTTTAGTAACATAAGCTATTTTTTTTTGTTGTTTTATTAACTTCAAGAGAGAGAAAGGGAAAAACTGTTTATAGCTGCTACAATGTAAGTGATAACAGGAACTACCTTGTTTCGCAGACATCCTAAAACATTAAATATAACTATAAGAGGTCGAAACTATAAAGTGCTACTGAGTACTTAATTTAAATAATAATCATTGGAAATTGGTTGTGGTAATAATAAGAGGACCAAAAACTTACGGCTGTACTGTTATTGGAAAATAATGAACTTCAAGGTGGTAATGGCATCACCCCACCCCATCACTGATTATTTTCCTATAACAGCCCTCCCTGCTGAGCTTTTTTCCTTATGCACTATGTACAAAACATTATGCATTAAATGTGTAATGCTTTTAAAAAAAAAAAACATGTGTAAAAACATATCAGACCACAGGAAAAGTGTATATGTGAGGTAAATAAGATAAACACAGGACATTTTTCAATTTTTATCATACTTTATATGGTATGACCTGGTGTATTCTTTGTGTACAGAAGACTTTTCCTTTACTATGTACAATTTTACAGTATCGCTGCGTTTTATGTGTCTCTTGGAAGTACCTTTAACTGAGCTTCAAGGGGCGATTAAAGATTGCACATATAGCACAGGCACTTATTGAAATCTATTAAACATCTCCCTCTCTGGCCCAGCAAGAATAATTAGTAAGTGGTTTGGGTCAATTCAGTAATTTCTAAAAATAATATTTAGCTTTAGCTTCCACTGATATCAGATGATGGGATCTCTTTATAGGGCCTGCCGCTCCTATTTTACATGGATAGCGAGTTCCCTGTCTTAATAATTGTTGTGCACAGAAGAAGCCACTATTCATATTTTATTGAGGAAAAAAAGCCAGACTGTAGTTTGCATGTCCACTAGCCATTTAGAGCTTTCTCTGGCCAGATTAAACAAAAAAAAAACTGTTTGGCTATAATGATAAGCATTATGTATGGCTGATGCTTTTAATCCAAAGTACACCATCCCATCTGTGAAGCATGGGGGTGGTAGCATCATGTAGTGGGGGTGTTCTGATGGAAATGGGACTGGTATCTTGAGATAGGAGAATTATCTAGACGTTCTTAAGCAAACCCTACAGATATCAGACAAAGTTAAAACTTGGTCACAATTGGGTCTTCCAGGAGGACAGTGATTTTTAAGCATACCTCTAAATTTGCAACAAAATGACTTAAAGACAAACAAAGTGGAAGTATTGGATTGGCCATCACACAGCCCTGACCTGGATCCCATAGAAAATTTGTGGACTGAACTGAAAAAGTATGTCCAAACAAGGAGGCCCACAAACCTGACTGAGGTACACCAGATCTGTCTGGAGGAATGGGCAAAAATTCTGGCAAAGTATTGTGAGAAGCTTGTGGATGACTATCTCAGGCTTTTGATTCAAGTTCAAGCAATTAAAAGGCAATGCTACCAAATAATAACATAATAATCATATATCATCAAATGTTGACATATTGTAAGATTAGAACAAAAATGGTATCCCTAGACACAGTATTGCTAAATATGGTCAATATGTTTTTACAATTATTATTATTATTATTTTAACATTATTTATATATATTATTTTATAGCTGTTATCCTGTTGACTTTTAACTTGACTGCTTACAGCAAACTGTTTAAAAGTTTGTGAACTTTCCATGTCTTAAATAAGATTTAGCATAGTAAACGTGTTCACTTTTAAGTTTTAAATAATTATTGACATGGAGGGCATGGTGGCTAAGTGGTTAGTACTGTTGCCTCACACCTCTGGGGTTTGAATCCTACCTCCGCCCTGTGTGTGTAGAGCTTGCATGTTCTCCCCGTGCATTGGGGTTTTCCTCCGGGCACTCCAGTTTCCTCCCACAGTCCAATAACAAGCACTGTAGGCTGATTTGGTGTGTTTCCAAAAATTGTCCTGCGATGTGTCCCCTGCCTTGCACCCTGAGTCAAATTTGGCAGTTACACAATTGGCAGGTTTGTAGTTACACAACAGGAAGTCTTGGAAAACTGTTAATTACTATTATTGTATCTATAAATTATACCATAAAGCTTCACAGATCAGCCAAAAAGAGGAAACAGGGGTAATTTATGTGTGAGTAACATAGCTTGTTACAGGTTCTACGACACCCATGTATTAGTTCTATAGCAATCCTGTGACCTTTTACATCTTATATCAATAGTAGCACCAATGACCAAACCAATGCAACGTTAATTTAACAGCTTTCTCATATCACTGCACCATCCATGGTATAATAATCACAATATTGCCTCATCTGCAAACCCTTAAAAACTCCCTTAAGTGCATGATCATCTAAGGAATTCCACGACTCACAGATTTGTCTCTTTGTTTTTAATTGTAAAGTGTCAGATCATTTTCTTTTTAAGATGTGGATATCCGGGATAACTGTGCCAGGGTTGTGGATGAGATCTTTGTATATTGGTAATGTATTTTCAGAGAACCTTTGGGCAGATTACTGTGATAAGCTATTATACAACAATGTTTTAACAGGCTAAACATTTTAAAGGTGGTGAGCACATAAATCAGACTTTTTTAATGGTTCTAAAGTGGTTGGACATGTCCTTGGTGTAAATTATGTGAAAAGGTATTATAATTGCTTTCAATCCTTAGCGTTTAAGTCAGGTTGTGTCACAACATGTGGAGGCAAGCAATAACATGATTAGCTATTTCTTTTTCACAGAAGTACACTGCATTTTGTATTTTAGCATTATCTACTAATTTAATTATTACTTGAACCTGAAGGTAGTGTGGTAATTGCAATTCACCCTCTTTGTGCTCCACAGTACAGCAGATTTAATAAGGGATGAACGAGGAAAAGCATACAGTGAGGAAAGAGTGATGACAAAGCATCTGTAGAAGTGGGTCTTCAAAAATGAGAATTTTGCATGGGGCCAATGAAGTCTATGAATAATGCTATTATATTATTTGGTAGCAATTTTAAATGTCTGAATCTTAGCATGAGGTCTTGTCATGCTCTGGTTAACTTACACTACTGTACAACTCATTCATTCATGCTCTTATTCTTCAACCCACTTTCTGCTTATTCCTCATGAGATACATTTCCAATTAGTCTGAACATGATTCTTATGCAAATTCGCTATATTCGTTTAAGGCTACAACATTTAGGTGAAGTGTGTACAACAATTAATCTATGCACTACACAGTAAAGATTGTCAGCTAATGACTTTTTCAGCTTTGTCTTTCTTACAGAGAACTTCGATTATCTTTGTCCTCATAGTTGTTTTCAAAAGAATGAGTGTGTCTGTATGTGTTTTATAAACATTGTATGACTCAGTATTAGGTCTCTTTCGCTCTCTCTCTCTCAGTCATAGAATAGCTCTCGAATTGCATAACTGGCCTGATGACTAACCACATATATACATTATAAAAAATGTCTTTGCTAGAAACCAGAAACTTGGATAACTGTCTAAGGATGTTTAAAAGGATAGTAGAAGGAGCAGGCTTCAGTAGGGATTATGAATTTCTGAAGTAAGCTCTGAGCAACAGAATGTTTAAGATTATGTCAGATACACTAGCTTAAGCCTAGACAACGTTTGGTGGTTGTCTCCGCTCCCTCTTGGTACTTTCTTTAAGAGGAGGCCTTAGAATGGAGCTTAGGAGTGCAGATGTAAGACAGAGACAGTTATGATATCTTCCATGGTTTAACACCTGCTGTGAAAAATGATGACTCCATCTACAGCATGCCAACTTTTGATCGCAGCGAAGAAACGGACGTCAGATCATGCAGCTTGTTTTGGATACACAAGAAAAAAGAAACTGGCAAATACACAACAAATTGATCAACTCGGAGTCTAAGATAGGAAATGAAATGTTATTTGAATGCTGGACCCTATCTGGATCAGGCTATAGGTATATTAAATAAAATGCCACTTCAGTTACTGAGATTGATTATCATATATAATCAAATAGATAATAATGATCACTGGAACTGACATTATTACCTAGATATCAGACAACTCTGATCCGGATCACCTCCTTTTAGCGGATTTGGACCGGCTCCAGTTCACATTCGGTTCACGAATCTAGACTCCTGTATGGCAGATTCACATAAAAGTTACAGTCATTTCACTCCTTCGGCGTCACTTCAGGATTGAGTCGGATATTCTCTTGTCAGGGCAGCATGGTGTCGCAGTGGGTAGCCTTGCTGTGTCACAGCTCCAGCGTCCCTGGTTCGATCCTGATCTCCGGTTACTGTCTGTGCAGAGTTTTAAATGTTCTCCTCATGTCCATCTAGGTTTCCTCTGGGTTCTCTGGTTTCCTCCCACCGCCTACACGATGGACTGACTATGCTAAATTTCCCTGGACGTGACTGAGTGTGTGAATGTATGTGCCCATGATGCCCGGCGGTAGACTGGCATCAAATCCAGGGTGTATTCCCATCTCACTCCCAGTGCTCCCAGGACAGACCCTGTATGCACCGCACCAGGATAAAGCAGGTACTGAAGATGAATGAGTGAATGTAGTTTCATATCAAGCGTGTGCATCATAGCAGACATGGGAAACAGCGCCCTCGTGTGGAAACACTGTGTAACAGTCAGATCACCTGGGTGAAAAATCAGTGTACAGGGACATACAAGGTTTCCAGATATGTAAACAGAGCCTTGGACTAACAAATGGTTTGTAATGGAGTGTGACCTGATGTCAGAACTGACTGACTGAGTTAGAAAGCAGGTTTAATCTGTGCTTAATGTTTGTTTGAGTGGTTGTTAAAAAACAAGCCTTTTTTTTAAACCCAAAAGTGATGTTCACATAATAGTGTGCAGAGATAGCCTCTAATCATATGAAATAGCTGTTTAATGTCGTGGATATTCTGTGAACTGTCTCACTGTAAGCGAATTCTTTAAAAAAAATCAGCTTGAACAGTTTGAACACCTTGTAGGTGAACACTTCCTTTGTATCCCACACGTCTCTCTGCTCCTCTCGCGCTCACTTCCTCGGCGTGCGCGCGCGGAGCAGAGCTGCTCTCTGATTGGCTGAGCGGGAGACGGCAGTCCACAGTCGCTGCTCGTGTTTACTCCTCGAGCGAGTGTACGTCGTACAACAGAGACGGCGCGCGCTCGGAGGATGGACGCTCACAGATAACAGTCGGCGCCTGCCGAGGTCTATTTACTGACAAGAAAGGTGGTTTTTTTTTTTTTTGTTTTGGGGTTTTTTTGTTTTTCATCTCCAGTGGTGTATTGCTGAACCCGTTTGGTCTGGTTTGTGGAGGAAAATGGACGAATTCTTGTGAAGTTTGAAACCTGTCGAACTTTGCGACCTTGGCTGCTGAACATCCTGGTCAGTGGAACTTCGCCGTATTCGACTGTTTGTGAAAGTCTGAGGACACAGACTGGTTTTGCGGCTGCGGAAGATCATCCTCGCACACTTTCTGAGGAAATATCGCTCCCCTGCGCAGCGGCTCGACCACAGAAGAGACTTTTTTCCGATCGAGAGCGCCGCGTCCGTTTGGCGTTAGCTGAGGAAGATGCCGTGTGTCCGGGGCGAGCGCGCACGAGCTCCCGGCCCGCTGCTCGCGCTGCTGTTCATCGGCGGCACCTTCGTGTGCAATGCAGGTAATGCACTTCATCCACACACACAGTGTAATGCACTTCATCCACACACACAGCCTGCACTAAAATGCATCACTTTTGACATCACAGACTACTTTCTTTAGGAGTTTTAGCATAAATATGACACTTTATTTTAAACCACAGTGGTTCAGTGCATTTAAAGAGAAGCAGTAAATATCTTGTTGATCAAGCTTGTTGAAGAAGATTTATTCCCTGCCTGACTTACATCAAGTTGGTCTTGGACACGACCCGATCTTGATAGTGAGGCAAAGCTATGCAAAGACAGCTAAGCTGATAAGTGTAAATGAACTCCTTCTGAATTGCAAGAGCCTGCATGATTTATCTCGCGTGACCATCTGATGTGGTGTTGCTTTCCTTTCCTGGTTAAGAATTCCTCCTCTGTAAAACATGCTGAAAAGTAGGAGTTTATAGATTCAGGCCTGTTTAACTGAGTGTATTTAACTTCATCAGAATGTCAGGAGTCAGGAGCAAGTGTCTTATATCATTTACACAGAGCTACTTATTCCTGCCTCGGGCTTTTTGTGTGTGCGGTCTGTAGAGACTGGAGAATGTGTTGTACTGGGTATTCTTCTGAGAAGAAAATGAAATGGTTTTGCATTAGGATGCATTTATTTAGCATACAGATTTGGTTTTGTTTGTTTCCCCCGCCCAAGCGGATTCCTGACTCAGACCGTGGTGTTGAGATGTTCAGCACTCTGCTGTATGTGTGTCTGATGAGGAGAGAAGCGCGAGAGAGGCTACTAACTTGTGCTTGCAGGTAGAGCAGCAGTGTCAGTGGCGTGGCCTGCTGTCCGCCCAGGCGCCCTGGGACCTGCGCATTACTGACGTCCTTCGGGTGCCCTTTAATAAAGAGACAAAGTGCAGTCAACCGGATTCCAGTGGAGATGAAAGTTTATCTCAGTGTCTTCGTGGCATTAAACAAGAAGAAATAGCACAAACAAACAAACAAACAAACAAACAAAAGAATGGAGAAAATGAAAATGATATGCAGTATGTATGTTAATGCTATAAGTGTGTAAACTCTCTCTCTCTCTCTCTCTCTCTCTCTCTCTCTCTCTATATATATATATATATATATATATATATATATATATATATATATATAATGTGTGTGTGGGTGGGTGTATATATTTAAAAACTGCTTCTGAGGAAAAGAAAGCATTCTCTGCTATCTGCTTCACTCTAAAACTTTGACTTTTCATGACTTTCTGATTTATTAAAATCATTCCGTTATCGCAAGCCCTTGTGACATGCATATCGCGATATTTACATTTGCGATATTTCAATAATTTCAATATATTGTGCAGCCCTCTGTGAGTGCAGAGAATGTGTGTGTGTGTGATTAGTCAGTGCCAGGACTACATGATGGTGAAACATTTACAGTATTTTTTTTTAAAATTATTTTATATTTAGCTTGTGTGTGTGTGTGTGTGTGTGTGTGTGTGTGAGAGAGAGAGAGAGAGAGAGAGAGAGATTTTATTTTATGGAGCTAATCCAACTATTTAAATATCATTCAGTATTTTTCTGCTTGTTCATCATGGAGATTTTTATTCCTCAACTTTCCACTCTACATTATTTACAGGCCTGCTTGTTATTACGGTTTGGATTAAACCCAGTCAATTCAGGATTAAACCCAGTCAAAGGGAGCAGTCAAACATCCTGAGAACTCAGTAATAAATGTAATCACTTTGAAAACAGTCGCATGTGATTTGAACCACTGTATCAAAATAATAACCCCCACCAACACCCCCCAACCCCCGACCCCCCAACCCCCGGCCGCACGCTGAGAACTGCTAGGTGTAACCCCACTACTTTACACAGGCTGAACATTCTCCTTAAGCTTGCCTGGATTTGTTTTCCTAAACTGGCTGAGTAATAAAAATATCACACACGCATACAGAAATTGAGTTTGTACACTATTTTATTAGAGGAGCAAGCTGCTCCTGGAAAAAAAAAAAATCTATTTACATCTGAACAGGAGTGCCAAAACAGATTCTGCATCTCCTGACAGGTTAATGCACTGAAACCCCCACCGTGGACAATTTCTGTTGCCTTTGTGCCTCCGGTTTACTCAGGGCACATTGAATCATCCCTCGTCCTCCCTCGCTTCACAGCACTCCCAAATTGCAGTATTTCACTCTTCTGAAAATTCACCTCCTTGAATTGTGTATTAATATTATTCAGTGTAAGCTACTCTGCTGTGACACGCTGTTGGCCAGGATGTTAAAATAAAGCAGGTTACATATAACATCTGGGATAGACTCAGCCTGGGCATTTTATAACTTATCGAGTACTTTGACTTTGTTTGAAAATAATACATGGTACTTGTAATACATATATAATACATGGTATATATGGGGTTCAGAATATGATAATGTGTTGCATGTGATCATTTTCGGTGCTCACAAAAGCTTACATGAGCTAATGATTTAAAACCCCTCCTCTGCCTTCCTTTCTCTCTGCACTTGTAACCACATTAGCTGGAAGGGAGCATTCCCAGGCTTCAGCAGAACGTTCCCAGGCTTCAGCAGTTAAAAAAGAACGATAATTAGGAATAGAGTCAAACTGGGACAGCTAACTCTGAACTGTGATCTGGTGCAGAATGTTGAAGTTGTACAGATTGTATACCGAGTTTGTTTTTGTCCCTGACTAAACAAATTAGTTGTTACTGATCACTTTTTTAGTGCGTGCCTTCTCATTAGATTTCCATGAGACATGTTTAACTGGAGCAGTTTGTGCAACTCCCCAGCCGTTGTCCCCGAGCAGGCAACCTAGAAAAGCTGCTTATGCTGAATAAGAGGGGCGTTGTTTAAAAATGAAATCGCCTGGATGGGGAGAAAAAAAAAAGCCTGATGATGAGGTAGACAGAAGCAGTGGGTTCTTGTTTGGGTCAAGGTTTGAGAGCCGTTGTCTTGTCAGATACGACGCAGTATGTTCATCAGCGTGACAGGGACGCCAACACTTGTTTCAGTCCACACAGCATCAGAGTCAAGACAGATAACATATCATGTTCTATTCTGTCCAGTGTGTTCCTTTATTCTTCCTCTCCCCTCCTGTGTGTGTGTGTGTGTGTGTGTGTGTGTGTGTGTGTGTGTGTGTGTGTGGTGTGGGCTGGGCTCAGATTTCCTCTATGAAACTGCTCCCTCGGTGTTGACATACACATTAATTACCTAGACTGCCAGGAACCCATGCCTGGTTTCCCTGCCCCATCAGTCCCATCACTCATAAGTGTGTGTGTTTGTGTGTGTGTCTGAAGAAAATATCTGAGTTTAAGGAGCACAGAGATAAGAGAAGCATGTTTGTGCATGTGTGCTTTGTGCCTGTATGTGTTTTTCAGAAGCAAAAATTACAGAATGGTAGATTTTAATCTTAGAGTAGAGCCCGGTGTTTAGACTTAAACGAGGAAGCTGTGGGAAAGAGGAAGGACTGATTGTGTGTGCTTAAAATGAGCTTTGAGTCAAATTTTAGAAAAACGAGAAAGGTAGTGATGGGCATGATACATGGTAACATTAGTGTGAAACCAGTTGTCATTGGCAGTAATTTGTATTTGTTCTTCAGTATTTGTTCTTTTCCTCCTTTTGAAATAATTGTAGCTCTGCTGTTTTGCTAGTGTGTGTTTCTTTTAATTTTAACCTCAGCAAATCTAAACATCATGATGTATAAAGTGTATCATGAAATATCCTCAGCAGATCATCATGATATGATATATTTGTCATTCTGTGCACTCCTAAAGGAAGGCAGTGGAGAGTGTCCTCATATCTTCCTCATCATCTTTTGAGAGAACGTGTCTGTCCCTCTCTGTAAGGGCCGTATGAGTTGCACTGTAGTGCTCCAGGTCATACGCGTGCTTCTGGTTAACTATGGGAAAAGACTGTTTTTTTCTTCTCGTAGAACTGCTCATCGGAGAATTGTCAAATGCCGGTCCGGTGTGTACAGAATGAACCATGGTCCATTATAAGTCTTTAGACGGCGCAGTTTTTAAGAGAAGAATTGGAGGCCTCTGAGAGACAGGTCCCTAGAAGAGAGAAGATGAGAACCTCAAAAGTAAATAGAACTGGTCAAACGAAATGTTTAAGGCAAGAGAGGATCGAAGGAAATGAAGAGGGCGGTCTTTTTTTAGATGGAGAGATAGATAAAGCCAGACAGTAAGAGAGGGAGGGAGGGAGGGAGAGAGAGATTGCATATGTTTGTGAGCAGACTGGTAGGGAGTGCACCTTGCAATGCTGCCTGTGCATTAGTTTAATGGGAGCTTTGGGAGAGAGAAATGGAAAGGAGGGGGTATTGGCAATCACTGGCATCCTACTCACTCTCCAATCCTGTATTATTCATCACTGCAAAGTGGCCCTTGTTAATATTTTAGATCTGTTTATGACTCTTTCAGCCCTTTACATGGCAACGTATGTGTAAGTGAGTATATACGTCTGTGCTGTAGGAAAAGTGTAGTGCATTGTTTCATGTTAGTAGGTGTTTTTTTTTGCATTTACATATACTCATTTAGCAGATGCTTTTATCCAAAGCAGTCACAGTTGAGCTGAGCAGATGAGGGTTAATGGCTTTGCACAAGGACCAGGACTTGGGATTCAAACTCGCAACCCTCTGAAAAGTACTCCAGAGCCATAACCACTCAGCCAGCAGAGCAAACGCAAATGCAAGACGCAAATCCATCATGACAATTAGCTTTTCTTGACATCAGCACCTAGCAGCATCATATTAGAAGACAATACGACAAATATTGTGGGAAACGGTGCATATCTACCTGTGTACGTATATGATGCAGCAGAGTTAATGACGACACACCCGAAAGATGCACGGAGAGAGGGCTAGAACGAAAACGTAATGGGAGATGCACTGAGACGACGGCAGTTTGGTTTTTAGAAATCCTTTATTAAATAAGAGTGAACTAGAAGGAGAGGGACAGAGAAGTCAGAAGCAGTGGCATTCAAGCATCATTAAGTATCTGGCTCACTCTGGAAAGAGACGAGTGAAAAAAGAGAGACACAGCGAAAGAGTGAAGGTTAGTAACTGATGAGCAGATCGTTGGGAGGAGATGTTTTTATTAAAGCTCTTGTCGATGGCTAGAGCTCCACTTATTACTGGTGGACACCTTTAATGCTTTGCCAATACTGTACATATTGTGTGCTACACTAAATCTGCAGCAAACAACAGAGAGAGAGAGAGAGAGAGATAGATAGATAGATACTGTAGGTAGAGAGGTATGGAACAACTGAGAAAAGGAAAGCTAAATAAATAATGAGGCTTGATTTCCCACTGCTTCTGACTTTTCGAGTCTGATGGCTAAAACTCAATTTTTTTATTCATTCTTTATTAGCCACAAAAGTCGGTCCGAATGCGCGATGGACATCGCCGCAGCTGTTCCTAGAGCAAACACAAAGACTGCACACTTACCCACTAGGCAAAGTGTCCCCGAGCTTTAAGAACACAGGCTATGAGGCGAATGGGAGAAGAGCTGAGAAACAGGGGGCTGAAGAGGACACGGTGAGTTGAAGGGGTAGGTGGAGCGGTAGATGACGGGAAAGAAAAGAAGGAGATTTTAATGAATTGAAGATGAGCAGGGGATGGATGAATAAGAAAAGAAGAGAGGGAGACTCTTCACCCTAGCTAGGGTTTACAGCAGATGGGCGGTGTGTGTGTGTGTGTGTGAGAGAGTGTGTGTGTGTGAGTGAGTGTGTGTGCGTGGGAGGAGGGTCAGGTGGGTGGAGAGTGACAGGGTCTACAGAAGAATGACTCGGTGGGGTGGCTTTGTGTCCGGCTTGAATGAAAGGGCTGGAAGAGGCTCTTCTCTGCTACCGTGTGTGGGGTGAGGGGGTGAGCCTGTACTCTCCACTTCTGAGAACGAGCGTGTGTGTGTGTGTGTGTGTATATGTGTGTATTTACATGGCCTCTGTTCTCTTTTCATAGTCACACTTCTATTCAGTCCTCGCTGAACAATAGCGCCTGGAGCTGGCATGTGAAAGTTTGTATTCTTTTTTTCCAGAGCCGTAGTTATGACAGGGCTTTTCAGCTCCTCTTGCACGATTTTTCAGTAGCGGCAGCCGACTTAATAACTTCGCTCTCCACAAAGAAATGCTGTTTGACTTCCCGCAGAAGGAAACTACAGTCACAGTATAGGGAGTTATCCAGCACACATTCGAGCCAGCCCGAGTTTGTCTTTGGCTGGGTTTCTGTCTTGTTTTCTACTGCTTTAGAGGAATTTTAGTGGAACTGCCTCGCACCTGTCAACACACGCAGATCACTGCATGTCCTAATTACAGCCACGTCATACTCATTAACTCATGAGAATGAGCATGTCTTTCCTCATTCTGGTGAGCCATGTGTCTGCTGCTTTTAATTGTTCCGATATGCTTGATAGACTGGTTTTGATTGAGAGGTGGATCCAAACTGCTCAGCAGGCGATACAGGCATGCAGGAGCAATCACCGTCAGGGATGGCTTTGTTCATTACACTTTGACCTAATGAATTGTGTGTGTATAATACCACATGCATCATTTCTGCTTATTTTCCTGTATGTGTTGTGGCTTGGGAAAACCCTTCACTTGGTCAAATTTGCGCATTTTCTATGATATATAGTTCTGAAATCATATAATATCCTGAGCTTAAATCTGCAGAAATCTGCTTACTTCTTCATTTATAATCTACTTTCTACCTAATCTGCTCTCAGAGAAACAACGTTACGGCTAAATCTGAAAGAATATAAGTTTACGAAGAGGAACAGGTTATGAGTTTGACTATCAGCATCGTCCATATCAGTCTTTGTCTCTGTTCCGTCACCTTTAGTAAAAGTCACTTGCGACTTTTAAGCACGAGCCTCATCATCGTCTGTTCACTCGACTGATCTGTGTCCACTCTTACGCTGGTAGGGAAATTAATTCAATCGATTAATTCAGCCAGTAATTTCCACAGTCGTCAGTGCAGAGCGTGTATCACTCTTCTGTGTGTTGATGACGATGATGTGACAGCACAGGAGCACTGCAGACAGCTAGCATTTGAATACAAGCTGAATTTTTTAGGCTTATGCCCATTTCAGTATGGCTCATAGCTATGCAATAACTTGATGAAAGCCTGACATTCACTGTGTGAGAAATCCACTCTTAGTTTCCAAGGTTTTAGGTGAACAGACTGCATTTACTGCTGTTTGATAAACTGGCTCCTTACCCAGTGTGCATTTTTCAGCTATGCTTTCTTAACCTAGAAGCGTCAAATTATGTTATAGACAGAAACCCCCAAAAACTTTCTTTTCTTTTTTTTTGCTGTTTTCCAGAATTCATCCAGAGCAACATCAGCTAGGTTTTTCCCCACATTCCGTTCTGATCTTACATATTAGGTCTACACGTGAACCCCTTAAACTACATACATTCTCCTATTAGTTTCACTGCAGGTACTGAAACATTCATGGTAGTTACTGAATAATGAGCTTTAAGATGAGTAACTAAATAATAGTTTAAAGGATTGAATGGGATATTAAACCATTTTCTCAGGCTACCGTCTTCCCAGGGAGCACCGAAGTCTACGGGGTTTCTGTAACTCATACCATTGTGGTCGCAGCCCCCCAGTGCTTTTAATATGCATTCAGAAAGCACTGAGGAGCCTCTCTTTAGGGGTCCGTGCGTCCTGCTGGGGCTGTGTGACACTTTGGGGTCATGCAGATATTTTTATCTCATATTTCTATCTGGGTTTTTTTTTTCCTTCAAAGGAAAGTCCTGAGCAATAGGCTCCAGCCAAACTGTGTTGGGTTATGTTTGTTTAACACAGAGCTGGTGGGTGAAATAACTGTGTGAGGAATAGCTTAATACCCTTAATAGAAGGCTTTATCAACAAGCATTCGATACATTTTTGCTCCAAATGTAGCCTATTTAGTTCTGTTTCAGTCTCTGTGAAAACATCCCGAATGTAGTTCCTGCCTGCTTTGTCTCGTCCATCCAGTCTGCTTTTCATTTTCTTTTGCTTCATATGCAATCATTCCCTGTCTGACTGTGCCCTTATTTGCCTCAGCGCTGGAAATGGGAGGGGGGTGGGGTGCGGTTGTGGGTCTGATTTTTAGAAGGCGGCGTGGAGAATCCTATCACTCGGATTTTAACGTCTATTATGGCTCCCATCTGCCCCAAGGGTAGCATTGTGGGTGGTGTGATTGGGGGATGTGAGAGGGAGGAGAGAGTATTTATTAGGGTTCTGCTGGGGTATCCATGCCACTGTGGGGAGGAGTCCTTAACACCCCAGAGAGGGCATACAAGCAAACACACATGCATGCTCACACACAGAGCAGCTGGTTTGTCATTGTTGTGGAGTAAGTGTGTGTTGCTGGTCAGTGAAGTGTGATGGCGTGTGATGAAACAGTGTTACAAAGAGATGCGCAGAGGACCTCACACAGTCATACTCCGTTAAACAGCCAGTCCAACTCTGCCTACTGCTGCGAACGGGGAATTCTTTAACTGGTTTACCGCAAGAGTCAGCAAGAATGCACAAGTATGAATGCATACTAGTGTTACAACCAGCGCTGCATTTTTCAGAATACAAATATACACTTTCCAGCCACTTTATAAGGAACATATAGTTATATATATACCTGAACATTCATGTGGCAGCAGCCCAATGCATAAAATCATGCAGATACAGGTCAGAAGCTTCAGCTGATGTTCACATCACACATCAGAATGGGGCATAAAGATGATCACAGTGACTTTGACTCTGGCATGGTTGTTGCTGTTGGGCTGGTATGATTATTTTTAGAAACTTCTAATCTTCTGGGTTATTTGATGCACATCAGCCTCTTGAGTTTAGACAGAATGGTGAGAAACAGTTCTGCAGGTAAAAATATTCATGAGGGAGGTCAGAGGAGATTGTCCGGACTGGTTCACTTTGACAGGAAGGTTACAGTAACTCAAATAACCACTCTTGAATGATTTGGTGTTTTCTCTCAACATTTCACATAGAAGATACACTTTGAATCTTGCTAGTGTCAATATTATATCTTGTCATGTTTAACCGCAAAGTAACAGCATGTTCTAACTTTATTTGGCTCACCAGTTTCACCAGTGTTTCCACAAAGCTGCATTTTCCTAATTCTGAGAAGATCTTTTGTCATCCATGCCTACAGATTGCACCCCGGCTGATGTGTGCAGTGCAGCTTTCTGAGATCCAGCATGAATAGCTCGCACTGTAGTTACATCATCATGATGTGTCAAACCACTGAGAAGTGCATTATATTTAAACGTGCGTCTCAAAATAAGACTTTTGTTTTGCAAAGGTCAGCAGTTTTTTTCTTGCCTACCAACTTTTTGGCAACTCCCAATAAAAAAACTAGTGACATGGACACAAAATCTGCTTGTGGCTACTCTGGCTACCCTGTCCACCTCTCCATGGCCCTTCAGAGTGGAGAGCCCCTTAGTGGGAAGTCTACAGTTTCCATGTGGATCTAACCGCTGGCCTTAGAATAGCGAGGCTTAATCCAGCTGGAATTGTACACCGGTCCTCTCTCCTTTCTTTTTTCATTCTAATTCTGTTCATTTCAGACTTTTCTCATCCTTTTAATTGCATCTTGGAAAGACTACCTTCATCTGTGCTTGTCAGCGTTTTGCCTGGCTTGTGAAGGAGGGAACAAGTGAGCGAGTGAGTTAGCGAGTGAGGTGGAGGAGAGGAACATTTGGATTGGAGTTGGGAGGCTTATAGCTGGTAGGAGGGTGATGGTGAAGTTCATGCTCTTGTGTGTCTGAGTAGACACTTGCTCATGTGGGCTAGTGAGCATTTGAGAATCAGTCCAACTCTGGATGTTGACTTCTCACTTCTCACACTATGAGCAAATACTTTTGATAATCAGTATTACTACGTCATGATATTTTAAAGCCATCAATACACTGCAAATCACTTCGTTCTTTTTATCTTCCTCACAAAGACACAATGTTTTCTTGGCCATTAATTAAGTCAGAGCACAGCTTCTGTAGGAGTGTTGCCTATACTTGAGCAGCTTCACAGATGCTTAGTTCAGAAACTCTGTGCTTAATTATGGAAGCAGAATAATGTACTGCTTATTTAAACGTATCAGGACATAAGCTCATTAACCATATAGAAGTTTTTACATATATCACCTTTATATTAGTTATTCAGGAAGGTCGGTTCCAACATCCCATAATGCTAGTCAACATGAATGCGCAAAAGAAGTTTTAAAAAATATAATTAAAAGTAATTTCTGTCAGCGAGA
>CM074947.1:13896324-13943720 GCA_037577455.1 Pangasius macronema
TATATATATATATATATTTTTTTTTTTTTTTTTTTAAATGAAACACTATCATTACAAAAGTACATACCATGTACTGTAGAAATGGCACTGAGAATTCATATTTGTCATATCGCCCACCCCTTATTGTTAACCAGACAGACTAAATCTTTTCAAACTGCTGCTCATGCTGCATCGCACGAGCATAATGCACTCGCGAGAAAGCACTGTGTGTGCTCTTTTATTTATATGAGCTCACAAACATCCATGACTGGCTAGCGTCACTATGATTGACAGGAGAGAGAGAGTACACCATCCCTGTCACCCAGAGAGCATGGCCAATTTTGCTCCCTTGGCTCTCGGCCACAGGAGCCTGTGGCATCATTTGGATTCAGACTCACAATCTCCTGATGACAGAACTCTGTTTCTGTTGCGCCACTCCGTACCACATACCTGCATGTCTAGGTAATGTGTGACATTTCATTAGTTCAGACATTGCATATATTTATTCATTGGAAATTCCTAAATGTCTTGATCTTTTCATTAGATTTCTGCTAAGTTTTCACACCTGAGCTATGATACTGCAATGTTAAACGCTATACTGTGCATGTGCATGCCTTAGGAAGAAGAGGCTTTGAGAATTGATTGGAGGGAATCCATTGGGACTCTTTTAATGGTTGAGGCAAGTGAAGATTGCCAATACTGAATACACCAACTTCACTCTCAGAAGGTCTTCATTTTGATGTTTTCAAATGATATCTTAAAGAATAAATGATTCATGCTGTGTCAGTACACATTGAAAAAGACAAAATTCATATTATCATAAGAGAGCTCACATTCACTGCTCATCAATGGTGTACCAAAAATGCTCACAATTAGATGCTTCTACAGAGTCTGTGTGAGGCTGCTCTTCCACCTGCTTCCCTTGTTATTCAGCACCAATCAAATTAGCCAAACCATAAAATTTAGTGTGAAAATTCACAGCAGAAAGTAAGCACTTCTTCTCTGTTTTTTCTTCCATGCCACTGATGGGGTCAGTGGTATGTGAGAAGTAAATACCTGAGTGCAGCTATATCGCAGAGAGAGTGCTAGCAAGAGTGAAAAAAAAAATTGAGGAGGAAAGGAATGACAAAAAGTACTGCAAAATAGATAAAAACCAGCAACCTCAAAGACAGTCAGGAAAATGGTCTTTCCATTAATACTACACAGACAAATCATGCAAAGTAGAAAAATCCAGTGCAGAGATGCACAGCCACAGTCTAACACACTGAATTAAACAAATGAGACAAAAGCTGTCTGTAGAATGCAAGGTTCTCTTAGAGGGAGCGAGCGAGCGAGTGAGTGAGTGAGTGCTGAGGTGCAACCGACAGCCCAGTCACTTCTCATCCATCTCTCTGTAGCCTGGTAGGCTGTCCACAACAGCATTCACACGGTCAACCGCTTTTTTGCAAGCTACTATAATGCACTATACATTCTGTATGGCATACACAGCAAAAGCCAGGGGGTTGTGGTAGCCCTCAAATTACTGTGTAACAATGCAGGCGTTAATTCAGCACAGCATTCAGACAGTTCTAGGCAAAGTGGTTTTACTGTGTGTGCTGTCATTTTCACCCAGAGTCTTTATTATGACAAGAAATGATACTGCTAACTTAGTCTGCAAACAGATCATCTGTATTTCATGAAATACCCACAAGTGGACAGGAACTAATTTTTATTGTGGGGATAGGCATTTTGTCTTTAACAACACAAAGCACTTGTAAGCCTCTGGAATGGCAAAAGCTGCATAATGGCAAAGGGGTCAAGTAACTGACAGAACATAAAAGACAGGATGTTTTAGTGCCTTACACGAAAACCAGATAACATTCAGAAGTGTAGTTTTTTTTTTTTTTACTTATTGTAAAACACTCAGTATTGATAGCAGGCGATAAAAATACAAGGCTGATAATAGTTAAGTGTTAGGTTATACCTCTTCTGTATTACAGTCTATGCTTTCGCAATGTTCTGTAATGTGTAACGTTTGGAAGACATTTTTATCGACCCAAGACACACCACAGAGCTATGCCAGAGTTATCTGGAGAGAGAAGAGTGCTGTCTCTAATGTAATAGCCTACCAGGTGTATAACCTTAACCCACTCAAGCTGCTCTATAAGGAATAAGGTCAAAAGGTTCAAGAGAGGTGTCCAAAATGCTCCACAAACCTGTGGTAAGTCCTGCATGGGAAACGACAAAGCATCTCTGAGGAACGCCTGGAAAATTAGTATGAAAAAATTTGTGTGCGGCAGTTGCAGATGCTAATGGAGAGTTTTTATGAACGTATACTTCCTCATATAGACACAAATACACTATATGGCCAAATGTGGCCACCAGACCATCACCCCATATGTGTTTTTTGAACATCCCATTCCAGATTTAGTCCCCTTTGCAGTTATAATAACCTCCACTCTTCTGGAAAGGCTTTCCACTAAATTTTGGAGCATGACTGTGGGGATTTGTGCTCATTGCCACAAGAGCAGTAGTGAGGTCAGGCACTGATGTTGGGTGAAGAGGCCTGGGGTGAGGTCGGCGTTCCAATTCATCCCAAAGGTGTTCGGTGGGGTTGAGGTCAGGGCTCTGTGCAGGCCACTCGAGTTCTTCCACACCAACCTTGGCAAACCATGTCTTAATGGACCTCACTTTGTGTACTTCTGGCAATGTCATGGTATAACACGTTTGGGCTAGGCCTCTTCCAGTGAAGGGAATCTTTAATGCTACAGCATACAAACACATCCTATACAATTGTGTGCTTCCAACTTTGTGGCAACAGTTTATGGGAAAACCACATATAGTTGTGATGGTCAGTTGTCCACAAACTTTTGACCATATAATGCACGTATAGGTGTGATAAGTTTTAAGTCACAAATATTTACAGGTATAATCATGTTTTTTTTTCTTTCAAACTAAACCTGGTTGATCTTCATTATCTAAAATTTAAAAGGTTAGATGTACAGGCGGTGTCATCAGCTGTACAAGCAAAGTGCTTCTAAAGCTTTAGGTGAAACCAGTAGATATTTCAAACTTTTGATTTTGATGTAATAGCTGTTGTCAAAACATGACATTTATTACATGGGGTTCTGATGATGATGCGGATGATCTCTTTATCCTTTATGTTTCCTCGCACATAACAACAACCAGCAATGCAAACCATTCATATCATATGTCCATCTCCGCTGAAGTGTCTCACCACTGGAAAGGAGAAATCCTGCATTGTGCTGGTATGAAAATACTTGAGTTGTTTTTATATATTTTGGGCTTTAGCAAAATTAAAACAAGACCCCTGACAGATGGTGAGGACTATTCATCATATTGTTTTGGGTCAGTCCCTGTTTCAGCGTCTGCCTTTTCACACACATTCATTGCTGGCTGTAAAACATGTAGCAAGTTGTGCATGTCTTAGAATTTACATGGATGTAACTGTATCTTTCATAAAGGTTATTCGTATGGGAAGTGCAGTACTCATAATGTTTAAAATAAAGGCTAATAGAAATTAATAAAAAAAATGGATAAATGAATGATTAGTGTCTGTACCCATAATTGTAACTGTCATTCTGTCACTGAAAAAAATAGTCGCTTGGGGATGGAAAATTAAGCCTCATTTGACTTCACAGTAAACAAACTATTATGTTATCGACTTTCATGTTTACTTCCGTGATGTAAAATATGAAAATAAAGATGGAAGGCAGAATAGCAAACTCGCAGTGAGTCCACGCTGAGGCGAACCGCGCCGTTATTAAACCCACATGTGGACTTGTAACATTCTCCCCATTTCCACATTTATACTACTGTTTTAATGAAAGCGCTCATGTCTTACTTCTCACAACCAAAACTCCTCAAAATAAATAAACGCAGCTCCGGTTAGTGGAGCGCGGTTTAGCTTCCGGCACAGCGCGCAGCAAACATTCGGAAGCGCGAGCAGCCTACACGCTGCAGCCCAGAAACAAACGCAGCCTACATTCTCCATCGCTCTCGCGAGCATGTGCTCACGGCGTGAGCAGCTCAACAACTTACTCGAATTGCCAGTCCAGTTGGCCAGTCCCGACAGCGCGGCGAGCAGCAGCCCCATCACACACATCTTCACTCCGAGCAGCTCTGCTCTTCTTCTCCTCCGCGCGCTGCTTTTCCTCCGCTGCGGCCGTGTAGATCCGCACCGGAGCCGGACGCACACATCCCCGTCCATCAGGAAGCTGGATGGGTTCAGAGCGACGCGGTGCTCGACGGAAGAACAAACAAAAGTTTGGCAGCGGTAGAGATGGGGATATTGAAGAGGGTGCAGATCGATATTGATAAGTTTTTGCCAGAGACGCTGTTTCCTATATTATGTCCAAGTCTAACGGGACGAAATCGAGATGCTGCGAGCGGAAGGGGCGCGCCATGGATGCGACAGATTTGCAGCCACTTTTCACAAGACAGAGAGAAACTGAGGCGGCTGGAGAGAGAAAGAAAGCAAACGAGTGAGGGAGGAGTGATAGGAGGAGTATGTGTGGTAGGGAGTGACAGAATGAAAGAGAGAGAGAGAGAGAGAGCTGTAGAGATGTGGAGGAAGTGCAGCTGTGAAGTAACCTACCTGAAGCTCGTGAAGTTCACACGGAGGGGCGGGGCTATGGGAGGGGCGGGGCTGAAGGAGGGGCCGGCAGGAAGCTGTCATTTAATTGCCTAGAGTCGCCTAGCTTGAATTGACTTTCTACAGCGGTTCACAAAGATTTTATTACAAACCTGCCCAACTGTACCTTAAAACGCATGGGAGAACTAGCGAATTTACAATATATATAACATCTCCAATAGGATTTTGGCCTGCATGCAATCATTGTTGGGCTCCATTTGAATCTTTTTAAGGTACTTGACTGTTATAGCTAGAACTAGTCCAGATAAAAATAAAAGATAAAAGGGCACTATTGTCCACTGCAGAATCATGTTAGTGGGATTTACTGTGACATTGCAATTCATTCGTCTTCAATAACTGCTTCATCCTGGTCACAGTGGTTTCAGAGCCTAGGCAGGACTACACTGTGGATGGGCTTACCAGTCCATTGCAGGTCATAATGCATGCACACACACACACACACACACACACACACACACACACACACACACACACACACCTAGGGGAAATTTATTGTAGCCAATCCACCCATTGACATGTTTCTGGGAGGTGGGAGGAAACCAGAGAACCTTGCATGACAACATTCCCACTGCTACATTTCCTCACTTTTGCAAAGGTTTTTTCACTATTCTTTAGTCATAATCTACAGCACACAAATAAACAATAAAACTGTAGAACAATAAAAATGTAGCCTACACAAAATCATTTTCCCCCTTTTCTCACTAATTTGGGCTTGGCCAATTCCCATGCACCAGCCAACTCTTCCCTATCATATGACACTTTTATTTATACTTTTATTATGTCAATGGGGAAATTTCTTAGCTAAGAAAGACAGATCCATTCAGGAAGTAAGAACCATTCACAAACTGTCGACCAGTAATTAATTATTTTCAACATGCTTTACTGGCACGACAGTGATACATTTCAACTTTAGTAGTGCCAAAGCTCAGCAAACCAGGGACTTTCCATTTTCAGGTTTTCATAACTGTAGAAAGAAAAAGACAAAAATTCATCAGCAACATTAACAGCCGGAGTTTGCAAAGATACTGAGTGTTAATTCTTTGTCTTGTTGCACAACTGGTATATTCTCTTCTCTACAAGCATGTCACACATGATAAGGAAACACATCCTTGTGTTTTTCATATAGAAACACTGTAGTCTAGACTCACTGTGTACTTTTCCATCCTGACCCCACTCAGCAAGAGCTGCATCAATCCTATACCCTGTTCACATTGTTCCGCTGGCTAAGGTGCTTAATGCCTGGGCCGTGTGGGGACAATAATGCACTTTGCCGGAGGAAAAAGAGAGGAGTGAGTGGCGAGCTCATCAGATTAAACCATGGTACAGTGCTGCAGGACAGATTGTGTATAATCTCAGAGGTCCAGCATTTTCGAGGGTCCTAGATTGTCCATGAAAAATGGAATCAGTTGGATTATGGGCCTTATGTAATGCTTTTGGTGACTATTCACAATATGTACTGATCCAGAGCATCAAAATAGATGATGTCATGCTTAAAACACGTGGTTTCTGTTTGATTTTGTTGCTACATTTGTCATAACATTCAGCACTGTGTAACTCTTATAAGCAACCATTGTATCTAGTCCATGAGGCATCTCTCTTGTCTTCAACACCTTTCATCTGATGCTTGTGATCTGTGCTCCACCCTGTGTGTGTTTGTGTGTGTGTGTGATTCTGTCTGGGTTTTGATGTGCTATTAGTGATGCATTGTCCAGATCGTACAGGTGCATCTGTGTTATAATTTTGTGCCAGTAAGCCAATATTTATTCCCTGCAAGCCTTTGATCAGACTCCACAGAGCATGAGTTCAGGCTTTTGGTTTGTTTATTTAGATGTATGGTCTAACGCATATTTTATTATTGAAATAAATGCCTAGAGTGCATTTTCACAAAATGAGTGCTGTTAGTAGGTTCTTTACTTATCTCATGTACTGGATAGTTAGTGCTTCTGTTATGTCAAGCCATCTGGAAGAATTTACTTATTTTGATAAGTAAGGGGAAAATGAACTGCTTTAACATCTTTAAGAGTAAAAAGAAAAGTGTATGGAACACTAACTCACAGAAAGTTAATTACTTGCCTTGTAAGTCTTCATAAAAATAGCTCTGGAAAATTTCAGCATGAATGGAAAAAGTGGTTAAGCTCTAGGCAACTAGCTTTCCCCTTTAACCCCCATTAGGTTCTGACTCTTTGGAGGGAAGGAAGAAATTGTAGACTACCAAGAAATGGTGTTAGAGAAGGACATTCATTCATTCATTCATTCATTCATTCATTCATCTTCAGTGACTGCTTTCTAGTCAGAGTCACAGTGGATCCAGAGTCTATCCTGGGAACATTGGACACGAAATACACGCTTATCTGAATACACGCTGGATGTCAATCATAAGACACCATGCACACACACATTAACACCCTTATTTACACCTAGCGGCAATTTAGAGTCACCAATCCATCTCTCTGCATTTTTGGGAGGTGGGAGGAAAGAACCCGTAATCCAAACCAAGACAGGGAGAACACGTGAAACTCCACACTGACAATCACCTGAGCTCAGGATCAGACAGGAACTGTGAGGTGGTAACGCTACCTTCAGCTCCACTCTACTTCCCTGAATGTGCTTTGAATGTGCTTTTAGGTGTGCTTTACTGTAAATGTATAAACACCATTGTTATGTACAACAAATACACAGTACTATAAGGTTCTATTTGTGTTAAGAATCAGTGGGAGATAGAACCTGATACTAAAGTCACTGTAGGTTACTCTTAGTATTCCTACATGTATTCAGCCAGTGGTTTCTTGGTTCATCTTAGTTTTTGTGTACAGCACATATTTGGTGGTGACTGTATTTAGGTCATGTTTCCTGTGAATTCAGCCCATAGCCCAAACCACTTCATCTTCTTGTTGACCTGCAAACCAAGTCAAAGTCTTTATCCACACTTAACTAAAGCTAGTCTGTATACAGGGGATAGATTAAAGACATGTATATTACAGACACAGACTCACATGTACTTTACAAAGATATCCATCATTTGTGTGACAGAAATGTGTGGTCTCGTAAATTCGCTCATGGTAAAGATGTGTATTAATGCAAAAAATAAATAGTTTTTTTTACAAAAAGGCAAAAATGAAAGTGAAGGGCTTTACACTGCTTACAATGAAGCAGCATTTACGCAAATGCCACAGAGAGAGAGAGAAAGAGAAAGAGAAAGAGAAAGAGAGAGAGAGAGAGAGAGAGAGAGAGAGCTGAGGACTATGCATGTGTTCTCTCTTTGGCTTTCTCACACTGTTGTTTTTTTTGATTAGATTTATGGTGTCCTCTACATACTGTCATGGTTTACTATGTGATCATTGTCGTTCATATTTGTGCACTTTATGTTACAGATCAGGTACTCAAAAGGTAATTAGTGTGTATTCACCAGGACACCAGGTGCTAGCAAAGCTACCATGAAGACAGACCATAACTGTTTGTTCTTCACACCTTCACATCAGACAATGAGCTCTCTGCCACTCTTTACATACAACTGCACTTGCATAGAACCAGGCTCTTGCATGTTTCAAAAAGGGAGCTTTAGATCTTTGTTCTAGCTACTTGAACCACACAATCTTTGAAAAAGAACCCGATCCCCAAAACCTACTGGGTATTATTTATGATCCTCCATTTCATCAGTAAAGGATGCCAGTCAATAGCTCTAACCACTGAGCTAACTACCTCTCATCTTCCTAATGTGAAACTCCTTTTGGATCTATGGATGTGATATATTAGAGGAGATGTTTAAGCATACATCAGACCACAGGTAATTTAGGACACAAGGCATCGAGGCAAGGACTCCACCAAGATTGAAGAATGACCTACTTACACACACCTGGGTTCATGTTGTCTACCTCCCCTAACATTTTCTTTCTCATATAATAGGGAACTGAATGTTTGTATCTGGTGATGTTTTTCTCAGTAGAAAATGATGACTGTATATCAAGTGAGTGGATTGAGAGAGCAAAGGGTGTTTGGGGTTGGTGGGTGCATTTATTGTTGAAAAAAACTAAAAGAGCTAGCTCTAAGAATGATATTGATATAAGTGATATCAGGACAATATATATTAATGGTATAATAAACAAACAGTAATAAATGTATGTTTGGTTGAGGGCTGGAAGGTTTGAGTTTCTGTATGTCATTAGAATGGTTTTACTAATGTGTTTGGGGAACTACTGTTGGGTGAGAAATTAAAAGAAACATCTGACCTCGATTTTGGATCAAGGTGTCAAGAGGAAAAGATCTAGGTGACTTTGAAAGAGAGTTTATTACTGTGCACGCCTAACGTCCTCTAAGTCAGTGTTCCGACGAGTAAACCGACACAACATTATCCTTGTCACTTATTTCACTGTAATGCATTGAGGTCTGTGGGAAAATATCAGTAAATAGAGAAACTGACGTCAAAACCGCACATTCAATGATTGTCATGCTCTTGCATTAGTGCAATTTACAGTATAAGGAAAACAGAAGTGCAACTGTTTTTCATGTGAATGAGAATGTCAGTGCAGGATGTAATACGTTTATGCAATTATTAAATATTTCTATCTATGGGAATGGTCTCTTCCAGAATGACAATACCCTTATCTACAGTGAATGAGGGCGCACTGAATGGTTTGAATATGAACATGATGTAAATCATTTGCTAACCAGAAATGTCAGTGGTCTAACACTGCGTTACAGAGATCGACACTGCTGTTGACCTTAACGGGAACTGATTTAAACTAGGATAGTGAACGAGAGCACACAGAAAAATGCAGGTTCTACTATATAATGTGTTCTACTATATCAGTGTTAGAGCTATTGCTATACCTACACCCTTTTAGAATGCATTAACAAGAATGATACCACTGTCCATAACAGAATGTTATGTTCTGACTCAAGACATGACCACAGGCCTTACTAGAAGATAAGACTTTTCTAGAATGCACTAATTCATGTTATTAAAAGTTATTAACCATATATTCTATAAATGTTCTGCCTTTCTAAGCCATGTACTCATTCTCCTTGATGTGTGCCCTTGAGCATCATGCTTTTTTCTATTCTCTGTCGCAATCAGATTGGATTCATCCATATTCATGAAATAAGGCAAAAATAATTTTGCAATTTCGTCACTTACCCAATGTCAGCCAAAGAGCAGAGTTATGGATAAAATACCCCCTCTGCAATGTAAAGTGATACACGCTGGGTGCTTAATCCTCCTGTCCTTTGAGGGAATATTTTGTTCTTTTTCTATTTCAGTTCACTCTCCTTTATAGCAGTGCTGCCTGCACGTATAGCATCCTAGTTCTACCTTCTCTAATCTCAGGAGACTCGGGCTGGGTGAAGAGAACAACTCATGCTGTCCTGTTACTCATTACTGTTACCAAATGTTGAGTGTGGTAAAGTAATTCTGTGTAAGGATTTTATTAAAATGTACTTAAAATTGGCTCGAAGAAGAAGAAGATATTCTTTCTTCTCCTTCTTCTTCCTATATGATATTAATATCTTATTATATCACTAGATAACCAACAGAATGTGAATGGAAATTTTAGGAAAGCTTATTCAAGTAAATATTACATATTTGGACCACACATGAAGATGAACGTTACAACTTTCCTTGAAGGACAGAAATTGTTCTTTTTTCTGCCCCCATAGCATTATTCTACCTCCTTTTATCTTTTATTTGATCACCTTCATGTATATGTTATGATTAGGCTAAATTAGTGTGAGAAGCTGGCATTAATACAACATGCTATGTTACTTTAAACAAGCTTAGAAAAAAAACTATACTATTATGTACTATTAACTTATGAGCAACTGAATGAATTAAAACCATTTTATGAATATGACAGAAAACTGAATAGATTGATCAACAGTTGAACAGAAAGATTTTAAATAGTACGAAGTTTTACTCTCATGTGAGGTGTCAAGTGGGTCAGTGTGTAACACAACAACAACAACAACAACAAAAAACAACAACAAACCCACTTCTATTTCCACAGTGTTAAAACCAGAACAATGTACACATTTTATATTGATGTCTAAGCTTAAGTGAACTCCTCTAGCAGTGTCACAGTTGTGAAGATGAACCTTGGCGGAGAATTCACAGAATAGTGGGGTTTTACAGACTAGTGGACATCTATGGCACTGTATATCCTTGCTTTTGTATTAATTTACTGCTACTTACAATATAACTTTGTCTTATTTAAATTCTCACACTGAATCAATGCTCTTTTATAGCGTTGCCCATCCACTCTCCCTCACCCTGACCCTACTGGGGTTAAACAAAGTTTTCATCTAAAATTCTCATCTAGCTTCCCTATTCCCCTTTAACAATCATGATTATGGACTCTGCCTGTCTCCCTGTCACAGGGAAAGAGAAATACCCATATCTCTATCCAAGCCTAGAACACACAGCACTCCTACAGTCAATATTGATGCCAATCACTGCAAGAGAGCCCTGTTATTACTGATCGTCTAAGCAGAGAGAGAGAGAGAGAGAGAGAGAAGAAAGAAAGAAAGAAAGAAAGAAAGAAAGAAAGAAAGAAAGAAAGAAAGAGCAGTAGAGCTTTCCTATCTGTCAGACAATCTCACTTGGTGAAAAGAAATGAGATTTCAGGCCAAACTATGAACAAAATCTCACTGCTGCAGAGAACAAGAAGAGACATGAAATGGTTTCTTCTTCTGTTATTATCTCCCATGTTCAGGGGTTCCTTTTGCATTCTTGCAATGATGTTGAGCTTTCTTTGTCGACCTTTTCTTGAAACTTTCCCCTCTGACTGTAGAATGATAATATTATCTTAAAAAGAACCAAATAGCAATGGACTTTTTTCCCCCATTTGAGCACAGCACATTTCAGTTCGAGTGAAGGAGGCAAAAGCAAAGACAGATAGTATTGATTTGGTGAAAACTAATACTGGTGCTGCTGCATCACCACACCAACACTGCCTGGTTTTGCCACTGAGACCACAGAAGGCGTGTCTATTCTAAGAGTCCCTCATTGTCTTTGGTTTCTCTATATTAGGCAAGGATACATTAGCCAATGACCAAAGTCAGGCCAAGGGCAGGCGAGCGGTATTAGAAAGGAAAGTGCTCCTGCTCGGGAGGAACAGGAGGGGTCCTGTGATGGAACACATTTAGGAATCTTACCTGGAGGAAGGGCAAAAAGGATGCACAGATGTAATGAAAGGCATGGAAAAAGATTTGCTGTGAATCATGTCATCTCCCTGAGATGACCTGCTTTTGTTGATTTGCCTGGGCTTTGACCTACTATATTCAGTAATGACATGAGGCTATTCAGAAAATAAACTATGACACTCTCCAAGCTTGACAATAACAATATTTTGCAGGTGATTCTGTATACTTACCAAATATCAAGCCAACCAGACCACTATAAATGAGTCTTTGGAATTACACTCAGTCACACAATTTGATACGTTACATGTCACGTGTCCAAGAGATCTTGAGGGATAAACTATAGTTTTAAACTGCTAAACACTGAACACTGAGGCTAAGCATTAAATGGTTGGCTGTAGCCTGTTTAACTACTATGTAGGTGGCATGTACCACTAAAATGCTTTTATAAATATTTGGTCAGTGGCTGGCTAAGATGACATGGCATAAGTTCTGGAAGAACATCAGTAGGTATTTTCTGTCTAAACCCCTAGTTTCCTAGCTAATTATTTTTGTATATTTTAGATTATATTTCAATCTGAAATCTTGCTCGTCTTATCATGTGATATTTATAAGTATATTTATTTACTAAGTATGAAATATAAGTATAAAACCAATATTCGCTAAGCAATGATAGGTCTGTTATATCAAGGCTGTTACTAATTTAATCACTGACCACTTAACACTGGTTTCACCTAGAAAAGCATTAGATACATTTTCCATGTGTAAACAGGATCTGGAAAGTTCTATGGCATTAGTACTGTAGGCATCCAATCCCTTAATTTACCATTTTCATTATAAAGTACAAATGCAAATCTGAATATATGACATTATGTCCTTTATGTAGCATATGAGGGTCAGTTTGAGGTGTTACATGATTGTGCCCAAGTATTGATAGAGGCAGTTGTAGGGGAAAGAGAAACTCTCACTACATTATCAGCTGATACTTTGGGAAAGCTTAACATTTAATAGCCACACTGGAGAACACACAGCTCAAACTCATCAGTGGATGGAATACACTCTGCTGTGTTGCAATTCATATTCCATGTAACTGCTGTTTTGGAATTAGACATGCTTTCCTGTAGCTCATCTGTTGCCATTTAACACAGAGCTAGTGGAAAAAACAGATAGAATGGATGTAGGTCTCAATAGAAAATGTCTTAGATTACGCCAGTTAATGAATGCTTTCTCCAGCCTTTCATCCTTTCTGGTGCTATTTATTATTAATATATAATTTATAAATTAATATATAATTTAATATAGGTTTTTTCTACATAGATGAACTTGGTTGAATGATAACAGAAAATTATTGGATGCTAAACTAAGTCCATTTGATTGATGTATTGTGTGCAATCATTGGCTGTATTTGGCTGAGATTTGTACTTTGAAGGTTGAAATAAAAATATAAGGAGTAAATGTTTTTTTTCTGGGAAATGTAATTTACAAGAGTACAAGTAATCAATTTCAGTAATGCTCAGCTAAAGTATAAAAATGCCAAAATAATACTTAAGTGCACTAACAAGGTACAGTTAGCATATATATATCAGTCAGTGTGAAATGCATCACCAAATAATAAAATATAAAACTGTTTTGAATTTTAAGTTAAAGGTCTAGTTAAAGTGAAAGCCATCAGAAAGGGAAGACAGCTGACCAGACAACACCTCTGAGATTTGCGTGCACTTTACCCAAACACCACATTGGATTGGAGTAGCTGAGGCCCTGCAGGCAGACCATGACTTTTTATGTGTTTGGACAGTGCTCTGTCCTCTGAGGAAATCACTGCACCCTGCTGTCACACTGAAGAGAAGGAGAAAGAGATAAACTGAGAGGTGCTGAACAGAGTTTGTTTGTGGCATTGGACAAAGATGTAGTGCGCTGTAGCCATACTGGCAGAAGAAATATCATTAGCTTGATAATGATGAGTCCTATGAGATGTTATTGGGCATAATTCTATACATAAATGTTCAAATTACAGTACTACCTGTACTTAAAATGGATTTACATTTCACCCAAGAGCTTCTCAAGACTGATTACAACTACAACCTTATGGAGAGTTACTTTGAATTACCTAGACATTATTAGTCTCTTACATACTCTAACTCTAACTACTCTATGCAACAAAAATATGAAGAATGATAATGAGGTTGCACTGGCCTTTTTTTCAGTGTGCAGATTGTCCCTATCATTTATTATGTTTGAGCCAGAACACATCCACAAATATATTTGGGGGAAGGATCTCGGCTTGACCAAGGCACGCTCAGCCAAGTGAAGATTCTTGGAATATTTGGTTAAGGTCTGTTTAAGAAGAGTGCTGATAGATGGAAGACAACTCCACATTATTCTTCTAACCACAGACCTAGCACATAAATTAATGTTTATGTACAAACCAGTATGCTTAAAGTCTAGATTATTGTCATGATTGGAATGTTGTTACAATAATGAAATTGCCTTGCTGTGATATACAGATTTGGATTATTCAATTATTCATCCAGGAACTTAATTTCCTATCCAATCTCAGTGTGTCAGGAAATGGAAAACCTAGTCAATTTCTATAAAAAAATATTTGCACTTCACTTTAACATAGTGTAAAACCTATGTTAAAGTGAAGTACAGATGCTTTTTATAGAAATTAACTCGGCCCTGTTAATATCAGTTTCTTTATTGAAATGACATGCAACATGTCAATCTTATAACCTTATCCTGTGTTGTTCTGTGATGTGCTAGAGGCACAGGCAGTCAGGTCAGGTCTTCATGTCTGGATTCTGATTAGATGTTTCCAGAAGCTTATTTGAGCACAACCTGCTCCATACAACATCACGACACAACCACATCACAAGTAATGTGTCTTGTATTAGTGTATGCTTTGCTTCTATGCTTATATATAAGGATTAAACCTAGTGTGGCATGCTGTTATAGGAAAATAATCAATGATGGGGTGGTGAAGTTGACTATTTTCCTATAACCATGCATCCTTAAATGTTTTATTCCACTGCAATTTCCCAAAGATTTTTTTTTATTAATTAAAGAATGTCGTACTTTTTAAAAAAAAATCAGTTTATAGTTAGATTTAACAATGTGGAACATCTCCAAAGAAGTTCATTCATGTTATCACTTCCATTATATCAGCTATTACCTTACAAACAGTTATTACCTTATCAGTCTCTCTTTTTAATTTAACTTGAAGTTAATAAGACAGAAAACGCAGCTTGTCATGTTACAGAGAAACCGAGGTTACAGAAGTCCTCTGTCCTGAAGCTTATTCTGTTACAGAAAATTACAAGGCTCACATAAATTTTAAATAAATATATATCTCTTTATAGAAAACTTCACCATATCACGATTATGTATATTTTGTTGTTAAATAACAGCCAGATTTAATCACTTTAATTAGTCTTAGATTATGTGGCGTGTCTGCCAATGAAGTCCCCATTAATGAGCTGTTACTATAGAAACAATAATACATTAGAACGAGCACAGCTGGTGCTAATGTCAGAGCCATTCTGTTATAGAAAATTAATCAATTCATTCCATCCAGTCAGATTCAAAAATGTACAGCACTGTGCTACAAATCTACTTAATGTATTCTTCATTTAGACATGTGATGTGGTGAGAGCAGTCTTGTTTTCTGCTTATGAATGCGTGAGGACTTGATTCAGAACATTCGTAGAAATAGTTCTTAAACTTTAATAGGCGCTAAAAAATTCGCAACATGAAAGGGTCCAAAATCTCCTTTCCATAATTCATAAAGCTGTTCTGAGGTCTGGAAAAAAAGAAAATACTCTAAGACTTGCTGTGAGATCGAGGTAAACAGAAGAGACAGAAGAAATGCTGAGGTCCCCAAGGATTTGCCATGAGCTCTCCTGACCCACAAGTTGTTATCCATTAAACATAGCATCTGTTTGAATGCAGCCAAAACAGCCTATGCCCATGAAAAACAAGTAATTCCAGTGCTAACAGCATGAATGCAGTTTCTTAGTTAGAGGGCTATGGGAGAATAAAGGCCTCCTTGCTCCTGAAATATTGCTTATTACTGCACTAATATTGCAGTTTTCATGTGGGATGAACTGAGTTGTTAATTCATAAATGCGACTCTAACAGAACTTTGGGGTTGCAACACTCAGCATTTTACCATGGTATCCATGTGGAACTCTGTGTTTTTATTTATTCTCAAGTCTTTTTTTATGAAGAACTTTTGGCAGGGTATCGTCACACATATAAATAAATGGCAGCCTCATCAATAATAGAGCAAGGTATTTATGGAAGGCTTTTTTCCTAGGAGAAATTTCGTTATAGGTTGAGATGTCTGCAAAAACTTTGCACAGCAAACAGCTGCCCTACTTTTAGTGTGTAGTTTCTGCAAGTCACCTTCATTTAGGTACAGCGAGGTGACAAATCCTGAACACAACACAGAGGAGAACATTGCTATGGGATGCTTAGATCACAAGGGAATCTGGCACTTTAGGACAGAAGGTCTCAACCTTTCTGCACCTTTAACTGTATGAGAAATTCCACAGACTTCCTCAGCCATGATTTATTTAATGAACATAATCCAACTATCCAATTATATATACATATATATATAGCACATTAGGTCCAAGTTGACAACATTTATATAGACCTATGTGTTTTTATGTTATTGAGGCTAGAATTAAATGCATTCAATTCCAGTGAATCAAATAAAATCAAATAAATCAAGCTACACACTACAAAACCTCAACACAATCAATATAAATATAAATATAACTATTTATAATAACTTATGGTGACAGTGGTGGGTTGTGATTTCCACTACCGTACCGTAATAAAAAAAATCAAGGACCCCCAGACCAATTTGAGCCATTGCTTAGGGAATGTGGAGAGAGAGAGAGAGAGAGAGAGAGAGAGAGAGAGAGAGAGAGAGAGGGCAGGACAAGATGAAAAGGCAGTCAGGTGGATAAGCACCAACATGGAGATGGAAATGTTTTGATAGAACAGAGAGTAAACATGGAGAAGGCAGAGTGCTTTGAGTGCTTTTTTTTGAGCTCTTACTTTACCTTATCAGTCAGAATGCCATATGAGCACATTTCCTAGGAAACTAGTCCGTCCCTGATAAGATTAATTCCCATGACTTCTACCAAACAACTCTTGGCTCAGGCTTGAAATCAGTCCAAAAAAGTCCAAAATTAGGTTCTTAGCCTTTCAGAGCGCACATTTGTGACAACATTGAAAACCGTGGCAACTTTAATAAATCCTACCAAACAGTGCTTATAAAGATATGAGTTACATAAACTATGCAAACTATACCATAAATCCCTGCTCACCAGAGACCAGATGCCAAACACAGGCTGAGCAAATCAAACCGGTAGACCATCTTTGGCACTTAGTAAGTTATTTTCCAGCTTCCCTGTTACTAATTTAGAAATCTCTTTTCTTTCTCTATCTGCCAGTGACAGTTTACCAGTCTGACCAGCTCAGCCTGCATTTTGGCAACTAGCAGCTGGTAAGCTTAAACTGGATTTTTCAGCAAGGATGGATTCATTCAGGTCTTGCAGCTTATTCTTGGTTCAAATGCGAAGTGATTTAAATATGACTGTGTTCACCAGCTTTGCAGCCAGGCAACAAAAAGCCTCCTTTCAGAGCAAATTAGAAATATAACTGATAACCATGATCCTGATTGAAACAAACGATATGTGAACTGCATTCTGTAAGTTCTGTGTGAGTCATAAGAACATATCTTGGGGCTATTACAGATACATGATCATAAAGGTATAATTATATTTCTGACGAACATGGCCAGCTTCTTGCTATAGAGGTGTAACCATGGAGACCATGAGTCAGTATGTGAGGAGGCCACTGAGTGGCCAGCTCCCCATTGTGAGAAGGAAAGAGGCACGCTGCATAGTGTTGTTCCCTACATGAGTGAAGTGAGCTACTGCCCACATGCTTGGGTAACCAGATACAGTGTGCACTGTCAGAGATCTGTCAGAGTCAGAGAATGCTCTAATCCAGCACAGCCTGGTCAGTGTTTAAATTAGGAGTTTACCTAAATTCCAACTAAATGGGAATGCAAAGTTTTAACACTGCCCTCCAAACTAGACAATAATAGCAGCGACCTCGAAATGTAAAATGAAATGAACTTCAAAACACCTTTAAGGAGAAATAGTTTTATGGGCTAATTTAGAAGAACAGCGAAAGGCAACAACGCCATCTAGTGTACAGGAACATTTAGTGCTTGTGTGTATATTTACTTTCATATGTACCTTCTAATAAAAATTAATAACTAACAGGAGTAAGTAATATAAAATTGCTTTTAGATATGACAGATATTTATTATAAGTATTATGAAAAAAAACCCCAGAATGCTCTTGCTATATTTTTAGGAGGTTGTTATAGTTTCAGTGGATAATGTTACAAATCTGTGGTAGGATGTTTTAAAAGCTATAGTATGAACCTTTAATATTCTACAATCTCAGAAGACAAAGTACTAAACTCTACCTTTCCTTGTGTCTGAGGTGGTACCATTAAGGGCATGTCTTCTGTGTCTTTACGGGAAAGTGAATGTAGTGTAAATTTAACGCATTACTCTAAAAGGTAAGAGCAAACATTGGACCTTCATGCCCAATTATGTACCTAAAATAATTTTTAAAGGTACATTATAATCACTTTCCAGGTGAAAGTTGCATAATAAAGGTACACACTTGAAAGTGCCATTCCAGGAACAAGGAAAGGTTCAATATGGTATATTGTCTTCTATGGGAGCAGGATTTGGAATCATCTCACAAAAACTCTGCCTTCCCTACATCTTATCCAGTTTAAAATAGCCTCACCTGCCCGGTCAAAGTGCTCAAGTCCAGAATAAATGGCTAGATAAATAAAGCTAGGTGGTAGATGGCCCTGGAATGTTCCATCCAGATGAGCCAGTGTCCCATTTTGCAGTTTTAAGAGCAAAAAGAAGAGATGTGGAGCTGCAGTAGAGGCAAACTGCAGGCTCATCACATTCCCCTGCTTTGCCAGAGGGAGAGGAGCGAGGACTAATTAGGCTGACTGCAGATCAGTCATGGTGACACACAGTCTCTAGTGGCCTGACCCATTTTCCCTCTCAGCAAGGAGTACACATATGAACATAGAGAGAAACACGCTTATTCATATACATAGTTAGATACCCATCACTGGCCACTCAGCTTCAGCTAGTTCTACACCTGAAACTTCAAACACCGACAAGTCTTTACATTTGTAACTAAATGTTCAATGTAGTTTCCATGATCTAACACTCATTCTTTTTGATATTACATAAGCAAATGAAGTCTTATCAAGTTAGTCAAGGTGTTTACCTTTTTGGTGAATCTCTTGCTAGTGAAATATAACCAATGGAAGCTGCATTTCAGGTTAGACTTCATGCAGAGACCAGTCTGCATTATCTTCATACCTATCATTCTCAAATACTTCTGCTTTTGTTATGTACTTTTCAAGAAAGACGTCCTTGTTCCAGCAGGACAGTTTCATTAGTAACTAAAGTAAAATACCCTGTAAAACTCAATAATATATTTTCATCCATTCATCCATTTTCTGTACCGCTTATCCTACACAGGGTCGCATGGAGCCTGGAGCCTATCCCAGGGAACTCGGCACAAGGCGGGAGACACACCGGACAGGGTTCCAATCACTCACACGCATGTACACACCCATTCACACACTATGTAAGGTTTGCACGTTAATACACTTTAGAGATGCCTACAATGCATGTCTTTCAGGAGGAGGAAACCGGAGTACTTGGAGGAAACCCCCGAAGCACGGGGAGAACATAAAAACTCCACGCACACAGGGTGGAGGCAGGAAACAAACCCCTGGATGTGGAGGTGTGAGGCAAACATGCTCAATAATTTTTGTGTCTACATTTTCTGCCTATTTCATAAACTCATATGTCATATGTCCACTTCAAAATAGATAGTAAAACTAAAAACAAGAAGGGTAGCTTTAAAAAAATCAGATACTGTGATTCAATAAATTGGTCTTTACTGTAAAAATATTTTTTTATATTTATTTTTTATATTTATATATTTTTTATAATTCTTAAGTGGTCAGAGAATATATTTAATAGGATACAGTCCAAATCGTATTTAAATGCAGCACATTTAAAAAATGTCAAGCAGCATAGCTAGTATAGCTTCATGACTGATTATACAGTTTTATATACAACTGAAAACGCAACTCCTTATTTTTCCCTTCAACATGTATCAGCATACGTCCTTAAAAATAATAATAATAATAATAATAATAATAATAATAATAATAATAAGAGTTTGAAAAGGTTTTCTTTAGGACAAGCTTAAAATCTTTAATGACTGGGTCACTGTAGGAACAGACTTTTGACTGTCAAGCTGAACAGGCCCTACAGGATCTGCTGGTCCCATGCAGAAACATTTGGCACTAATTAATCCTAAATGAGGAATTATCACTTCATAAGAACTTGAATTTTAGTCAATACAGGCTATAACAAATAACCCTCTGATATATAAATATATATAAATAAGGTCTCTAGTGGCCTGACCCATTTTTCCTCTCAGCAAGGAGTATACACACACACACACACATATATATATATATATATATGAATTAGTAGTTAAACAATTGTGTCCACATTAGTTAAAAAAACATATGGCTCATTGTGTAAGTTATGTGCTATTAAAAAAAGAGTACAAACACATTTGTTTAAATCATAACTTTAAGGAAACACTTTGGCAGCAGTGATTAAAAAATCATCCACAAATTTTACTTATGCAAGTCTTTGCCTAATTGATTTTTAAGTATAAGTTAAAGAAGCTATTGCACATAGGAATAAGAACTACGTTCAGAAAGAGAGACTGTTTAGTTGGAACAGTGATGTGATATCTGTGATTCATAGCTGTTATTCTGTAGTAACATCTGTAGCTAGTACTCAGACTGCATAGATCCACACTTCATTGTGTCTATTGATTAGGTCCCATGGAGCATCATATCCAGCCGCCTCAAACCTTGTGCCATCAAATGGTTTCCCCGCAGCCTGCAAGTACTCCTTCAGCTTCTCCACATTCTCAATGGCATCAGCCTCAGTCGCAATTCCGTCAAATACCCTGCCGGATACAAGGCAATAGTGTGAAAGCAAAAGACTGAGTGATTTAAACAATTATTTGTATATAGTCAGAGAAAGAAGACCTTTATTATGATAATGGGTACAATAAAGGGTCTAGCCTGAAAAGTGGCCTGCAGAATGTTATTATGAAGAAGTTGTGGGATATAACACAGTGTGCAAGTGCAGAGGTCAGATACATAAACGAACATTGAGAAAGAATCCTGGAAATGTTAAACACTTCCAAAGTATGGTTTAGTGTATGATGTCTTTAAATATGATAAAAATGCTTTAAACCATATATAGCACTTTTAAATAATAAATGTCTCTTTTAATGAGCAAAGAATAGTTTTTCTTTTTTTTCTTTACATTTTATTTTAAGAGAATTAAAGATTACTTTGCCTTGGAATAACATTTTCCCTTATAACTATAAGTACTATTTTTTTAATGTACAGTGCTGTGAAAAAGTCTTCGGTAACCTTTTTTCTTTAGTACAAACTTTGTTATAGATTGTTATTTTATGACTTCTACATTATTGATTCACTACAAAAACATTTTAGGTTTCCAAACATTCGTTTTCCAGCACAAAATTAAATGTTCCAGAAAGATGTTTGCATGTCAGTAAAAAAACAAAAAACAAAACAGCATATTACATAAGAGACACTTTTCAGACAAAACACATAATGAAGGCTGCTGGGTTTTGCTGCAAAAATAAGAAGCAAGTGCGACAGTCAAAGTCTGCAGAAGAACCGGGGCTGCTTCTGCAAGATGCTCAGTAACACTTACAGCTCATTTCCTTATAAAACTGCACAAATTGTACCTCAGACTACTATTTTTTTAAGCAAAGGATCATCACATCAAATACTGACTTTGTTTGCACAAACATTTATTACTGTTTGCACATTTAGTTTAATTATTTTGTAGGCATCTATGCTCTACAGCATTTCGTTGCATGTGCCTAAGACCTTTGCACAGTACTGTATGTAAGTCACATCATGAAACATAATAAAATAATCTGTAGCCCTGGAATTCACAAATAGACTAAACAGTCCTCTAAACCTTATCTGTAATCTATAACCTCCACCCAAACATATAATATTAGTGCTGCTGGTATTACTGCAGCAAACAGCTTGTGTTCTGAGTTGTAGTTTATACAGTATACTGGATATAGTTGGTCTTACCTAACGTACACTGTGGCAGCAGGTAGGTCTTTATTTTTGATGATCTCATCATTAGGTTCAGGGAGAACAACGTCTGCACTGATAAAGAAGGAGATCGACACATGCCGACCCCCATTCTCAACCGCCTCACTTACTGACACCACTACCGGCCTGGTCATGGCGATTTCCTTTCCTACAAAACAAATATTACAAGCTTTTAAACTGTACTTTGTCACAAGCATCTCTTGTGTTTATATTTCATAATTGGGCTTACCTTCCTTATTTTCCCCTTGCATGAAGTAATAGAGTTTCCAAAAGCCATCTTGGATGTCTTTGTCTCTGGTGCTTCGAATATCTGTAGTAATCCACTGACTGGCATCATAACGACGCTCCTCAAATCCCTGATCATCCAGCAGAGTCAGAAGTAAATGGGTGGTTACAGATTTAAGACAGTACTGATTATTGTTTACATAAATTGAGACAGCAGTGGACAACATTCAGGGGCATACCCTACCTCATTTGTATTTACAACAGTGTAAACTGGACAATCATAACCATGACAAAACCATGGTGCTTCCCAACATCCTCCAAGAGAGAGAGAAGCCATAAAAAGAAGGCAAAAGCATAAATTCACTGTGATCTTCATTCTCCCAGATGGCCAGAAGTTCAGCTTGAATGCTGTCGACAGCTTCTGTCTGAGAAAACAGTTAGGTATAAAAGCTGCATTACACACTTCCTCACACTTCAGCAACTTTATCAGGTTAGTGTTATACTGTGTGTGTTTTCCTGGCAGCACATTATACTATCCGCTTTATTAATACAGACTTCACACTCGCAAGATGAATACTATTCCCTAGAAATTCATGTTTTGCATTAGGCAATTCGGTTCATCTTAAGAGAAATATTGCTAATATGAGAGCGCACTCACCTGTGGTCTAACCTGCGACTACTAACAACACACCTGCTCGCCCAGAGGGAAGAAAAGCTGACGAGTGAAAAGAAGGCGGAGACAAGCTGCGTCCCAAACCACATCATTACTCACTTACTCACTTACTCACTTACTGCAGGCTGTAAAAACTCTTATGTAAATAACACCCAGAGACTCCACTGCATTTATTTAGGCACTGAAATCACACTCGAAAACTGTATCTGGCTGTATTTTGGGATCAATCCACAGTGAATTCGAAGCGTATTTAGACAATGTCGTATTCGCGTTTACTAATTATAGAAAATAACTGGAAAATGTATGTTTTTTATTTGTGAATGAATTATATTTAAAAAGTTTAAATGTAAAAGAATTTAAAAGAACCCTTTACTGGCTTAGCTCATGTTGATTCTGACCTACATTGCCACATCATTTTCCTTAAACAAACAAATGAACGAATGAATAAATGTCTTCAGGGGGCACAGGTGGCTTAGTGGTTAGCCCTGTTCCCCCGGACCTGTGTGGCCTGGGGCTCGAATCCCACCTCCACCCCTGTGCGCATGCTCTCCTCGCCCTACCACTGATTGGTATCTCTCAAAGGTCCGGTGTGTGTGATTGTGCCCTGTGATGGGTTGGTGTCCCCTGGGATAGACTCCCTCTGTAGGATAATTCCGGATTGCAGGCTACTGAAGATTGAATCTTCAATCTTAATTCACCATTTTTTTCCTACAGTACATAACACATTCTTAATGCCCCAGGTGTTTTCAAAAGTTACTACATTATTTAATCACATATTACTTATATTATTTATTGTAGGTAAATTCTGTACTGATTTGTGCATTAAACACCCCTTTGAACATTCCTACCATGCCTACCCTTCCCTTGCCTCTGTATGAGGTTTGAAGAACCATAAAGAACCACTAGGTGTCTTCTGCTTACAGTAGATGCAGGTCCTAATATGAACAGTTTTAGGATAAAGGTCTCTCCAAGTCTGTTCATAGATTAAAAAGACCAGTTGGCCGAGGGCAATGAACAAAGAGATGGAAAAGACACCCTGGTAAATGACAGAACGAGCATCCCTTTACACTACATCCCACTACACTAGAACCCAGATGCGCCAGATGTGCTAGAGAGAGAGAGAGAGAGAGAGAGAGAGAGAGAGAGAGAGAGAGAAACCTTGGATGTTCAAAACCTTTTATTTTATTATATAAAAAAATACATAAAAACATTATTTTATTTCATTATATGGAAAGAGAGAGAGAGAGAGGTGCTAAATATATTTTACGCTATGCACACATTAACCACCTCATGAACGTGGCATTTGTGCTCCAATTTTTGTGTTTTTGTGTAAAATCTTTTATTTATATTATGTGCTCGTTATTTATTTATTTAATATATTTTTTTACAATGTTGTCTATGTGTATGCGATATCCTCATCTTCTTGGTCTTTGCATTATTAAAAAAATCACTTGAAGTGAATTTAAAAATTCACTTTTTTTGCGCAATGCAAACGGCAGATGGAGCGCGATAACAAAAAGTCCTGGCCATCTCTGTTAGGATGAAGTGGGCGTGTAAAACTTGTGCATGATCACGTTTGTGTGTGTGTGTGTGTGTGTGTGTGTGAGAGAGAGAGAGAGAGAGAGAGAGAGACTGGGCTTGGGCACCGGTTTGTGTGATGCTGATGCTTGGATGTGTGATGCTGTAGTGGTCAGTGTCGGTCCTCCATGGCGGGTTTAGCTCTCATACTCAGCGCTGAGATGGAGACATGACCGGAGAAACAAGAGGAAAAGACCACGATCTCTTCCTTAGAGACGGGCTTTAGCCAGCTTGAGGAGGAGCAGACGGAGGACGAGTTCTTCCCGGCACTCTCAGGTTGCAGCTGCAGGTTTAAACGGAGCGCATGCACAGCGCAGCTAGTCTCACTATGAGCGTCTCCTGATTCGGATCCAAGCAAATTTCTGCAGAACGTCTGCGCCGGGCGGCTTGCGTCTTGTATCCACAGTTCGGCGGTAGCGGGGCGCTTTCTGTGCGCCACTGAGTTGGTGAAGGTGATGGAGAAGCCGGCCCAAGCCCAGCTGCAGTCAGGGGCAGCCAAGAGCACGGAGAGCTGTACTGAGGATTTGTCCAAAGTCACGGATCAGGAGCTCATGAAGTGGAGTAAAGATGAGCTGGTGCGGCGGCTGCGCAAAGCCGAGGCCGAAAAGATGAGCGCCATAGTGGAGCACGGAAACCTGATCCGAGAGGTGAACCGCAGGCTCCAGCAGCACCTGAACGAGATCCGGGGACTGAAGGTAAAACGCTGCGGCTGGGGGTATACACATTTTAAGCTTCACAATTCTACCGTGTCGCAAAGTACCACGTACAATTAAACAAACAAACAAAAAAAAAAACCAAACAAACAAAAAAAACTTTTTCGCATTTGCTGAAAAGCAGCATGGTGATGGCATAGGTGTACAGTAAAACCCCACTGTTAACGCCTACAGTGTTATAATTAACTATTACTATGCTATATTAAGACCTGATACATTGAATATATATAGTGTTGGATTTACATGTAAATGGTTCCTTATAAACACTGCATTTGTTAATTTAATCTTGCTTTGTTCATGCCTTTAATAATATGTTGGATAAGATGCTATCCTCATTCATTTTCTATGAACAAGTTTTGAGACCACAGAAGATGCAGAGCTGAGCAAAGATGAGTCAATGCCTGGATCTCAGATTACTTAACATTCCAGAGATGCAGGACATAGATGTTTGAAAGGCAGCAGCCCAGTGGTTACGCCAGGGACCACAGTGATTTTGGATGTTGGCCTAACCTAGAGGTCAAATGTTCTTTCATTGCCATTATGTGCTGGGGCAATGCATTTCAGATCTGGTTTGTGGATGTTGCAGTATAGTGTCTCTACATCCCCCCCCCCCCCCCAAACGACATTTACCACTGGGGCAAGAAAAAAGGAATGGAGAAATGATCCTTTTGTGGAGAAATAAGAATGAAACATTATTTGGGATCAAGTGATACCAGCTGAACATGTTCTGGCATAACTTTCATTCAAAGTGACTTGCATTTTAAGGATCTAACTGTGACCTAACAGTGACTCTCACTGGCAATTNACCTTCTGGTCACAAACATATCCTTAACCACTGAGCTACCACTGCCACAAGGATTGCAGGAATTCATGCAGTTCCTCTTTTTGTCCTTGTAGTATTAATGTTGACTTTGGTTTTAAAGTCACAATGAGTCATGCAGTTTTTTGTACTTATCACAATGTACTTATGTTACTCAAAGCTGTTTTATGGACATAAGAAGAAAGATCTGCAGAACAACAGAATATTAATTTCTCTGTTCAGTATGCAGTGCATGTTTCACTCCTTCTGTTTGTTGCAGTGTAGTTATGATGCTCACAATGGCTTTGGTATCATACAGGGATTGCCCTTTACTTTATATAGATGATTAGTCATTCTGTTTCTTTTTCATGCAGGAGGTGAATCAGAAACTGCAAGAGGATAACCAGGAGTTGCGTGACCTTTGCTGCTTCTTGGACGATGATCGGCAGAAGGGGAAGAAGGTGTCAAGGGAGTGGCAGCGTCTCGGCCGCTACAGTGCAGGCATTATGCGTAAGGAGGTGACCCTGTACCTGCAGAAACTGAAGGAGCTGGAGCAGAGGCAGGAGGAGGTGCTGAAAGAAAACCTAGAGCTGAGGGAGCTGTGTCTGATGCTGGATGAGGAAAAGGGCTCTGGAGGCACAGGAGGCTTGCTGAGCACTGGAGGTCCAGCAGGCTGCAGGAACTCTATTGACAGCCAGAGCAGCCTGTCACATGCCAGTGTGCCCGGGCCAGGGCTGCTGAGGGACGTTGGGGATGGGAGTAGTACTTCCAGCGCAGGCAGCACTGACAGTCCTGATCATCTGACACACAAGCAGCAGCTGCTGGCTGGTCCAGCTGGAGGCAGTCTTGAGCATGTACACAAACCCCGGGCAGGGGAGGAGATGCCAGTTCCAGAGCAACTCAGCCGCAGAAGGAGCACAAGTCCAGAGTATGCTGCCCACACCTTTCCTCAAGTGTGCCGGCCTCGCTGCGGCTCCTTCTCTAGCCCTGATCACAAGGGCTTGCGAGGTCTCAGCCCTGAAAAGCTTGGCAAAAGAGGCAGTCCAGAGCAGTTTCCAAAGCACTTGCCAGTGTCTTCTCAGCCTCCTGGTAGCCCTGACCTCTTTCAGAAGCACAGGACAAGCATCGGGAGCCTTTGTGGCAGTCCAGAGCCTAAACAGATAATGTCAGGGACTCCCGAACATCTGCAGAAGGGTCGTGTGATTGCAGGAAGCCCTGAGATGCTAAGGCACCAGTACAGTGGCAGTCCAGATCATGGCAAGTTTGGCAGCCCTGGGCGGGATGTGGCACAAAGGAGGTCAGGAGCAGAAGAGCTGTCCCCACATCACCGGAGCATCTACAGTGGTATGAATGGTGGGTCTGACTGGAGCCTGCTGTAGCACCCACACATGGAGGCCCGTTTCAGTACACTACATGGTCACCATGGAGGGAATCAGTTTCAAAATATAATGCCCTATAGCCAGGCGCTAAGTCATCTTATACATTATGCAATGGTCTGCATTTAGTTTTTGCATTTAGGTTTTGCTCACTCAGCTCACATGGGGGCCTTGAGGAGGTAGAGCAGGGCTGGTAAAGGCCGGTGGTGTCCAATCATGGTTCTCAAGGGCCGTGGTTTGAACAGGCTTTAGCTGCTACCTGTGCTATTATTTCTTGGAAGCCTTTTATGCACTGGAGCTCAACAGAGGGAACTGTAAGCAATTACTCACCATAAAGTACAGAGGCACAACAAAAACCTGAGGACAATACAACCCAGCAGGACCAGGAGTGGACACCACTGTTTTTGCCATATGTTTCCAGGTGAGTGGCGTGGCAAATTGAAGACTGTAGCAGAAATAGTGCTTCAGCAGTTGCAGTGATGAGAAACAGGGTCATCCCTCCACTCTCTTTTCTTTTTCCAGTCCTGCTCTTTATTTTCATACAACACCACCCTCATACAGGCATATCTCAAGAAACTCAAGCTCCCATTATGGGAATGTCTGTAGTTAATATTGAATACTTTCAAACTGAATTTGAGNATCTCAAAAACAGATACATACTAAAGGGTTTTACCCTTTAGTTGAACAACAGAGTCCACTCATTTTCATTCATCATTAGTATTATGGCCAACCACTGCTGCAGGCTATTTTAGGTGTCCTATGCTACGTTTATCCATGTTTTTGTTTAGTCCCGAAGCTGTTGCAGAAAAAAGTCATAAGTCAATAAAGAACAAATGTTTCCTTACATTTCCTTTCATACATAAGAACACATAGGGTTGAATAATATCGACAAAACTTGATACCAGTGGAATGCAAAAATGCAATAAATAATGTGAAACATCGTCGGAACAGTTAGCAGTTCTACATGACTGAAATGTAATTCATACCACTTTATACTATATGCATGGTAATGTGACTACACGTTGCTGACAAAATCATATTAAGGTATAAAGAAGCTTCCTGTCTGGTGCCACTGAATGATCTAGAGCCTCTGCCTTTATCTTGATTTACCTTTGTCTCTTAGTAAATGGGATAATGAATGTGTGCAAAGAAAAAATATCAGCTGCTTCTGTTGGTGTGTTGCAGGAATTCTCTCCAGCAGGAGGCTGCTAATGATTTTCTGAGCAGGGAAAGTGCTGATTTGTGGAGCTAGCCAAGGCTATGGGACACTTCCTGAAGCAGTGGTGTTTATCTTACCTTGCATTTCAGAGACAAATAACAGCAGTTAATTAACACCTGATTGCATTTAGCTGGAAGGCATTCCCAGATGCTCTGCAGTGACAGATATGTCTAATGTCTAAAGAGAGGGTTCTCACTATGATGGAAGTTTGTTTTCACTGTGTCCAGTGGGATTGAACATAGAAGCTGAGATGGTAGTAGGCTTCTAATGCCTTGTCCACACTAGTAGGAATACACAGATGATAGGAAAATGTCTAATCTGAGTATGTGCAGATGTGAGGTACCTTAGAAAGGAAGTTTATGTAAACCATGTGCTTTGATACATTGCTAACAAAACAAGGCTAATTGAAAAATGACTGTTTCTATGGTCACTAAGGGCACTAAGTATGCAGAGGTCAGTCGCACAGTAGTGAATACCAAGTACTATGTCTTGAATGTAGGGGTACTGCCTTTATGTTTTTTTCTGTAGCTATCATAAGACCAAAGACAGCATATCTGACTATCTGAATGCAGTATAACTCCAGTTTCCCTTTCCACACCACAAAGACTCTGTTTCAGGCCAAACCGAAGAAAAATATCTACCTTTAAAATGTATTTGTATTAGCATTAGTTTTCTTTCTGTTTCATTTGGATTTTCATCCTTCCATTTTCCCCTTCTAAGTTTTAAATTTACAGATCCTATTAAACTGTTCCCCAGACACTGAGTGACTTTCTTTGGTCCCAGCCACTATCCCCACCCAACACTCTCTCACTTCTTTAATCTTGAGCTTTCTCAGACGTGCATTTCCAGAAGACGCTCCCCAGTGAGGCCAGTCAGTCATTCATAAACAGTTTCTGAGCTGGCTCCTCCAAAGATATAGCATAGTAATCTACAATAGCAGTTTTGTACCTACGTTTGCTCTAATAGAGGTTCAAAAAAGAGTGAACAGTAAATTACCATGTGTCCATGGTTAGTCCAGATGGATTATTAAAACAAAAAGGATTGGAGAAATTTTCTTTTTTTCCTGCTGTATTGAGCATGTAAATTTTCAGCTGGGCTTTTGTTTTTACACAGCCAACATTTTGCTGCAATTAGTACAATTAAGTGATTAAGCACAAGCAAGAATGTTGTTATACTGAATATCTGCAGCGCTGTGGTTTGCTGCAGGGCGAATGCTGTAGGTAATCACAGCCGTACTGATATTCAGTTCAACTGCACGATTGCGAGTGCAATGTTGCTTTTATATAATAGTTCTCTAAACAAGTAATTAATAGTGACATTTTGGACACAGTATGACCAAATATTCTGTTTATTCTTGCTCCGCTAGAAGAAATAAATCCTGAAGGTGCCAATGCTCACGTTATAGCATGTTGGCTAGCTCGCTTGCTAGCTCACATTGATTTGTACATTCCCTTTAAAGTTGCTTTCATTGCAACTGGTGTCCCTTATTCCTTTTTATCTTCAACTAACTAGCTTTCCTATTTTAAGCCAAAAATTATATTTCTGAAAAGGTATTGTTTGCCATGTCCGCTGATGATGTCGCTATAACACTACTATAGCAACCGTTTCGAACTAGGAAGTGGAATTTTACGTGGCGAACACAGACAAACGGAGTGATACATAGAGTAAAACATTCCAGTGTGGTTATAGGAAATATAGGCATTCTTGGAACGTTGCTCAACCAATCAAATTAGTGGACCAGAACTAACTGTTGTATAATATTCAATATACACTATGTGGCTTAAGATTTATGGACACCTGACCATTGCATATTACATCGCACATCTTTATTTCAGCACTAGTTCATATAGTATGAGTTATGCAGCAGAAGAATGAAGCAAAGCCAATGCAGGCAATCATGACATACTTATTATTTAATTCAGATTTTACCATGATCCCAGTTGTAGGACTTACTCTGGACTTAGTGCTGTTGCAGCTTTGTGGGAATGTCAGGCCTAGTGTTTATGATTGTGTTAGAATTTTAGTTTAATCACTGTAAGCTCTTGGTCAGAGTCAGGGCTAGGTCTGCCTAGATCATCTCTCCACTCAATCTCCCTTACACTGTTCTCTGAGCCCCAGGGAGAGCCAGAGACTGAGCTGCATCTTTCTCGCTCACAGAGGACACCACTGTGACCTTGACCACACTCCAGCTAAATATAACTGTACAAACCAGAACTGGCTTCAAATGGGCCTCGGTATGTGTTCCGTAGGGTCTTCTTCTGGCAAATCTTAAACTGTCTATCAGTCATATGGCCTGGAGGTGCCTGATGTAAATAATAAGCAGTGCTTTAGATATGCAGCATTTGCATTGCTAATGTGACATGTAATAAGCCCTGTTTGCAGTTTGCTGACATGACTGTACATTTCACTAGGAAATGTGAAGGAGGATTTGTTTCTGCATTTTTGCCTTTAAGTTTAATCAGAATTTAATTAAATTACTTCCTTTCACTTCTCATCAGATCAGACTGGTCTTTTTTGTCCGTTCCTTTAATTCAGACGGTGAAATCCATTTGCGAGAAGGAGGCCTTGCTGTTTGCATTGTGTAACAGTTATGTATCAGTTACCAAAAGAATTGTTCTCTTGTGCTAAATTAAATTTAGCAAGCTCTTGTGACTCAGATCACTGACTGATATTGAATGTATTTTCATAGTTAGATTTTAAGATTTTTCCTTTTTCTTCATTGATTAAAATTCAATACGATTTATGGTGTTGTGTGCTGTTACCTGCTTCCAAGTTTGCAGCATGTATGCTGGGTGTAGTACATAAAAATGTCTGCATGCAGTGTGGAGAATGAGCCTTATAAAAGAAACTCATAAAGAATGGATACATGCTTCAGTGGTCATTGATTATTCATTAGCTCAGGAGTAAGCATTTGATTCAAGGCCTTACTTGCCTCATCATAAGAAACATTTATCTTGAACACTATGGGTTTAATTTTTATGACATAACACTTTATATAAAGGCTGTCTATCTAACACCCTCATGCCTTCAAGATGCCTTGAGTCCTATCACCTTACTTGTGCATGGTTGTATTCATTAAAGCCAGTGATTACTATATGGACAATAAATATGCTGTTATCAGAGTGACATATAAAGAAACACTTATTTTGCTATGTTTTAATATCATATTGTGAAATGACTAAAAATAATAATTCTACAAAATTCTATTCTACCAAATAACCATTGCCAGTTGGTCTGAACATATGCATGTCATTAATGGGATAATTTATTTGCAAAGTTTTGTACTAATTTCTAATTAAATTTAAAACTAACAAAGAAAATATGTTCTATTTGAATATAAAACAAACAAACACACAAATGGGTCCTAAATGTGATATTTCATGTAAGTACATTATCTAACAATTTCCAGCAAGCACTAATTGGAATCAAACATTTTTATGGATGAATTTTTTGGAATATAGTGCACTATGTAGGCTTTATTAACACACACACACACACACACACACACACACACACACACACACATATATATATATATATATATATATATATATTTTTTTTTTAAAGTGGAAGGAGACATTTCATATAAGAGATCTACATAACACATTTCAGTCAGGTTAATGTAAAGGCAATGGTTAGGTAAAGACACAGAGCCAGGTCACTTTTGAAACATTCATGAATACCTTATAAATTGTTAATCCTATATGTTATGAATATGTTATGTTGACTCCTTTCATATGTGTGTTACCGTTTGGGCCAGGTTTTAACTTAAGTTTCACAAATATGGCAGATAATATCCAGGCGATTATTTCACCTTATTTTCATATGATGACAAAAAGCATCATTCCCTTATAGAATCAAGAATTAAGCTAAGATGCTAAATTATTTGCATAAATGCATCCAATCTATGAATATTGCATAATTATGTAGTGTAGTGTAGTGTAGTCAGTGTCTACTCTTGACACAGGCCTGTATTATTGTGCTTATGGTATGTTACTTTTTTTAACTGCTACTATTGGTCAACTGTTAGTCTTTTCCTTGTCTCTTAATGGTCTGTTTAAATAATCCACATCATGTGTTTTGATTACTGCTTATAGAATACATCTTGCACTTTCCCTGGAAGATATCCCAGTGCGTCAGTGGAAGGCCCGTGTTTAACATATAGCCAGAGTGTGGCCATAGCCAAAACCATGGAGCTGTTATGGGAGATATAAGAGTTTGTACTGAGAGGATCACAGGCAAGGCTGATGGATGAGCGAGGGAGAGAGGAGATATTGGTCAGATCTTTACCCAGAACCCCTGACTACCTGCTGGGTGTGGGCATGGATTGTGATCAGTCAGTGAAGCAACACTACAAGAAGGGCCATGGTAAACTGGCTGCTGGTCTCTCTTACGCTAGGGGCTACATTAAATAATATACCATGTTGGCATAAAAGTACAAAAATGACTCATGTGGCTGAATCAAAGTCTACTCACGATTTTTTTTTATTTTAACACATTCTTTAATGTTTTCATCTATTAAGGCCAGTTATACTACATGACCTAGCATTAAATATGTACACTATCATTTGTCTTTCCTACATTAAAAAAAAAGTTCTATACACAAGGCAGTTTATGAGGTAGCTTACATTATCTGTTTGTGGGAGAAGGTATTGCATCCATGTGAAAAAAAGGCCAGACTTCCAGCGTACTCTGCTCTTTTGCTGCTGCAAAAACTTATTCACCCAATGAAAATCACTAGCACCTCGGATACATTGTACATTGCTTTCACTCATGTCAGAAAAACAGCAAGACAGAACCTAGAAAGCCAAGTAATTACTTAAGAAAAAGCAACACATACTTAAAGTATATGCATGGGTGGACAGCACGAAACAGCTTGTGCAAAGAAAGCCATCATGTCTGACCAGGATACCAGTGCAAGTCTGGAGTAATGCAGTCTGCATGGGAGACATGAATAGAGAATACTGTATATTCACACTGGGTCATGTCCTTGTCAATTTAAACCAGCTATACATATGATGGCTAGCACACTGATGAGTTATCAATCACACATTAGTGTTTTCTGCTGTGCCATGTGCACCGTATGCATTACTATTCTATATGTGTGCAATTGTAGCTGTACCCAATGGCATCCTGTTTCCTGCCTTGAAGGGATGTTGTTGAGATTGATGACTTTAATCTCTTGTTGTGATATTCTCTATAACTCTTATATGGAATTGTGAGCGTAGACCTCTGATTTTGGTTGTACTATTAGATGTGTATCTGTGTATGTGAAATATCACATATGGTAAATGTGGGTAATCTGTAATGCCTAATGATATATATATGACAGAGATGGATATATATGGCCAAATGTTTGTGGACACCTGACCAGTCACACCCATATTTGTTTGTTGAACATCCCATTCCAGATTTAGTTCCCCCTTTGCGGTTATAATAACTTCCCCTCTTCTGGGAAGGTTAGATTTTGGAACGTGGCCATGGGGATTTGTGCTCATTCATCCACAAGAGCTTAAGTGAAATTGTGCACTGATGTTGAGTGAGGAGTCCTGGGGTGCAGACAGCATTCCAATTCATCCCAAAGGCGTTCCACTCCAACATTGGCAGACCTTGCCTTTGTGGACCTCACTTTGTGCACAGGGGCATTGTCATGTTGGAACAGGTCTGGTGCCCTTGGTTCCAGTGAAGGGAAGTTGTAATGCTTCAGCATACAAAGACATTCAAGACAATTGTGTGCTTCCAACTTTGTGGCAACAGTTTGGAGAAGAACCACATATGGGTGTAATGGTCAGGTGTTCGCAAACCTTTAACCATATAGTGTATGTCTTCTCTAGACATGATAAGACAAAAATTTGTCCCTTGTTAATATATCAACTCAAAATCTTATTAGTTTACATGTACATTAGCAAGCTTGTTTGTGAACTTTGCTAGCTACTAAAGCTAAATAGTTATGGCTAAATAGTTATTATTAACTTAGTCTCTAAAGCCAGACCTCTAGTACATTTAATCATTAAATGCAGCCAAGAATCACATGCGTTCACAGAAATAGGCCTTGTGGAATGACATGACCAACCACAGGCAGTTTCCTAAATATCTTACTTGAAAATGCTCACTGTAATGGTGTTTCTTTTCCTCATAGAAGTTCATGTACATGGAAGTGTGGAGAGCCAATCAGGTTGCAGCCTTCTGAACATCCTGAAAGTTCTGGTCAGAAAAGAGTGCAAAAGTCAGACGCTTTGGGTGCTTTGGGTCTGAGGCTACAACTAACATTATCGCAACTTAGGTGGAAACAGTTATACAGAGCCTTTAGGCATGCACACCCCTTTTTTGTGTAATTGCAAATTTTTATGTGTTTAGGTGAATATAGTGTGGCTATCATTTGACAAAAGAGTCATGGAGAGATTTGGAGTAATGCAGAAAAGTACAGAGACTGGTGCTGTATTTTTGCTCTTATTCTGCCTTTGGTAGCGAGGCACATATTTCTGGACATAGGCAGAAAAGACAGAAGGCTACTCAGGTCTCAGCTCTGTGCTGCTTTTGGGCTCAGTTTGTGTGCAATGAATAATACATGTACTGTACATGTACACACTGAAGGAGGAACTGAACATCACAGAAATGGACCACAGACATGTACAGCTATAGGTTATGACTGCACCATATGCTTTACGTGTACAAGGAAAGAAATGAAAGACTAATGATTAGGATCCCTTTCGAAACTACACTAGTACTGCGTCGCTAGATGCTATGGGGAAAACTCCTTTTTCCCCGATGACTTTACAATCACGCCTTTACAATCACACAGTGAAACTGCATGGCCATTGGTTCGTGCAGTGCAATAAAGTGAACCAATGGCTCGTCAGAGGAACTGCACACGCTTATGGAAAGGAAGCCTACCAGAATGGGTGGAGCCTATCTGGCTATATAAGCGGGCATTGCGCCATAGGATCTCAGATCAGTTCTCCTTCAGTGACAAAGATTTTCTCTCTGCTGAGCTACGAGACTTGAAGCCGCTCGCTGCTGACATGCCTAGCTGCGGACAAGAGCTACTTGCTTGCACCGTCCTGCTGTTCCCGCTGATCTTCAGGCCACCTTCAGCATCCGGCGCAGATACGAGCTTGCCCCTTGCCGCCATCTGGCAAGCTAAAAGAGCTAAAAGAGCCTTTTTTTCTCTATAAGAGCAAGCGGCGTTGTTGCAAATGCCGTGCCGTCATTGAAGCTTGTGTAGAACTGCCCTGCATGCTGACGATGGCCACTCAGTGCGTTTCCTGCCTGGGCAGATCCCATGCAGAAGCTGCTATGACAGAGATGGAATGTTCACACTGCGTGAGCAAGAGTCTCTCCTCTCTGTGTGCTCGGATTGCTTTCTTTTCTGAAGGCGACTCCCATGAATGCTTCCTGCTGGGAAAAAAGGGCTATGAGAGGCTACCTCTGCTGGATGAGTCAGTGGCCGCACACCTCTGCCCGCCCACTGTCATTGGATGGATGGAGAGTGAAGGTCTCGCACCCCTCGAAACTGTGCAGGACAACGTCTGCCCTTGCTGGATGAGCTTACTCCTCAGCTCTGCACTCCATGGCCATGCTCCAGATATTTCAGGCCAGACTCCTCCAAGTTATGGATGAGTTGGGGCCCGATCCTGTGGCTTTTAAGGAGCTGCGCAGTGCAACGGACCTGCAACGGACCTTCAAGCAGCGAAGGCGACGGACCTAGCCATCAGGAGGTCAATGGCCAATTTAGTGGTGTCGGAGTGCCACTTAACCTTACGGAGATCAAAGAGGCGGACAAGGGTCCTTTCCTCAACTCTCCGGTTTCTGCTGCACAGAAGCAATCCCAGGCAATGCGACACTTCTTGCTGAAGCGCTCAAGCTCTGTGAGTGTCACCAGTCACCCCAACCCGTGCTTGCACCTGCTCTTCCTACTCAAAAGCCTGGGCCTCCGCACCGCTCCCACTCTGAGACGCCAAGGATCCCGGCCCAAGCTGACACTGGATCCTGTGCCTCAGGTGTCATCCTGATCTACTAGACAGGAAGAGGAGGGGGCGAAGTCTGGAGGCCTCATGGCCTCAGCATCACCAGTACTACGGTTGGGCCTGCTTCATATGAGACCCCTTCAGTACTGGCTGAAACCAGTGCTGCCCAGTGCGTGGCATCACGGTTGCCTTTGTATCAGGGTGACCCAGTAGTGGCTCTGGCCTCCTGGAAGGACCCCCAGTGGTTCAAACAAGGCGTATCCATGGGCATTGTTCACAGAAGGAAGGTTGTCTTGATTGATACTGGTCGGTCGCAGCAGGCAACTGCCTCGAGATGTCGAGCCCTTCAGACCTTCTTGTGGGACCTGAAAGGGCACCACGTGCTAGTCCGCTCGGACAGCATGACAGTGGTTGCGTATATAAATTGCCAAGACTCTCCTCGAAATGCCTATTTGAGATGGTAAAATGCCTCTTGGAGTGGGCACATCTCAATCTGCGGTCGTTGAGGGCAGCACGTGTCCCTGGGTTGGTGAACCAAGGAGGAGACATGCTATCTTGGAGCAGCATTTCCTCAGAGGAGTGGATGCTCCACCCGCAAATGGTTCAGAAAATCTGGGAGGTCTTTGGCAAGGCAGAGGTCGACCTCTTCGGCTCAAAAGACAACTCTCACTGCCTGATGTATTTTTCGAAGAGTGAGGATGCGTTAGCCCACAATTGGCCCAACCTTCTCCTGTATGCTTTACCCCGATCACTCTGATCCCTCAAGTAATCCTCTTAGTGGCCAACTTTGGTTCTTGGAGCTATCTCAGATGCTTACAGCAGCCCCGTGGCCCATTCCCCTGAGGCAGGACCTCCTCTCTCAGGCGAACAGGACAATTTGGCACCCCCACCCCGAGTTCAGGGTGTCGCCCCATCCACGAGACAACTCTTTGCCCTTAAATGGTCGGTCTTCTCTGCCTGGTGTGCAATTCACGGCGAAGACTCTATTTCCTGTGACATATCAGTGATATTGTCCTTTCTACAAGAGCTGTTGGACAAGGCCCTCTACCGTCCCTGCGTGGGACCTACCCACGGTCCTGAGGGCCCTCAAGGGGTCCCCTTTCGAGCTGCTACAGTCTGTGGACCTAAAAATCCTATCGTTAAAGTCCGCTCTGCTACTGGCGTTAGCATCGATCATGTGACTTACAGGTGCTCTCGGTGAGCCCTGCCTGCCATGAGTTTGGGCCTAATGACTCCAAGGTCGTCCTAAAGCCAAGGCATAGTTACGTTCCGAAGGTGCTCTCCACCCTGTTTAGAGCACAGGTTATCACTCTCTCAGTGCTTCCTCCATCTGAGGAAGACCTGGAGTTGAACCTTCTCTGTCCAATCGTTCCACTTTCTTGGAACGGTGTGATTGTATTGGTTCCCCATAGCATCTAGCGATGCAGTACAAGTGTAGTATCGAAAGGGAACATACTCGATTACTAACGTAACCTTGGTTCCCTGAGATACGGGAACGAGTACTGTGTTGCAGGCCGTGCCATGATGCTGCACAACTCAGAGTCGTCACTTTAGTCACTTTGACCTGAGATCCTATGGTGCAATGCCCGCTTATATAGCCAGATGGCTCTGCCCATTCTGACAGGCTTCCTTGCCATAGGTGCGTGCAGTTCCGCTGCCGAGCCATTGGTTCGCTTATTGCACTGCACAAACCAAAGGCTGTGCAGTTTCACTGCGTGATTGTAAAGGCTTCAGTCATCTGAGAAAAAGGAGTTTTCCCCATATAGCAACACAGTACTCGTTCCCATATCTCAGGGAACCAAGGTTATGTTAGTAACCGAGTATGATTTGTCACTTGAGTTTCGTTCTAATGTCACTAGAGTTTCATTCTATTGCCATTAAAATGTAACTGGTGCATCTATAATACAATAAAGGACTTCACTGCTATCTCACATTCGCTAAGGTGTCTGCAGTGAATGGAGAACTATGTGCAGATATGCAGATGTGCAGGATAAGAGTTAAGATAAGCAAAATGATTGACCTGTTTAAGACTAATATTAATGTTAATTAAAGTGAGGTAAACAAAGTAAGGTTAAGTAAAGTAAGACTGATATATACTGCTGTATATTGGACATACCATTTTAATAAGCATTTTGCAGCAGCAAAGCATAATGGTGCATAAAAGCATAATGCACACACTGTATATCTGCAATATATGTGCAAGCTGAAGGTTTTTCAAATGCTCTGTTTCAGCTCATACTCACCCACACACAACTCTCTACAAACCTGCAGTATGGGACTCACACTTTTGTGTATGTGTGTGTGTGTGTGTGTATGTACAGTACTGTGTATATATATATATATATACACACACATACATACACACACACCATACATTCATGCAGTTATCCTATCAGCCAATCATGCAGCAGCATCACAATGCCATATATATATATATATATATATATATATATTATATATATATAACAGACCACATCCATGGATGCACAAGAAACAACAACCATTCTTATTAAACTTGGGCGTGGTTTATAGGAACCTTTGCAAAATCTGCCCAGAGGCCCAGAGGTCCTGAGGCACAGTGCATAGCTCAGCTGGATGGACAAGTCAGCACCTCCATCCAGCACACTCTCTGCTGAGGAAGGAAGCATTTGGCTGAAGGAAATTGAGGTGCAGAGCCAGGTTATTGCCAAAGCAATTAATATAAATGAAATTTGTATGCAGATGAGAGCTACATTGGACAGAGGGAACAAGCACCAGATAGAGAAGTTGTCACTGTGGCAAGTACACAGGAGGCTATCTGCATTTCTTTATAAATTCCCATCGGCATAAACAATTTATCCTACATCATCATCTGTGTGCTTGACTTTGACTTTATCATAAGGAGACTGAATTTCAAATACAGCAGTATCCAAAATGATCCTCTTTCACTTTATGGTCATAAATGATTCAAAGCATCAGAAATATGCAACAATTACAGTGTAGATAAGGTGGTTATAGGAGCACAAAAATCTTTCTAAGAAGCAGTGAGATCGACTGACTGTGAAAGTCTATATTATATCCTTCACTGTCCCAGTGCTTGGAGTTTCTTTCATTCTGTGTGGCTGCATCTGCAATGCGTCGTGTTTTTTATAGGCTTGTTAGGGTTGTGTGTACATAGTAAAGGTAGGAAGATATTAATAAGTTATAAGTAGTGGTGCCAACAGTTAACACAAAAATCCTTGTAAGCAGATGGAACAGCTCCTTCCTAACAGCATTACTGATAACAAACGTATTGATTAAACTGATGATTTACTGCAGTATGCTGAAATGTGTGTATTTAAAATACCAGAGGAGTCTTCAAGCTTAAGCTTCATATAATTGTTATAAAATTAACATAAGTGCATATTTGCTCTGTAGTCTGGCCCATGTCCATATTATACTGTACAAAAAAAACACTGTCTAGACCTGTAGTGAAAGACAATTACCTTTTATCAACTAATTTGAGGAAAAAGAAAAATTATATTTTAGCAAAAAATTGTACTCAAGTGAAATTATGGCTTATGAGTCAGAATCTTTCTTAGTTAAAAGTGGAAGTATCTAGCCAAAGCTGTATTCAAGTGAAAGTTAAAAAGTTGCTACTTTTAACTGTGCTCAAGTATTAAAAATATAGTTGAGAATTAAAACTTGAGAACTTGTATTACTTACATTTCTACTTACTTGTATTTCTAAAGTGGTTACAAGCAACCACACTGTTTTGCCTGAAAACATTATTCAGTCTCTGTAGCTTTGCTGGTCATATGCATGACTAATGCTACATAGTTTTCCAATGAACTAATTAGAAGTATATTATCCTAGAAATAACTTATATTTACCAACTAATATTTACCAACTAGAATTTGACTTGCTGCCTGGCCAGTTATGCTAGCTACTGGAAATTACTACTAGCTACTTTTCCACCCATGCTTATTTATTATTATTTGTTTTAGTTGTTCCTAAGGTATATATAAAAATATATAAGATATTTGTACATCTGAACATCAGTACACCATAAAAATGGTTTATTTCACAAATAGATCTGCACAAACTCTACTGGGTTTTAACTCTACTGGGTTTTCTCTGTAGGGGTTGAAATTAACGGATATTTGGAACTTTTTTCTTCTTCTTTTTCCCAGCTATACAGTGGGGTCCAAAAATCTGTGACCACTAGTGAAAATGCTTATATTTTACATTTGTTTCTAATTTAATGCAATAGTTTTCGTTAGAAATGATATTATTGACAAAAACTTTAGTGAAAAGTAGAATCTTTTAAATAATTAAATGAATTTCAGAGTATCTTAGGATTTGGGATGTCTCCTTTTTGCTTTAACTTGAGTGGAGCTGGCATGGACTACACAAGTTTGTGCAAAACCTTATGATTCATTTTAGATCAGATCCATCAGAGTGTCATCTGAACACCTGCCTCAGTAGAAGAGATCAGGCATGAGAAAAATCTGACCTCCTATACAAAGTAGTTAACATGGTCAATGTCACAAATTTGCTTACTTTTAAAAAGGGATCTAGAAGTAGTGCAGTATCTTGCATATTAAATTTTACAATTTGAAAAAAACAAACAAAAAGAACAGACGTTCAATGTGTTCAAGCCAAAGTCCGGTGTGACCGCTACTTAATAAATAACAGCACCATTACAACATTACAGAGACACAGTCTTGCCTTTTTGTTTTCTGTTGGCTCACAAGGTCAAGGTTTGAGAATCCACAAGCTCATTTTTTCAGGTTTGGTCTGATTGCTGCTTTAAAAGCAGAAACACATGATTTTAGTGTCTGCTATAAGCATGTTAGACCATGTTGTGCAACATGAACTTATATGTCCTCTATTTCTCATTTTCTTTCTCTGTAACTTGTTTGTGCACCTCTTCCCCAACGCCATATCACACAGTACTACTACCTACTATAACTACACACACACACACACACACACACACACACACACACACACACACACACACACACACACATACACACACACTTCGCACTTACACATCACAGTTATCTGCAGAGTGTAGTACTATTCCATATTGATGAACACATTTGTAACCCAGCTTTTCTCAGCAGGTTAGATCAGCTGAGAGTCCTCAAGAGTCAATTTTCCCTTCACAAAAGCCCTCAGCATCTGTTGTAAAGTGGCATCCACTTCAGTTAGAGTAGCCATGTCATTTGAGCAGTAACAGCAAATGACTTTTATTGTACATCCCATTGCTTATGTGGTTCAGGGCTGCTCATGTGTTTGCTTTGGGAATGTGTGCTTTGCACTGACCGAGGAAAATAATTATTATTTACTTTCTTAATGGCTTTCTTTTTGTTATGAAATCCCATCTTTGAAATGTGGTTGACTATTTCAGAAAAAAAAAACCAAAACAAAACAAAACATGGGTTTCTTCAGATGGAGTAGCTGTGATAGAGTAGAAAAAGACTGTGGGTGCTGGTACTGGAAGCTGGGTCAGTCCTCCCTCTAACAATGTATGTGTGTGTTTCTTGATCCTGTTTTTAGGACTAGCTGAGAGTAATAACACTTCCTCCACAGTAAACCATCTCCCATCCCTCAAACTACTGCGTTTTGACAGTTAAAGCTCTTTATGAGAAAGTCTAAGTCTCTGAGCAGAGACTCAACCATGAACTACAAATCATTAGAGTTTACAGAAAATACTCTCAGTTTGATTGTCCTATCTTGGATTTGGCATTTTAAATCCCTTAATTGCACTGACATATTTGTGTACTGTGAGTTCCACTGAAATGCCTCAAACAGAAAGCCAAAAAAAAAAACAACCTATGATGCTGCAATATTAAAGAGAAATAAATAGATATTCTTTCACTTTTATTGTTTGGAGGAAGTTGTGGAAGGAAACTCATTAAGTGAGGTTTCATGGGATAGCCAGAGGAGCCAGGGAGGATGTTGGTACAGGTTATGGGGAGGGCTTAAGGTTTTCAGTTTTCTCCTCCATAGGCAGGGTGCTAAGTACTCTACAGAGAGCAGTCAGGCATTTCTTCTAGTGTTGGCCTGTAAAGTAGGCCAACAGCTGCTTCTCCTCCCCATTAGCATTTTTACTTTGAAGCCAAATGCCCCGTTATTTTGCTGAAGATATTTAATACATTAATATGCATGCACACATTTAACCTGTTGTTGCACACTTGACTGTTGCTGATGGAGTGCTTCTTAAAGAGAAAAACAACAAAACAAGAAAAAATTAAAGAAATCTATCATGTTTGGTGCTATACCCCAGGGTGGGTTTATGCAATTATTTCTCATAAAAGCTTTCAATGTGAGCAGGAGGCGTGCAGAAGCATGTGTGAGATGACAGATGTGTCCATCCTTTGTTTGTTCTTTGCCCCAAAAAATCCCTGTGATCTCTTCTGAGCAGACCGTACTGTGTTGTATAATGATATGTGTGATATGCTTCTGATTATCAGTCTGTATGTATGTTTGCTCTTTGATGTACTAGATATATTGCGTTTTCATTGAAAGAGGATCTGCCTTTCTTTTTTCTTTGCTCCAGTAAAAGAAAAAAAATCTGTTTAAAGACAACAAGCTACAAAACCAGCCAGAGAATTGGTATAAGCTTTATGCATGCATGCATTCTGCAATTTTTTTTCCTTTTCTCTGCCTTGCCTCTATGCCTTAAACTGTGTTCATTTCTTGTTCGGTAGGACGGGAAACATTCTGTAGTGCTGACTTGAATGCCTGCATGAATTGCCTATTCTGTTACTAGATAAAAATTGCACTTGTAGTATTTATCTAATATTAGATAACAATAGCATATCATTATTATAATATCATCCTAATTTTTAATAGAACTGAAGCCAGTTGGGTAATTTATCAGTTACAAGTTCCAGATGTTTACTAAGCCTTGCTAACTAACTAATGGGTGGGTGTTAGCTGATAGCATGGATTTCTTGAAGGAAGAAAGATCTGCCCCACAGGAATCCATGGGAATAAATAACAATGTTTTGGGTTTCTGCTTGGTTACTTACCCTCCCACAAGAATATTCATGCTTTTTCAGTCATCTATCCCTGTGGGAAGGCCCAAGATAGAGTTCCACACAGCTAGAAGAGCTTATGTGTTTGTTTATTGAGTGACTTGGAGAGAACAGGACAGATTATAGTAGCAGATGCAACGGAGGAAAAGAAAGAGTCGTCTCATTATAGAGATGGTAGACAGCACGGAAGAATAAAAAAGTTAAGATTTGGACTCTAACAATGTAATACACTCAGCTCATAGACACACACACACACACACACACACACACACACACACACACACACACAAAGTTGATTAAAGACTACTAGTGTTCAGTTTCCATCTGTCAAAAGACAGAACATGCTGCTACATATGTCAGTACCCTGGTGTGCATGTGGGTGTGTGTGAAGTTTTCTGAGAAACTTCTGAGTAAGTTCAGAATAAGGCACACACAATGTGAGAGCAGGGGTGTTTCATTAGAGCTAACAACACATGTAGCACCTACTGCAGGCAGGCCCAACACTAAACACCATTATTTTTCTCCACATGCGCAACTCGACCTCTGTTATCTCTCACATTTTGCTGCTGGATTATCGCTTTAAAGTTGATGTTCTTAAGCAGGGATGGGCAATATTTCTGATAAATTGAAAACTTTCTATTTTTATTTTATATATTTTGCATTTTGTAATATTAATATATATTAATATACAGAAAATAATTTGTATGATTGCATTTTTTAAGCTGAAGCTCATTCTGTTTCTGATTATAAGGGATAGAGCATCATGCACCATAAGAGCATCAGAGATCCTCTCCAAGTAGAACTTCTCTGATAGAATTAAAGACTAACACCTTGTGTAACAGACCAGACTCAGATAGAGAGTGAGAGCTTTAATACAAAGTTTGAGCATACATGTTGAAATCACAAACCAATGCAATGTCAGTAATCAGAGCAAGCAGTAACAGTACACTCCGGCCAAAGGACAGTCCTAAAGAGTAAAACAGAACAGGTAAAGGTTTGTATACAGCATAAATGGTCAGTAGGACACCACAATGTTTGGCAAAACTTCGCAATGAGTGAGTGACCTTGGGAGACAGTAAGTGAATTGGGACCTCTATGAAGTTGGCACCCCATATAAATAAATTGTCACCAAAACTATACCATTTGTTTGTGCTGTGTTTGTGCCGAAAAAACGAACGTTTATCCTGGTTTGGCGTTCAAGATATTAAACATTCTTTTTTTTTTTTGGGCTGTGTGTCGTCACTCTTCACCCCATGTTGTCCAAATCGTATCAAATTGGTGCCGTTCACCATTAAAACAAACCCTGTAATTACTTTCCTTCCCGAGATATAACAAGAAGAATTTTGGAAGCAGTGACGTCACTCTCCACCCCATGTCGTTTAAATCAATACAAGAAGAACGTTTTCAGGAGCGCTGACGTCACTCTCCATCCCACGTCGTCTAAATCGCTTCTGTTTTGTGCCGTAAAAAGAAACATCACTTGTTCCCATCTTTAAACATTAGCTACGTTTAGACTTCACGCGGCGGTGCGCAGACCGATCGGCGTACACACCAAAGTACCGCGAGAGCGCAGTTCTGCGATCAGAGCACAAACGAACGTCCCCGGTTAGAAGCGATTTAGACGTCGTGGGATGGAGAGTGACGTCAGCGCTCCCGAAAACGTTCTTCTTGTATCCCATGAAGGGAAGTTACATTGTTTGTTTGAACAGCACAAACCGGAACAAATTGAACACAAACCAACAGCGCCGGTTTGGAGCGATTTGGACGACATGGGGTAAAGAATGACGTAACGGCACCTGAAGGAAGGTTAGTTGTTTGTTATAGTTAAGAAGAAAATCCTTGTAACCGCGTTTCTTTTAACAGCACAAACAGGCACAATTCGAGCACAAACGAATGCCACCTGTTCTGGGTGATTTAAACGACATGGGGTGGAGAGTGGCGTCACTGCTCCCAAAATTCTTCTTGATATATCTCGGGAAGGAAAGTAATTACAGGGTTTGTTTTAATGGCGAACGGCACCAATTTGATACGATTTGGACGACATGGGTGTGGAGAGTGACGTCACACAGCCAAAAAAAGAATGTTTAAAATCTTGAACGCCAAACCAGCACAAAACGTTCGTTTTTGCAGCACAAATCAGCACAAACAACACAAACGAATGGTACACTTTTGGTGACAATTTATTTATATGGGGTGCAACTTCACGGAGATGAATTGGGAGGGTTCGGCAGAGGTTGCATTTGAACTTTATGTACCATGACCTTTGCTGATATGGAGGAGTAATGGTGTAGTATTTCTATAACCCCTTAAAGTCCCAATTATTATTCAGTTATTCACATTAAAACATTAGTCTGCAACTGCTGTAAATTATTCAATTAATACAGTGGAACTAACAGGAAAGGTATGAAGTTATGAGAATGAGGAGTCTAAGTCTGGACTTGCCAACAGATCCTGGGAGTTTAAGGTAGAAGTTTAAGGTAGAAAGACATAGACATAGAAAGGTCATTCTTATTAACGAGGGAACTGTTATTGCATCTGGTGTAAACTGGGCTTTATTCATTCATCTTTGGTAAATGCTTTATCTTGGTCTGGGTTATTTATTTGTGGTTACTTCTTTCTTTATATTTTGGAAAATAGACCCAACTAAGTTCATTAGAAAATATCACAGGTGGATACAAACAAAAGTAAATGAGTGGATGAAGAGAAAATGTAAACAGATTGAAAACCATTGTTAGTTGGTGATTAAACTGATGTTACACGCATACCTGTCTGTTTCCTGGGAACTCAGATCTTCAGAATCAGAATCAGAAACAATTTATTGCCAGGTACAGTAAAGGACACTCTACAGTACTAGGAATTTGTCTTGATGTAAGGTGCAAACATCATGGATGAGTGGATGATGTGCTGCAGCTTGGCCTTGTCTCTGGCAGTGGCTGCAGCAAACCAGACTGTGATGGAGGAAGTGAGAATAGATTCGATGATGGCAGTGTAGAAGTTGACCATCATCTTCACAGGGAGGTGAAACTTCTTCAGCTGCTGCAAGAAGTACAGCCTCTGCGGAACCTTTTTGGTGAGGGAGCTGATGTTCTCTTCCCACTTAAGCTCCTGGGTGATGGTGGTTCCCAGAAAGTGGAAGGTCTCAACAGAGGTCATCGGAGTGTCACAGAGGATGATGGGTGGGTGGGGGGCTGGGTCCTTCCTGTAATCCACTATCGTCTCCGCTGTCTTGAGAGCATTGAGCTCCAGATTATTCATGCTGCACCATGACACCAGACGCTCCATCTCAATTCTGTAGGCCGACTCGTCTCCACCAGAGATGAGGCTGATAAGGGTGGTGTCATCTGCGAACTTCAGAAGTTTGACAGACTGGTGTCCAGATGTGCAGCTGTTGGTATACAGAGAGAATAACAGAGGAGAGAGGACACAGCCTTGGGGGGATCCAGTGCTGATGGTCCGGGAGTCCGAGACATGCTGCCCCAGCATCAAGAACTGCCATCTGTCTGTCAGGAAGTCTGTGATCCACCTGCACAATGAGTCCGGCATGTTCCTCTGTGAGAGTTAGTCTTGGAGCAGAGATGGGACAATAGTGTTGAAGGCAGAGCTGAAGTACACAAACAGTAACCTGGCATAGGATCCTGGGGAATCCAGATGCTGGAGAATGAAGTAGAGGGCCATGTTTACAGCATCGTCTACAGATCTGTTGGCTCTGTAGGCAAACTGCATGGGATCCAGAAGAGGGTCTG
>CM074947.1:13943820-13972414 GCA_037577455.1 Pangasius macronema
AAAGAAGAAGAAGAATTAAAAGTAATTTCTGGTTACAGTGCATCATAATTCAATTAATATTGTTATCCTTATGAATTATAATACTATTCGAATTTGATCCATATTGTAATTAATATCATCATCAGGGAAAATACAGACTTTAATTTAAGCATCCATGATGTTCAGACATGATAATTTTATAATGACAATATCATTCATCACAACAGTTCCATATCATGCTGATGAACAGTTTATTAAAACCTTATAATTTCTGTTATTAATATGTTTACGATTCTCCACCCAGGAGACCTTTGTGTGGACAGTTGTAGAGATGCGCAAGGACGAGAGTGCTAATTTTACACCGGTGGCACTGCGTGCGCTTGTTAAACATTCATATTGTACGTGCACGTATATGTATGTATAAGGAAGTCCGTTCACCTCAAGCCTCTCACCTGCGGATGAACAGATGGGTGCCGTGGCTGGCCTCCCTCTCACCTCTGTGCTCACTGTGCTTGTACTCTGGCACGCTGCTGTGATTAGCAGGTGAGCTGAGCTCTTTGCAGTTAAACCCAGACAGGCCACACTTTAGCCTTCTGTCTCAAACCAGTCAGCATGTTTGGCCAGTCCAGTACCCCTTTACTAGAGTTCATCCACAGTAAGCTGATCACAGCCTCTGTCTGTATATGGCAGCAGTGACTCAGGTTTATCTGTCGTGGCATAGTGCCCTAACGCAGCATGGGCAACGGTTATGAGGATTAAGGAAACAGATGGACGCCATGCTGACTGGTGCAGGTTCATTAACTCTCTTTTGCGGTTCCTCAGAACTGCACCACTCCATCACCCCATTTCGTAGTGTCTCGTCTCGTTCTGCACACTGAACAGCTATGTGAAGGAAAACGAGCAGCAAGGGCAACTGCAGGAGTGGAAGCCGTGAAGATGTCTATTGATCCGATGGCTGAAACGTGGGCTGGATCATTCTGCTTGATCGATTGATTTTGAAGTGAGGGACTTTTAAAAGACTGTTGATGTGTATCTGTCAGAGTGCATCTCCCATCAGGGTTTGCGTATTGTGACTGTTTGAATCTTTATCAGCAAAGAGCTGATGCAGTGAGAGAGAAAAAAAAAGCGTGGTTTGAGCAGAGGAGCTCATTGTGAGCATGTTCAATTTGATCTGGAAAAGGATCCTGGGATGGGCTAAACAACATTAAACTCACAGACAAGTTACCCAATCCTTTTCCTCTATACACACAGGCACACGCAGTATTTCACGTGCTGTGTATGCTGAAAGGATATCTGAAATTAGCTTCCGTTTCTCGCGTGTAATGAGCCCCAACATCTTCCCCTGTGGCATCAACGGCTTTCATGGACTTGGTTATCTGCACAGTATGAAATTTCCTTTTCCTAAAGAGCAAAGCAAATCAAAATTGGTATTCTGCTGACATGTCAAAGTCTCAAACGTTGGCTGTCATAACAAAACGTTCAAATCTTACGCATTACAAAAAAATCTCAGGCTTAAAGTAAAACAAAAACAACAACATATCAACTAATATACACCATATGCCCAAAATTATGTGGACCTCTGACCGTCATACACACATGTGCTTGCTGAACATCCCATTCCAAAGTGGGAATGACTGCTGCTGTAACAGCCTCCACTCTTCTGGAAAGGCTTTCCACTAGAATTCGGAATATGGCTGTGGGAATTTCTGCCTTTAGTAGCATTAGCAAAATGCTACTAAGGTGAAAATTCCTGCCCCACAGTCTGTGTTCCAGTTCATCCCAAAGGTGTATAGTGGGAGGTCAGGGCTCCATACAGGCCAGTGAAGTTTTAGTTTAAGTTCATGTTTTAGCACTGTTATTTTAGACTACTGGAATTCTCTGAGCTTGAGAGGTATGAGAACACACAGCCAGTATATACAGAAAAATATACTTTGTTTTGTAGATATCGCTATTTTACAGCTTAAGATTTACAAAAAAATCCACTGATGACTCATCGGGCACTTGGGGTATACTAAAGTTTTGCCCAGTTAAACAGTCTGTAGATAGCGAACGTCATTCCCACATAAATATGAATCCTATCAGTTAGTAATCTAAAGTAGCAGCTAGCTAACTAGCTCATGGAAGGCCTGTGTTTTTCGATTAATCTTCCTCCTGCACCCTTTCAAAACAGTCCCTCCGTTGCCATTGGCTGTTCCTCCATAATTTCCTATTTCAAAAGGAAATTGGAACATATGGAATTAAATCCTGGCCCTCAAGTCATTTCACGGGCGCTTTAACAGTAACTGCTCATAATGCTTGTTAATATAATGCTCCATAATGGAATAGCATAAGGCTGCATTGATTGATCCGGGCCCTGAGTGCAGGCTTTAAGAAGACGTGCAGACACACGGACACGCAGCCAGCAGACATATTAGCAGATTGCGTCGATGGCTTTGTGTGGGTCCCCACACTCCTGTCAGCGGAGCTGTCTGGGCTGAAGGCTGCTGCCTCTGTTCCTAAAGCGTGAGCAGGTGGTCGCAAACACGTGGGACAACTGTGGCTCAGTTCTGGAGTTACAGAATATACTTCACATGTTTATACTGCTCTGTTCATCCGAAAAATAGAAAAGCATTCCTCGAGTATACTCTCATATACGCGTGGTTACGAGGAGGCTGGAGTGCTTAGTCTTGCACTTCAGATCCAAATCACAATTTGTTCCCTGCTTTAATGAGATGTCATAGAAGTGCCACCTGTGAGAAATCTTCTGACAGCACTTTATGATAACATCACAAAGCAGTTGTGCTCTGTTTTTCTTTATTTGTCTCATTATAAAACAAATCAGAGGTTGAAAGGAGAGAGAGAGAGACATGGTGAATCACGATGACAGCTATTCCTCAGTCATTTACAGCTTGCGCACGAGCGAGCGGGTAGCTCATGATTCCGTTGCTGCCTAGAAACTCTTGATTAAGTGCCGGGCTTTTTTTTTTTTGTTCTTGATTTAGACTACCGAGCATGAGTGACAAGACTGTATTGAGTGTTTGTGTGTGTGTGTGTGTGTGTGTGTGNGTGTGACTGTGTGTATTTGACAGCATCTGTTCACACTGCATTTAAGTGAATGTGTGTAGCTTTGTGACTGACAGTTATACAGTGGTGTGGAGTGTGTAAATCTGATTCTATGAAAAAAAAAAAAAACTTCATGGTTGCACAGATGCATTAGCACAACAATTTACACTTCTGTTCTAGAGACACAGACGCGCAGAGAATAATGAAGTCCAATTGACTGGAGCCACAATGACTGCCACAGACTAGACACACAGGGAGGGGGAAGAGAAAGACAGAGAGGTGAGGCACAGAGTAAACAGGATATACAGGAACATTAGGTCTCACCCCTCCCTCCGTCTCTCTTCTCCCGCTCTCTTTCCTCTTCTTTCAACAAGAAGGGGGCAATTACATGGCTGTGTCTTGCATGTCTTTCATCTGCTGTGGGCAGCAGTGGTGAAATAAAGGACCTCTCGCATATAATTACACACAGACATCCTGGAAGAGGGCATCTGTCGCAGCGCACAACAGAAAGGAGTCCTAAATGCCGTTGATGTAAATGGCGAGATAAAAAGACCAGTTGGACTCGTTTGATCCCGAGAACTTGTGTCTTCTGTCTCAGGGCTTAGCACGGTGATACTTATTTCATCAGTCCAGACAGGGCAGTAACCAGAGCATATACGTCAAAGGCTTACCGAGCTCTCCTCGGAAGCAAATTATAGTGTTTGTAGGCAATTTAGTTGTTTTGAAGAATTTAAGACGACTTCCATCTGGCTCCTTTAATTTCAGCTTATCCCATGAACGCAGAGTGTCTTAAATGCGATTTTGCAGCATTAACTGCCATTGCTTACTAAACTAGCTGCGTGTGGGTGTAACTTCAAATCAGGAGAGAAGGGCAAATACAGACGGAGAAGCTCGCAAGGGGCAAAGTTTATTCAGTCATTACCAAACATATCATGAGTACACAGTTTCGATGTGAAGAGTGTTTGTGCCCGTTTTTGTCTGTAATCATATTGGTTATTTCCGCACATGGAGTATCTTTGAAGAGATGGAGCGCACTGCACGAATGGAGACCGCGCAGCAGAGTTCAGCGTGGGTCTCGGATGAGGTCTGTGTGTGGTAAAACACTGCTGCTGGTCTTTTGTGTCTTCGCTTTAGAACTCCTGCCCTTGTTTAACTTCTGACCCCATAAAGAAGCTGGATGAAAAGAGCTAAAGTGGTGGGTGGGAATATATATGGAAAAGATAGACATGAGTGTAATTCAGTAATGTTGTAGTTCAACATTGGACTTATACATTTAATGGTGAAGGGTTGTGCTTGTTGGATTTTTCGCCCATAGCTGCATTATGTTTCCTGGTTGTATCGCGATACATGGTCCTCAGCCATCTGCATTCGTCCCTTCATCCATTGCCATTGTAGGCTTTTTAGCCCGAGATTTCGGATTAACTTCGAGCTCAGAGAGGATGGATGAGAGAGGAGAGTGGATCAGACAGGACTACACACAGCAGAGAGAGAGACTGGCTCTCGGATTAGTGCCCTTTTAATGAAATGGTACTGTCTACCTCATCACCTACAAATGCACACAAAACCAGGAATTCAACCCCCACATCATCAGTTTTTCCTCACTTTTTTTTTCTGTTTATTCACAGGATTATGGGGCCCTAATCTCTTTCAACCATAATTCAGATTAGATTTTGTATTATTTTTATTGCAGGGCCTGTATCCAGCATTCCCAAAGGATTGTCTGACTCGCTGGGCAGCCATACCACTCAGAAAATTGATTAAAACTCTCAACCATGTCCTAGATTCCAAGGACACTGACAGTAAAGAGATGCATAAAAACAGTATGATGATAATGAGAAAAATATAACATCGTCTGCTAACATGGATTGGTGCTACTCTGGTGCTACCATAACCGCCTGTGACATTAGAAATGATTGCTTTTTTGATGTGTGTGGTCCTATGACCTGATAGAAAGAGAGAGACACTGGAAGAGATGGAAAATGAGGGAGGGGTAGAGATACAGAGAACAGATCTCGAATAGATAGGTCATGTGAGAAAATAGACAGAGGTCAAGCGATGAGGTCCTATGATTCAATTCAGTTCAACAGAGCTTTTAACAATAGACAATGACACAATGAAGCGGAAATGCGGATGTAGATTTAGAGCCTTAATAAGAAAGCCAGAGGTGACAGTGGCAAGGAAGAAGACTGAAAGGAAGAAGACTGAAANAAATGGAACCCAGCCTCTTCTGGGTGACACCGGATAGTGGAATTAAACATCATTTCAGTATAGGTGTGGAAAAAAAAGAAAAGCCAAACAGTACCAGGTGTGTTGAAAGGATGTTCAGTATAACCATATTGTGAAGGAGAGTCCTGGAATGAGCACAGGACTGACTTTAAACAGCAGAGATCAGCGTCTAAACATCCCACACACGTCTTCAGGAGAATGATAGAATTACAGGGCAGAGGAGAGACAGACAAAGAAGTTTAAAGTTTTGCTACTACAGGCGAATAACTTTAAAAAAAAAAAAAAAAGAAAGAAGAAAATTGCAGGCAGAAGGATAATGATGGTGCACCCCAGTAGATCAAGGACAAGTGGGTCAAGAACCTGTCTGACAGGGAACTTAGCTGGGCTGAGTGGAGGGATTAAAGTTTGTGATTCCACCCCGGCACATCCCCGTAGTGGATCTCATCACAACATCATGAATCTAACACCTGCAAGAACAGCATGTCAGATACCATTACATTACAGCACCGGTTGGGGTTTCTGCTACCATAGGTAGCACTAAAGCACCAGCACTTCCAGTCATACTCAATCCTAAGATACACGAGGAAGAAACCCTCAAACCTCTCTCAGGCCTAGTGATAGCACCATCAACTGTGTGTACAGTATTACTAAATCCCAGACTTACTCTACTACCATGACCCTTTTAATAGAGAACATAGCGCATCTTATATATATAACTCCAAGGTGACATTCAAAATTATATCACTGATTATGTTTATAACAAACATCTGCAGCAGTTAAAAAAATAAATCTCGCTATCGTTCAGTAGGATGAATTTTGAAATGTTTTCATTACTGAAATGGTGACATGGGTTTACTACTACTACCACTACTACTACTACTAGTACTACTACTATTACTACTACTACTACTAATACTACTACTACTACTGCTACTACTACTACTACTACTACTAATACTACTACTACTACTACTACTACTGCTACTACTACTACTACTACTACTACTACTACTACTAATACTACTACTACTACTACTGCTACTACTACTACTACTACTACTACTACTGCTACTACTACTACTACTACTACTACTGCTACTACTACTACTGCTACTACTACTACTACTAGTACAATCCATTTGGTGCAGTTTTTGCTTCTTTCTCTGATGATTGTTTTCTGCTGATGTGTCTGACAGTATAACTTGTTCAAAGCTGTGACTTTTTGTTTGTGCGTGCATGCCCAAATTATTACACATGCATTGTATCCTTCATTTCAAGAAGCGTATCTGTTGGTGGAATTGCACTTGTCTAAGGTGGTTATGCAATACAGCTCCTCATGTGTCCTGCAAAATGGAGTGTGCTGTGTGTATCTTGCCTGGGGTATCGCGCTGGGTATTACAGAATGCACAAATGCACCTTTCACCCCTCTCAGCAGAAATGAAAGACAAACATTCAACACTTCTTTTCCTCTCTCACTCACTCACTCACTCCTCCATAAATACTTTCCCCATCGCACTTAAAAAAAAAAACTCCGGATGTGGCACCGCTTGTTTGTTTTCCCTCATTTGAGATGAATTAGAAAGGGAGAGGAGAGAGCTGGAGTGAGGAAGTAGGGAGAGATGCTCATCCCCAGGCGAAGCACCACAGAGCCAGATCGGGAGGACTAGGGGTGTTTTTTGTCTTATCCCCTCTCTTAATAATACATCAACTCTCTCCAGACTACACAGAGCATACTAAAGCTAACAAATGAAAGAAAGGGCCTGACTGGATATTAGGCTTAGGTTGTTTTGCCAATATGAAGAGGATTGGAGGGGCCTCATGCGTGTTTGCGTTAGCTGCTCATGAGCCGGGGCCGGGCTTGGCTGGAGTGTACATTTCATTAGTCTTCCCTCCTCTGGGGAGCGCTTGAAAGGATGTGGTGGGCCGTGCTGAAGAGAGCAGTATTAGATTATGAGGCGAGAGATTTGAGAGCACTAGCACGTAATTGGTAATTGGTCACCACTCCTTTTAATATCTGCACCTCTGGCACGTGACCGGCGGAAGAGTGCAGCCCACGCGTTATCCAACTCCCAGCTCTCTCTTGTCTCTCTTTTATTCTCCCTTTCTCTCTCTCACCCATCCTCCTTAATTCAGCCATCTGCAGTCTAGCCATTCATAGCTGAGGAGACTAGGGGTTAGACATGGTCTGTTTGTTTGTTTGTGTGTGTGTGTGTGTGTGTGTGTGTGTGTGTGTGTGTGTGTGTGTGTGTGACAGAGACAGTAGTTTGGCTTTATCCTTTAATAATGTTTGTACAATGTATTTCTAGGTGAGAGTATTTCATAATCTGTAAAAATGGTAACTTCTTTCCAATAACTGCATGTATGAGTCACAGTAGAGTAGCTATGACATGTTTCACTCTATGCAGGTTAGCTTGGGGCAGTGCTATAAATGGATAACGTATTCATAAGTAACTCTGGGCTGTCGATGGATGGTTCAGGAAGGCTCTTGCAAACTTTTCACATAGCTTGTTCTACGGTATTTTTTGTGTGATTGCACGTTAGTGATTTTAGCAGCATTTAATAGCCTATGCGTTACATTACCACTGTGTTGACTGCAAGTAATTGTTTTCTGCTGTTAAATCTTATCAGCTTTCATGGGCATTTCTTAGAAATTTGCTTGAGGCCGATGTTTGGCACAGAGACTACGATAATCTACGAGCACTTTTCCACCCACCTCTCGCCCACACACCTCCATTCATTTCCACCAGCTTGAAAGGCGAGCGCACCAACCCTAATATTATCAGGATTGGCATGTTAGAGTGGGCTTTTGCTTTTGTGTCCCATAAATGATCCAATTGACTGGAGCCATTAGAGGGTCGGGCATGGCCACCTGGTGTGGCCTTCAGCCATTCAGCTTATGTGCTGTGATTACTCTGCTCTGATGGTCTCTGTGTGGCCCTCGCACCTTTAGAGCATCTCTGTACATCCGGTAGCCATGAAAGCGGCTGTGGTTTTGAACAGATATGCTGCTGGTGCTTCTGCCAGGCTTGTGTGTGTGAAATGGGCTGACTATAGCACTCCTGAGATTAGTCCCAGACAGGCTTTTCCCTTTTCCATGACAGGCGTTCAAGTGAGGGTCTTTTCTCCCACGAAGAAACTGTACTCGCAAAACCTAAAAGCTTGAAAGCATCCCAAGGGGAATTCATGGTAATAATGTTGGTTTTTGGTCCGTACTTATTTGTGCATGTATCCTAATGTATTTTTTTTAATGTGATAATGTTGATTTCTCTCCCTTTATCCTCTCTCTCTCTCTCTCTCTCTCTCTCATTATTGAACCTGCAGTAGGTTGTAATTTCAGCGGCATGTTATTTAGCTCTGATTTCAAAAACGATTATGTTTGCTGATGGAAACATGCTCTATGATTATTGCCTGCACAATCCAGGGAGTTGTACAATCTAGAGCCATTGGCCCACCCCAGTTCCTCTCATAGACCACCCAGGCTATGATATTTAGCAGAGTATGCACATATGATGCATTTACTCATGTTAATGACATCTACAAATGTGATAGCACGCTTCCTCAGCTTTAAGCACTGATGTTGGGTAATTTGTTGGTCTTTAGCTTGAAATTGTGTTAGCTTGGCTAATAGATGATACACTCTATACAATCACGGGCCATGTTAAAAGGAACACCTGAACAGCTTCACCATTCATGCAATTATCCAGTCAGCCAATCATTTGGCAGCAGAACAATGCATAAAATCATGCACATACAGGTCAAGGGCTTCAGTTAATGTTCATATCATACACCAGAATGGAGAACAAAGTGATCTCTGTGACTTGGCATGCTTGTTGGTGCCAGACAGGCTGGTCTGAATATTACAGAGACGGCCTATCTACTGGGACTTTTGCACACAACTGTCTCTAGAGCTCATACAGAATGGTGCGAGAGAAGAAAAAAAAAAAAACATCCAGTGAGCGGCAGTTCTGCAGGCCAAAATGCCTTGATGATGGGACAGATTAGAAAATGGCCAGACTGATTCAAGCTGACAGGAAGTCTATGGTAACTCAAGTAACCACTCTTTACAACCACAGCGAGCAGAAAAGTATCTTAGAACGCACAACACGTTGAATCTTGAGGGGAGGATGGGCTTCAACAGCACATGACCACATCGGGTTCCACTCCTGTCAGCCAAGAACAGGAATCCGAGGCTACAGTGGGCACACTGAAACTAGAAGAGTGGAATAACATTATCTAGTCTAATGAAGAGTGTAAACTGTCATTGTAAAAAGAAATCACCTTCCCAGATTGTATGTGTTCAGCTTGATCCTTAAGAGTTATTTGGTATAAGCAGCAATTATGCAGATATTTCCATTTACAAAGAGTACAAACAAATAAAAGTAATTCTGATTCTCATTCTTTTTTCTTTTTTTTTTTTTTATTGACTAGATTGGATCAATACTGTGCTGCTGAGTCCAGGTCCAACTCAACTTATATCATTCTCCCTCAATAGTCTTCTCTTATATAGCACTCTTTTGTCTTCGTCGCTCTTTTTCACTTTGTTGAATATACTCTGTGAAGACCTGTACACACTGTGTTCTTAGTTTTACTGTGGAAAAAAAACTCTCCTTTATAAGAGACCTGTCTGAGAACACTAAAATTATAGACTTGGAAGCAAAATAAATTCAGCAGTATGAAATAACCCCCCTTCCTTCCATCCTGTCCACTCATCTGCTTTCTAAAGTTCTCCAGTGAGCTGTTGCACATCACTGGTTGGGCTTGTAGGACATGTTCTCGCAGGTAAATCTTGTGTGTGCTTTTGGCCAGGGGGAGTTCTTGATAAGAAGCCTCTTTATCATGTTAATGTGAGTTCAGAGCCAGCCTCCAAATACCAGGGGACTGCAGGAAGACGAGCTCGGGGGGACAGCGAGCACACCCAGCCACTGTACCTGGAGAGCACAGCTAAACGCAAACAGCTGACCCTGAGAGGAGAACGGCAGAGCACGTCAAAATCCCAGCCACAAACTTCATGTGAACAGACTGGTTTAAGATTACAGGCTTGGAAAGAGAACTGGCCCTGATAGCAACACACCAGAATATGAATCATGGAGACTATTTTGGAGAACCAAGATTTCAGCAAACAATGTAAGCTTGCAACAGATTGCTTCTGTGACATTTGGAAAGGTGAATGGAGATAAGAGAGATAACATTTGGCATGCTGTCAGTGTCTCTGAGCAGTGCTGTAGAAATGTTAAAAGGGCTTCAATGCTGGCAGTGTTTTGCTGGTGGAGGTGTGACGAAGAGAGTAGTGGAAGAGCAAAGTGGCAATGATGAGCTGGAGGAGAGGAATGAGTGGAAATAAGGAGAGTCAGAAGGTTTATTATGTGGTTCATTCAGAGTGACTGTGAGTGAGGTAATGGAAATCTGGGCTTCTAACATGTGGCAGGATCACAACAAGACTTTTTCCACTGTCCACATACAATGCATGGCCAAAAGTCTGTGGAAACCTGACCATCACACCCAAATATGGTTCTTCACATAATTCTATAGGATCTATGTCTTTGTATGCTGTAGCATTACAGCTTCTCTTCACTGGAACTAAGGGGACCAAACCTGTTCCAGCATGACCATGCCCCTGTGCACATAGCGAGGTCCACGAGGACAAGAGTGGTCTGCACAGAGCCCTGACCTCAACCCCACTGAACACCTTTGGGATGAGATGGAATGCCGACTGCACTTGGGGCTCCTTGCCCAACATCAGTGATGGATCTCACTAATGCCCTTGTAGCTGAATGGGTTACTCTCCACAGCCACCTTCCAAAATCTAGTGGGAAGCCTTCCCAGAAGAATGGAGGTTATTATAACTGCAAAGGAGGACTAAATCTGGAATGGGATGTTCAAAAAGTATTTTATTGTTATTATTATTATTGTTATTATTATTTTGAGAGTCCTTCTTTTGTTTCATGACATATGGACACAGTGACTGCGTATAGAAAACAGGAGAGGTGTACGACAGCTTTGCATGGAATTTTATTATGCTCAGTTTCATCAGTGTTTCCACATACGTGCAGATTCTGAAAAGTGCCAGATTCGGAAAAGATCTGTCATCCATGCACACTAATTAATCCACATAATATATATATATATATATATATATATATATATATAAAACTGTTCTGTTCTACCGTTAGTCAGACCATGTTTGAGCAGAAGCAGAGTGTAGCAGAATTTGGGACTGTAAAGTCAGTCAGGAGTGTTTTTTTCCTCTCTTTCATGCAAAAACTATAAGATTAAACTCTAACATTAAAACATTAAAACTATTTTATCAGGCAAGTAGTGGAGTAGGATTAATAAATGCTTTGTTTAATGCTTTGCATCATAACAGAACTGAGATTTAATCAGCGATTATTTCCTCACTGATGTAAAATTGGACAGTGATCAGTCGAGCAAAGACATGGCGATGAGGGTTGGGCTTAAATGCCATGAGACTGATGCGGATGATGCTGATAATCAAAGTGATTGCCAATACTGTTGTTTTGTGCAAACAGAAATGAGTTTAGAGACGTAGAAGTGGGCAGGACGTTTGCTTGCCTGTTAAATCAGGTTAGGGTAGAGGTGACATTAAGGACACTTGCAATAATACAGATTTCTAATCATCTATAAACCTTTAGTAGTTGCTTTGTTGCCTCTTTCAGTGGAAATGGAATGAAATCTTTATATACAATTTTCTCCCTTTTCACTTTTTTTTTTGCTATAACTTGTGATTTAGATATGTGTGAATAAGACACCGATTTCAGTTCAGGAACCACAACTGCGTATAATATATAAATGTCAAACTCTGATTATGTGACAGGTTTTCCCAGGCTGCCACAAATATTTCCTGTCTGTTAGTTTCAGGCACTTTGCAGTACAGTTGTTTTTTTTTTATACCGCTTATATTCAGACTAGCTGAGGATGAGATCCTTTTTTTTTAAGAAGTTTGTTTCTAGGCTTTAGCATAATCTTTCCAATCACTTCATCTCATGTTTTTCAGTATTCATAGTTTCAGCTAGTCCAGTCTTGTACCTTACATCCCATTTTGTTTCATTCTCTCCATTTTGAGACAAATGTCAAAGAACCAAGAAACATCGTAACAACACTGTAATGAGTTTCCCAGTCTATACATATAGGCCCAGGCACAAAGACTCCCGCGCACACACACACACAGACAAGCACACACAGACACACAGCATGCTGAGATGACAGCTGTTCATAAGAGGGGAAGATGCATCAGCACCTCAGTGGCTGTTTGTGAATAATTTAAATGCGGGTGCTTAGTCACACCATTGGGAAACAGGCAATAATGTGAGCAAACATCATTTAGTCTTTAAGAGCTTTTTTATGGCTACTTTGATGGAGATAGCGGGAGAGGGACAAGAGGTACGTCTGCATGTAGAGGTGAGAAAATGTGAGGTTAGGAGTAGGTCAAAGATTAGGGTTTAAAAACGAAGTTAAGAGAGGATGGAAGAGAGGTGAGTGTGTGTGCACAGGGAGAAAACCGAGTCAGAGATATGTAGAGAGAAAGAGAGAGAGGGGAAGAGATAAAGGATGAGGACAGCATTAACCTTAATTAAGCTGAGCAAAGGACTTGTTCACTTAGCCTAGAGCTAATGCAGATCGATCTAACACTCCTTTTTTTTTACTCTCTTGCTCTCATTCACTCAAGTGTATATACTGTATAGTATTTTTTCCCACCGTGCAACTTTTGTTTAGACTGTAATTGAAGTAGTTTGACTTTATGCTCCCTCTGTTTGTGTGTGTTGCTGTTGGTGCACTCAGTACCTGGGCATCTGTACGAGACACTAGGGGATCTCTCTGATGCAAGGGGACGCAATGGCAGAGAAGAGTGACGCCAATCCCTCTGCATCTCTGCTTAACTGGGCACGCGTGTGGGTGTTTACAGTAAATCATGCATCTCCGGCTATCCTTACACATCATAGTCACTGACCATGCCTGCCACTCAGCGTTGGTGACCAGCCAAGTCCGCTTTCACCCTTATCACCGTTCGTGATTTCCCTTCTCACCTCTGTGCATCTGTCCTTGTGCACAGGTGTGCGTCTGTATCTGTGTGTGATGCTGTGTGTGTAAGAGGGAGCCGGAAGGCGCCGACGGGCTGTCAGTCGTTCTGCTCCGTACATCTCTTCATTAGCATGACAGAGGAGCAGCACTGCCAAAGCAGTTAGTCACAAGAATCAGTGCTGTCACAACACATTACAGGAGCACGGCTTTCTAATGGAAGCTGCACTAAAGAACACAGCCCAAGATTGTTAGCGGTTCTCCAAGCACTCTGGGAATACACTGATATTTCTTTCTCGCTCCCTCCCTCTGTGTCTTTCTCGCTCTCTTTCCATCTCGCTCTTTTCCAGTGGCACTCACTTCATTTTCCCTCCCTCAGCTCCTTACTCGTCCCTCCTAAAGATCGGCTTCGCTCTGAGCTAATGCCGTCGTCTTGCTTTTATTTTTACTATTAAAATGTTTCTTTCTGTCACATTAACTGTCTTAATACAAATGCGTTATCCGAACCTCCTAATGTCATTTCCTCCCTGCTTACCCCCTCTCTCTCTCTCTCTCTCTCTCTCTCGGCTCGTTCTCCTTCTATCCTAACTCACCTCACTCAGCATTGCTGTGTGTTCATTATCACCTCGTGAGTGAGCCTGATGTAATTTTTGCAGGAAGTTTGATTCATTTGATATCTCTTTTCTCTGGAGATGTTAGTCACAAGCTCTTATTGTAAACAGTTATCAACAGCTCTCTCTCTCACACACACATCTCCAGCCCCACTCATTCTGCGCAGCACATCACACACCGCAGCCTCCTCTCCTCTTCTCCTCTTTTCTCATGTCTCCTCTCTTGCTCTGTCCTGTCTTCTCCTCTTCTGTCCTCTCCTGGCTTGGTCTGTACAGACTGAACCACCCAAATAACACAGAAACTCTGACAAGAGTATTAACCTGGAGGAAAAAGTACTTGTGGTACTTGTGGATGTGTTAGCTTTCTTTTTATTATTATTATTATTATTATTATACGCTAATGCAGTGTCTTCCTGGTAGCAATACAGATTGGTAAAAAAGGAAAAAATACATTAATGTGATTTTGACCTTTTACTAAGTGCAATTTCTGCAGGATTTGCTCTCAGGTGACTATTGCACACTTTTACCAAAGACCACATGACCTTGCGCATGCACCTGAAGCACGGTGAGTGTAAAGAAAAGGGGAGAAACAATGTCCAAAAGCTATACTGTGAATGAATTTTAAAATAACCCACGTGTCCGCTTGTAGTGAGAAGGACCAATTAGTTCTAAACAAATGTGATATATACAGTGACGCATAATGCTCAAAGAAAAAGGAGGGCATAAAGCACATTTATCAAGACCAGTTTTCTCATAAAAGGCTTATTTTCTTATTTTATTATCAAGTTGCTATCTGCAGAAGAACAGAAATATTGCCATGACTAGTTATTTAACTGGCTGTAAATGTTACTTCGAGAGCACACACTAATGTTTTAATGTTTTATACTAAATAGCAGTTAATTTTGCTCAGAATTTAGACTACTGCAAAAGTCAGAGTAGCATTGCCGTGTTGGCCGTCAGCGGGACTGGGACCCATCTCAGCAATTTCAGTTTCATCCTGGCAGCAGCTCTAGACGAACCGTTCTCTTCTTTTCAGCTTGTTTTGTGATCTTTTTTAATCGTAAAGCGAGATATATTATTGTCGCTTTGAGTAACTCAGTAACTGCAGTGAGAAGACTTTCTTTCTCCATAACAATCAGCAGTGGTGGAAAACTCATCTGTTATACTTTTCCAATCTCATTATCCTAAAAGTCGGTTGCTTCCTGTCTTTTTGGGCCTTAATTTTGCATCAGAACATCCAGAAAAAGATGCAAGATTTCCCTACACTCTGTCAGCTGAAATGTGTTGTCTTGCGCTCAGCTCTTATTCCGAGGCGTATTTTCATTATGCCTGTCACTCAGCATCTGTGACCAGTTAAAAACCAGTCTTACAACGTTATAGAAAGTCTGAAGAGATGCAACTTGCTTTGCCAAAATAACTTTTCATTTTGGTTCTACATGAATCCTATATGGGATTATGTAGCTGATGCTACTGATGTTTGACTGGACATTGAGTAAACTTTTTTCTCTTGTACATCCTCTGAGCGCTTATCGCTTTTGCCACAGGACAGAGTGTGTTTGTCCCTTGTCTGGCTTGAGAAGCTTGCAGCAGTGGGTTTAGTGAGGGGGGTCGGGGGGTGTGTGTAGGAGAGGAGTGTTTGAGAGTGATGGTGAATCTGCCCTGAGGGCAGGAAGGGGCTTTCAGCAGTACGCAGTGGGGCAGAGGTGGGGCTGCTGCTGTGCGCTTCAAACTAAACTTGATTAAAATTTGACAGGATCATTTGAAACGCAGTGGGTTTTCTTATTAATCAGCAAGCTGCCACAGCCAGGAGCGCCACTGTCATATGGACACTCCTAAACATGTAGGCATTTAAACAATGTCAAAGGTTTTTCACTGTTCTTCTGTGTTGTCTAGGAATGTAAATCTGGACAATGAGTAGAAGTTGCAAGAGGAAATCTGGAAAAAAAAAGAGGATTCCTTTCCTTTACCTACTGGTCAAAATTCATGCATACAACTTATTTTAGAGAAACTCGAATCTAATTCCACTTAAACCAGCATTCTGGGCTGTCTGGACTTCAGACATGAGCACCAGACATGATGGTCTTCAGAGAAAGCCTGCAGCCGCTCAGCAGCCATCAGGGTCAGAGGTCAGCCAGAGTCAGGAACGCTGTTCATTCAGTTTACAAAATGACTGAACTAAATCGCTTACTGGTGAGGAGTTTTAAAATTTTGTCAACGCTGTAAAAAGGAGAGAAACATTCTGCACCATCACAAAAATGACTTTCATTTCGACTGATCAGTGGTGGCATGTATTATAGAAACATTAATGCACTAAAATACTTCAGCAGGTCAGCTGATTAAAAAAAAAAAAAAAAAAAAATGAAAGCATTTCTGTTTCTTTGTGCTGCTCTTGTGCCATAACTGAAAAATGAAAATTCACGTTTTTCACATGCCACTCTGCACCCTGTTCATTTGTGTTTGTGCATCTGTCTCTGTCTGTACATTCGTCTCTGCGTGTGTGTGTTTGTCTCTGCAAAGTAAATAAATAAATAAATAAATAGCACAGATGAACCAGCCTGCGCTCTGGACTTGTATGCAGTGCTGAGTAACATCATAAAGTTTCTTCATAATCATGTTTAATTTCTTCAAAATCAGTGACTTTTACAGCACAAACTTCCTCCCTGTCTCTATATTTAGATGAACATTTTCATCAATAAACTAAAACTATGTCTTATTGAAAAATCTAAAAGCATGAGCCTCTAACAGCGTTTTCACACCTACTTGCCGAGTTTGACTCAGAGCGAAATTACTACTTTTATTTTTTTTTTTTTATACTCAAAAAAACATCCATTGTTGGTGATGGAAAAAAGGAAATGAATCATTTGTAAGTGTGCCAACTGAGCATGGAGAACATGGAGCTAGTGCTGCATAAATGATTAAACAATAATAATAATAATAATAATAATAATAATAATAATAACTGGTTTTAAACATATCCAGCTTCTTTTATTTGATCCCAGTATCAACAGAGTAATTCCACAGCACTTCAGCTGCGTTTTTAGGCTCAGGTTGCACCTCACAGGTGAGTTTAGCAGCTTACATCAAAAAATAAATAAATAAATAAATAAAAATGCTGCCTGCAATTCAAAATACACAGCATGTGCGGATCAATTCATGCAGTTAGGGAATTTTTTCTCTCTCTTCGTTCTCTTTTTTGTTGTGTTCTCACCTCTGAAAAGCTGCACATGTGAAAGCATGCTCACAGAAGTCATTTTTACTCTGTGTTTATTATACAGAGGGGTGTGTATGTATATTTGTGTACCTTGGAGACTTGTTGTTGGTGAGAGAACTTGATGTGTTTGTGTTTTGTCCTCTGTGTGTCCTGTTGAGTAGGGTTGGGCTAATCAGTTAGAGTGGCATGTAGAGGGAGAGAGAGCACAGCCTTTTGGCCCTGATGAGAGGTGTGTGTGTGCGTGTGTGTGCGTGTGTGTGTGTGTGTGTGTGTGTGTGTGTGTGTGTGTGTGTGTGGACAGGAATGGGTAATTGTAGGGAGTCGAGAGAGAGGGGCCTGTAATCACTTTGCCCTAAGCAAGGAATGCTGCTCATCTTCTCATGTAATTACACCCATTTAAAGCAGCCTGGCTCCAGAGACGGGAGAAGGGGGAAAGGCCTGGTTCTGCGTGTGTGTGTGTGTGTGTGTGTGTGTGTGTGTGTGTGTGTGTGTGTGTGTGTGTGTGGATATTTAGTGGAAGAGTCTCAGAGAGGTTCATAAAGTTCAGCAACACAAAGTTAGAGAATGAAATTATGTTTCAGTATACATCTCCCGCAAGTCCCCAAAAGCCTTGTTGCTGTTCATTATTTTGCTTGGTCATAACTCGTATTGTGAGGAAGGGAGGAAGGAGGGAGGGAGGGAGGAGGGAGGAGTAAGGCCCTTTTTTGTCTTCGCTACGTGAGGTACCACTAAACTCACACCTGGTTTCCGGAGACCTCTCTAGTCAAGGTACACCCACACAGAGCGTCATGACAACCAGCCACACACACGGAGAGCAGCTCTATGACATTAGCATCACAGCTGTGCAGAGCGCGCACACACACACACACACACACACACGGGATTTGAGCGCTGCTTCCCGACTGTGTCCCCAACAACCCCCGGATTATTCTTTTTACATTTCCGTCAGGTCTTACATTGCTGTCGCCACAAACATGGTGCCTGTCTGACTTGCCTCGTCAGTCTAGTGTAAAGGAAAAATCCACACTGAAGGACATATTTAATCTTCATAATTAACATGCGCTCCTCACTGGTGTCCAAGATTTATTTTGTAATGACATTCTTTAGTTAATTTTTAAAAAAATAAATTTTAATGCAAATTTTCATTTTTTTTTATAAAATGTTTTTAATTTTATACATTTTTTAACAAAATGTTTAAATTTTAAAGTAAATTTTTAAACATGAACAGTTTCCTATAGTACCCACAATGCCATTTGCCTACCTGCTAATGCTGATGCAGCGGAGCTTTACAGCTTTAGCGTGTCCAGCTCTCTCATCACCTCATGTGTACTCTCTGCGCAAACACATCAGGCTAGAAATCTTAAATAGCACCATCAACATCATCGCACTCATCATGCATTTCTTGTAGACGTTTAACGTTGCTGTAAAATGTGGAGTATGGTTAGGAGCTGGCACAGCGACAGAGAAACGTGTTCCACGTGTTCCACGTGTTCCAGGGCGAGGTTTTCCTTTAAGGCTCTAAACTCAGTGTGGCTCTTTAAAGCAGTTTCTGATGCTAATAATGCTAAGAATTCTATTCATAGCATTTCGAATCTCTCTCTACTGCTCTCTATCTCTCATGCTCCCTTTCTCTCTGTCTCCCTTCTTTTCCCTGTGTGTGTATGAGTGTGATTGATGGCATTAGGGAATGTGTGCTGTGTTCCCAGGCCGTAGGTGGTGCGTGCTGTAGAGAGAAGTGTATAGGGAGGGCAGTGTGGTTCGGGGCAGTTATTGATGGGGCTGATAAATGAGCTCAGTGGGGGGTGGCGCCCTCTAGCAGTCGCTCCAACACATAGTCAGCAACACGGGGACACAGCAGCCCCAACTTTCTCATCCGCTTACCCCACACACACACACACACACACACACACACACACACACACACGCACACAATGGGGGCTTAATGAAGTTGATTTCAGCCGATTTTGTGTCGTTATGCTTCAGTCTCAAGGCTCTCTTTTTCAGAAGTGTACTTTAACCAGTCATGCGATACTTGCACAGCGCATACACCAAAATACACACCAACATACACAAATACACACGCACACACTCTTGGATTTCACTCTTCTGCTCACACGTCCTCACTTCCCACCCCACCTGCCAAGTATCAGTTGCGAAAGCCCTGCGTTTCTCCCGCTTCTCTTTCCATTCACTGATGTCTCCTCTCAGCACTTCACACTCCGTCACGTGCTATTTACATGCGTGACAGTAAGGAAATATGTTAAGGGTAAAATTAACGGATGTTCTAAATACGTTGTCATCCCCTTTTCAACGTAGTGAAAGAGAAGCAAAGAAAACCATTTTGTTCATACAGACAGTAAAGATTTCACATCACTGATATTTAGCAGGATTTTATGTTTTCCATATCCAATTCCGACATCTTCAGCTCATCTAAAGGGGGGAGTATTTCCAGCACATACACGTGCCAGATCCCAAATGGCTTCCTTTATATGCTCGCTGGACGTATATGGTTGGACGTATTACTTGGACATAATATCACTTTTGGACATTTACGCTGATAATTTTCTTTATACCACAGCATCTTTAATTCTCGAATCTGTGCAGAAGGTGTTTGTTATGTTTCTGTTACAGCATGACTCTGACTGTAGTTCTGGCTGCAAGACAGAACTACAAGAAACTGTTATTTTCTAATTTCATTCCATACATATTTAATTAGAAAATAAGAATTAAGATACATGTGAAAATAAACCTGTAAATAAGGTGCAAATTTTCCATGTTTTTCCCTTTTCCTACATGATAAAGAAAGTGAAGTGAATTGACTTTGTGGCCAAGTGTGGTGACCCATACTCGGAATTTGTGCTCTGCATGTAACCTGTAGTGAACACACACACACCCGGAGCAGTGGGCAGCCATTTTAGCTGTGGCGCCCGGGGAGCAGTTGGGGGATCGATGCCTTGCTCAANGCTGGTCATTCACTCCCCCCACCTACAATCCCTGCCGGACCCGAGACTCGAACCCACCACCTTCGGGTTCACCTTCATGTTACAAGTCCAACTCTCAGACCATTAGGCCACGATTACCCCAAAGGGTTATGAAGCTAAAACCTCAGGGTTTCAACATGTTAGAGGAATAAAAGTAGATGATTCGTATGTGGATTTTTCCATTTGGATGCCAAAATCATCAGATAATATTATCATAGAATAATATTATAATATAATAGTGTGCGCATCTTTGACTTTGTAGTCTGAATAGTCGTCACTGCTAAGTGTCTTTAAGAGTTGGGAATTTTATAGGAGTTCTAGGAGTTATTATATCTATCATACATCTATCAGTCTGGCGTTGGTCAGTCTGTTCTTCTCTGTGCTCCTGATTATGAAGGTTAGAGTATGCACACACACACACACACACACACACACACACACACACACACACAAATAACATATTGATTAAACCTTTATGTTTCCTGTTGAAATGATGAAGACATTCATCTTCTGGAGGACTTGTAAAAACAAATGCCTTTGACTTTTATACACTAGACATAAACAGTTCTCAATATTTACATTATAGTTCCACCGATCCAACACACACGGGACAGGCTGAAATGCAGGCAGCACAGGTGTGTAATAAAAACAATGCAAAAACATGTCACTCGTAAGTGTTGTGTTGCTTTATCTGCTAGATTTGTTCAGTCTTGGTTTCAGTCTTGCGCTGTTAGAGGGGCGAGTTCCTGCACATCAGTATGTAGTTATTCTGAGTGATCACCTTTACCCTCTGATGAAACATTTCTGTCCTGATGGTCTCCTCCAGGACGACAATGTCCCCATTTGCAGGGCACGAGGGCTCACTGAACGGTTTAACGAGAATGAAAACGATTTGTACATCATATGCTATTGCCTTCACAGCCAGCAGATCTCAGCCCACTTTAACACTTGTGGGACATTTTGCTAATTGTACAATAATAGCTAAAACGGTCATCGCAATTATTTTTGCTTAATAGGAAAATAATAATTTATCAATTCATGACTACACAATTTAGGAGCAAGTTAGATTTACTGTCCTTTATAAATCCATATTCTTTATCAGTGAACAGTACAAGTTTATATTCCTACTCGTGTATACATTTTCTTAGTCACATTGATCATACTGATATAGCGTATGCTTAGAATCGAATGTGCAATGGTGAATAAGAGCTGAGATCTAATGTTACCACAGTAGATAAAGCTTGTCTCAGTGGGTTATGTTTATCTAATTGAGAAAAGCAAATGTTAAAATTAATAGAACTGTTTTCACACTATTGAAGTATATCATATCCTATGATGGTGCTCAGATCTGATTGGACAGGAGATGTTGATTCATTTTCTATAACAGCATGGCTCGGACAGCAGCGCTGGCTGCAATTCAGATCACAGTAGCATATTCATTTGCGAGTTCTAATAGCTTATGATTTCTCTAACAATGTCTAGTTCATAGGGATGTATATGGCAGATGCTCCTCATAATCTAAGCCTAATAATAAACACTAAAGAAGTTGAAAATGTGGAATTATTGGTATGGTGAAGCGTTCTGTTAGGAGTATATAAGAGCTGTGTAACGGTTAGATTTCAGCCACGGGAAAGTGTTCAGGAAAGAGGAGCAGGACATTTCATTTGTAAAAATGACAAGCTGTGTTGTTTGCCATATTAGAAGAGAGATGAAATGATTGTTTATGGCTGCTGTAAGGTAAGTGATAACAGGAACCTGTCCCGCAGACATGCCACAACGTTAAATGGTGAAAAAGCATGGCATGTCAATCCATTAATACGTTTTAACACGTAATTGTTTGTAGATTGCTGTGGTATAAGGGGAATGAAACACTTTGAGATGCGCTGTTGTATGAAAATAATCCCAAAATGATCCGATCACACCACTCTGTCACGGATTATCTTCCTCCAGCCGCGCACCCTGTCGCGTTTTATTCCTTACTCACTGCTATTTCACATCGTATTGACACATCTTTAAAACGCAGTGTATTCAATGGGTGGCTGCTTTAAATGCATTTTACATTGTTGATCACATATTGAGGTGTGGATTATATTGTCTCAGGGAGCATCACACCCCTATTATACACACTGTTGTCAGCTCACAGGTGTTTTTTTTTTTCTAAGTTTGGCACCTCTGCGTAGAGAGAACCTTAGTTTATGCAAATCCCAAATGACATTTTGAAGCTCACAATCAGCTCAGAATGTATAATTCTTTCAGTGCTAAGCTGAGACACACACAAGCCACATACGCACTGGAGTGTGTGAGGAGCTGTCTGGTCAGATAAGCGTGCAGTATGTTGTCATGTTTCAGGGTGTGACTCCTGGCTGTTAACACACAGGTCCATTCATATATACACACACACACACACACACACACACATTCAGACACATCAGTGATTAATACAGGGCTGCGAAGTGTGTGTGTGTCTGTATGAAGGAGGCATGACACGTTTCATCACGTGTCTCTGTGCTCACAGAGACAATCACAAAGTTTGAGTGTGTGGTGTGTGTGTGTGTGTTTGCATAGTTCTATATTTACGTTTACACCCCACCAAGAATGTCCCCAGTGACTAGTGTGGGTTTATGTGTGATGTGTGCTTGAAGATGTTTATGTGTATTGTGACTTGAGGCTTACCTGTCAATAAAACATGCTGAAAAACCCAGGAAAGCATTTCTGTCATTACACCCCTCACACACACACACACACACACACACACACACACACACTCAAATGCAAAGGACAGAAATAGCTTGCTAACATGCGATTTTCAGTCAGAGGTGTGACATTTTGTGTGTGTGTGTGTGTGTGTGTGTGTGTGACACGGGAAGAGAGAGAAGTTTGAAGTGATAATAAGCCTTATCATTGCACTACTCCATTCTGTAAGGCTCAGTGTGAAGGAGAGTCAGTGGGGGCTTGGCAGTGATACAGAGGGATGGGGAGATGTGAGAGAGAAGGACAAAGCATTGTGGGAAATGTGGAAGTCCATTACGACGCACACTATTTAAATGGAGGCAATGTACGTATTTTAAAAATGTAAATAATTTGCCTTGTCTTTATTTAGATTCTGCTGGTGTGTGAAGAGCCTGAGTGCAGGAGTATTATAGAGTGTGTGAGTGTGTGTAGGTGTGTTCTGAACCTGCATATAGCCGTATATACTCTTGACCTCTCAGACTCTTTACATTTCCTAACCCTGAGGCTTTTCATCCAGGAACCAGATGGAAATGCAAAACGATTGCACACCTTTCCACAAAAGTTTCAGCGCGGAACTTTTTGCACCTTTCCTGAACGAGAACTCCTGTTCTGTGTGTCAGTGATCAAACCCGTGTGACAGATACAACAGAGCAACACAGCAACTCGGACGAGGCTGACACCGAGTTGTTGTTTGTTGTGTGAATATGATGTTGACATTAGTGTAGATTTTTCAAGCAGTTGTGTGAATTTCGCTCTTAGTGCTTTTACAACGCTTGCCTGTGCAACTGTTTTGACTCACCACCTCTGACATTAACAGGTTGTGTTGAATTAATTGCTTGTTAATTAAACAGATTTTAATCATATCGGGTAAAGAGGTTTGTCACCTTGTGAAGCTTGGAGAAGAACAGCATGCCTCATTTGGTGTGTGTGTGTGTGTGTGTGTGTGTGTGTGTGTGTGTGTGTGTGTGTGTGTGTGTGTGTGTGTGTGTGTCTACAAAGTCTTACTATCCTTGTTAGGACCTTCCATTGACATAATTGGCTCATTTAGTTTTTAAAAACATCCAGTTACTAAAAATTACATAACTTTTCTAAATATCACTTGTATTAAAAAGTAAATGTAATGTCCATGTGTAGGAATACCAAGATATAAAAACATGTCCACCACACACACACACACACAAACACACACACACACACTCACCCCACTTTACTTTTAAAATCTACAAAATATATCCATTTCTCTTTCTATATTCAGAGGGCTTGAGCATGCTCTTTGCTAGGTTGTGAGTACGTATGTAATTCACAGCTGAGATTTTTCCATCACTATTAATTTTTTTTATTATTATTATTATTTTTTGATAGTTTTCTTATATATCAGTATTTCTCATTTGCTTATACTGTATCCTGTTGACATTCAGATATAGAAGTTTATAGTGTATATATATATATACACACACACACACACATACTTTTATGGCTTGGTGTTGTCTGATGAAATGATAAATTTACCCAGTACAGTGTGTTGAAACAGGGTGAAAGCTGAGGAAGAATGAAGAGGCAAAATAAGAGAAAAAGAGAGAGCGATTGTTTGTCGTGGTTTAACTACAGACACTCTGGAGCTCGCAAAATGACTCTGTCTGTCTACCTCTGTGGAATTACGTGTAGGGGTTTGTGTAAGTGCGTAGAGCTTCTGATCATTTCTTTAAAAAAATATGTGTGTGTGTGTGTGTGTGTGTGTGTGTGTGTGTGTGTGTGTGTGTGTGTGTGTGTGTTGGCACACGTGTTTAAGTGTGTGTTATTGTAATTGCATGTGTGCCTGTTGTCGGTGGGTTTCAGGAGCCAGGAAGCTGTTCAGCCACTTTGCTTACTGTCATTACAGTAATAAAAGACTTGCAGTGAGGCCTCTTAAGAGCTTGTCTCCATTCAGAGAGCTCCAGCCATTCCAGCCAAACAGAGGGCTGCCGGTTGGGGCTGTGATGGATATTTGTGGATTTGTGGCTGCGCGCCAAACCATGTGTGTTCTCTTTCGGCAGCCAGGAGCGCCTCTTTTTCTGTCTCCCAGCAGCGGGTTAATTAAATTCGCTCCCATCTACAGCTATGCTCTGATTAGCATCAGTTCCTCTGCACAGAGTGTTGTATTGTCAGTCACAAGCACTCATATTTGCCAAAAGATTGGAGGATATTTGGAATTTACAATTCATTAGGATGTTGAGGAGTTTGGAGACGTGATTGCAACAACATGGAAATATCTTGAATATAGTCAGTTGTATGTAGTATATCCTATTCGAAGATTACAATAAACCAAATATACAAGAGAATTAAAACAAGTTTTTTTAACCTTCAAGCTTGAAAAGTCTTTGGCAAATATATTTTTTTTAATTTTAGAAAGTGAAGTGAAATGAAATGACTTGTGGCCAAGGATGGTCACCCATACTCGGAATTTGTGCTCTGCATTTAGCCCATCCAAGTTGGACATGCCTTTGTTTACTTTTCAAGTGGACCTTTTCCATCTCAGCATGAAAACTAAATTAGAAACCGCCACTTCCATTTCCACGCTGGTTGAGGGTTAGGCTTGCCAGAACAGAAGTAACTGGTGTCCAGTCATGCATCGAGCCCACACGGCCAAGCCCAGTGTTAGATTGGGTGCCTACTGCCAGATTGGTGCCAGACAACCACACGTATGTGTGTAAACACGCCATGCAGTGGCCCATATTCATCAACATCTGTAACAAATGTATCAAAAGGATTTGTTGTGATTTGAACACAACTTATGAATCAGCTTCATCTGTGCGTAGCAAATTTTGTGTGAATTTACACTGATTCACACTCTCTGCTTCACTTCTTCACACTTTTCTCTCCAGCTCTCCCATTTCTTCTCTCTCTGTGGTTGTGTGTGTGTGTGTGTGTGTGTGTGTGTGTGTGTGTGTGTGTGTGTGTGTGTGTGTGTGTGTGCGTGAGAGAGAGAGAGAGTGACAGTGTGTGTGTGAGAGAGTGACAGTGTGTGTTTTGGGGCACATGTTCGAGTGCAACGATCAATATGGAGAGAGCAAGGGCAAAAAAGGAAACACAATTACTTATTGACAGAGAAGCCAAAGACTGAGAAGACATGGAATGACAGTTGATGGCAGAGGATAAAGAAAGAGAGAGAGAAATGAGACGAGAAGGAGAGAGTGAAGAGGCTGAGTCAGTCGCCGGCACAATGCATGTTTGTGACATGAAGTGATTTCAGTTGACTATGTCTCTTTGTGAATTCCACCTATTGTACTTTGCTGTACATAAGTATGGCTCTGCAGATAGGGAGTGTGTCGGGTCTGACCAGGAAATTGTGTGGAGGAGGAGATAATGTAGTCTCTGCTTGTAGCTACAGTTTGTGTGTGTGTGTGTGTGTGTGTGTGTCTCCTCGACTAATCTCTCTTTGGGTGAGGTATAAAGGACAGTGCTGTCACATATGGAGACATAATGGAAATGACAGTTCCAGCCAGGAACTTCCACTGGCCTTCGAGCTACTGCTCTCCCTGCAGCATACACAATAAGATGTTTGTGTGTTGTTGATAAATACTGTCCATACTCTTTCACATGCCTACATTATGCATTGTATTATATAATGTTTAAATTGCATAATAAATATTCGTTTTATTTTTCCCTATTTGGTCATTTGCCAATTCGTTGAATAAAACGATCGCGAGGGGATTGTGTGTCCGATGGTTTGTGTGTCCGATGGTTTGTGTGTCCGATGGTTTGTGGGAGGGTGAAAGCTAACATGCGCATCCTCTTAAACACACGAAGCCGACAGATCTATATAAAGGCTGCTGATGCTACATCACAGGGCATCTGAACACACAATTTTCCTTCAGTGGAACAAAGGGGCCCAAACATGTTCCAGCATGACCACGCCCCTGTGCACAAAGCAAGATCCATGAAGACACGGCGTGCCAAGCTGGACTGGAAGAACTTAAGTGGTCTGCACAGAGCCCTGACCATAACCCCACTGAACACTTTTGGGATGAATTGGAACACCATCTGCGCCCCAGGCCTCCTCAACCAACTTAAGTGCCTAAACTCACTAATGCTCTTGTGACTGAAGGGACAAATCCCCACAGTCAAGCTCCAAAATCTAGAAAGCCTTCCTGAAGAGTGGAGGTGATTATAACAGCCAAGGCAGACTAAATCTGGAACAGGATGTTCAAAAAGCATATACAGGTTGGATAGTCAATTGTATCGTGAAAAGTATCGTGATATGTGTTTGCCATATGGCCCACCCCTCTGGGTGTAGTAAATATAACATTTAATAGATCATGTCTCTCCTCTTTGATTATATTTGTGTATGTGTGTTTTGAGTTTGTAGTATGTGACCAAATATTAGATTCCTCCTTCCTGTTTCACTTTACTAGCAAAGCTATGTCATTTAAAGGTGTAGTCAGTAATTTGGTATAAAATTATACGTCCCCTTCTTTTAATTCCCTTTAAAGGCACACCCCCAAACCACATGCATGTGAATTCCTGCATGAGATGAGTGGAGGGAGCTAAGATTGACAGGACACATGACAGACAGGCAGGTCCTTCCTAACTGACGCCCTCTTGTGCTAATGGTTTGACTGTTGGTGGTCCACAGGAGTAAAGGAAGAGTACAAGTATGTCAGTGTTCCAACCAATTTAAAAAGGATTTGTAGATTTGTAGGGTATTGCAATTGCAATAAATTATGTCACGATACGCTCTCTGGGAAATGTCTCAGGTGCTGTATAATTTTTTGGATGTTAACATCTCATTTTTGCCAGTTATTTGATTTCCCCCCTCTTTTTCTCTGTCTTATTAATGTATAAAGCCTAGTTAATTCAATGAGTGTAGCTTTCTTTTTTTTTCTGTATGAAGATGAAAAATTTGGAGGACTTTGTGTTAAAGCAGACATTTTTAACTCTAGTGGTAATTTATTTATTTAACATTTCGCAATTATTTGTAGGTGATAAAAGAATCTTTTTTTTATTATCAGCTGTCAAGAGAGAGTGTGTTATTCTCGCATACAGTATGTCAGTGAGAGAGCTTTCCCCTACTGCATCACGGCATGCTTGTCTCCAGAACTCATCTGGATTGGCTCATCAGCACTGTGTGTGTGTGTGTGTCTTGGCCGTTGGCTAAAAGGTTAAGAGCACTGTGGTGTTGGATGTGACAGGGCGCAGCACGTTGTGGCTCTGCCATGCACAGCACCCTGGATGAGCTGCACTGCTGTGAGACATGTGTCACTGGGGAAATGTCAGGGGATAATGTGTGATCACTGGGCCTTTCAGTGGAAGGTCAGCCCGTCCCTCCCATGCTCAGCGCCTCTTCACACTCCCCAGGGACGCAGGGCCGGAGGGAGTCAGCCTTCTGACGCCACTCTACAGTTAAAATGTCAGACTCACAGATACAGACTCTCACACCTTTTTATGTCGGTTTGCCTTTTTTTTTTTTTTTTGCCATTAGTACTGTTATGCTTCGGAGACCTAACATACTGTATGCATACTTTCCTTTTTGCATATTCTAGCCAGGAAGGAAGGAAGGTAAGGTCAGAGTTTAGGGTCAGTACTTTAGTGACTGGTGTCTCAGGGATATTTTGGTAACCTTTAAACACACACTCTTGCTGTTGACATCAGTTAGAATGATTAGATTAGATTAGATTAGATTTTAGACTTTACTTAGACACACTTAGACTTTATTGTCATTGTTCAATGTACTAAGCCAATGAAATGCTGTTAGCATCTAACCAGAAGTGCATAAGTGGCATATTTACAATAAATTACAAATA
>CM074947.1:13982728-13993650 GCA_037577455.1 Pangasius macronema
TAATGCACTGGACATTTCTTAACCCAATTCCAGTGATTTTGGCAGTCTCCTTAGTTGTTTTCTTTGCTTGATGCAGGCCAATAATTTGCCCCTTCTGAAACAGAGTAAAAGAATTGTTACCAGCTGAAACATATTATTTGCTGCAGTAATGATCCAAGGCACTGAACCCCCAACTGCTCCCAGGGCGCCGCAGCAAAAAATGGCTGCCCACTGCTCTGGCTGTGTGTTCCCGGTGTGTGTTCACTACTGTGTGTGTGTTCCCGGTGTGTGTTCACTACTGTGTGTGTGTTCCCGGTGTGTGTTCACTACTGTGTGTGTGTTCCCGGTGTGTGTTCACTACTATGTGTGCATTTGGATGGTTTATATGCAGAGCACAAATTCCGAGTATGGGTTACCATACTTGGCCACATGTCACTTCACTTCAGATTGCCAATTTTCTCTTCTTCATAATTACACAACTCCCATCTCTTGTGTTTCATCCTTATTTCTTAGTTAATGATTCTTTCTTTTTTATGACTGTTATCCCCCACTTTTCCTTCCTCCTTTTTCTATCCTCATTTTTCTTCTTTCTTTTCTCCCTTTGGGGCTAGTGAGGTGTCGGGAGAGGCCATGCGAGTTTATTGTAAAGTTCAAAATGATGACAGTCATGAAGTCTAAGGTTGTTTCAGCAAGTCCATTTATTCACATAGCAAAATGGTGATGTGACTTAATTAATGTTATATATCTACTCATATATGTGTATCTATGTGTATATTCTCATATATGTGTATCAGTGTAAACACAGAAATAATGATGACGTATGGAGTTTGTTAGTCTAAAGTTGTGTGTGTGTGTGTGTGTGTGTGTGTTTCAGTGGATTCAGGGGCAGGAGTGGCTATGTATGCAAGGCTGGTGGGGGCCCTGTTGTTGTGTGTAATCGTTGTGCTCATTGTGGGCATCTTGGCTTACCGCTGTAGCTGTCGCCATTTCCACGGAGATATCACTGACTCCTCCTCTGCCCTTGCTGCTGCCTTCCATCCTGGCAAACCGCCAAGACAAGGTGAGACCATACTGTCAGTTTCTCCATATCCATATCTCTCTAGCTTATTACATCTCAATTGCAGTTGACCTCAGTATAAACTGCTTCTTTTTAAGCTTTATCGAATGTCCTTAATTCTCTTCAGCTGCTTACTCACATTTCTCCTGCTGTCTCTGGTGCTTTGTCTCTCTTCAACTTAATCACTCTTCGGTATAAGCACTCTTTCAAATCCTTGCCTCTTTTTAAAGCTTTTTTCTCAGGCAGCTCCTGCCACAACTGGAAAATCCTATTACTTCTGCTCTGTCCTCAGAGAAATGTTTTCTCTGTGTTTGCCTTCCTTCTTTATTAGATAACCTTCATGTGCTGCACTCCTCAGCTCCCCCCGACCTCACTGCTAGCGCCGGAACATTCCGGGGGCCGATCTTCTCCTCCCTGCAACAGAGCACACTCGACTCGCACCACAAGATCCCCATGACCAACTCACCTCTGCTGGATGCTCTGCCCAGCCTCAAGATTAAAGTGTATGACTCCTCTACCATGTCATCACTGGAGCTGCCCACCAGCCTGGGATGTGCTGAAGAAGACATCATGAGCTTGAAGACGATGGGCAGCGGTGCACGGGAGCCTCGCACACACACTCTGCCCGCTGAACCGGGCCACAGCACCAGTGCCACGTTAGGCAGCCTCGGCGGGCGCCTGACCATCCCTAACACAGGCAATTCAATGTCACTTTGAACTATCAGTTTCTCTAATTATGGCTTTTCAAATATGGATTTCAACTTTCAGTATGGCTTTTGAGTTTCAAGTTCCTACCTAAATAAAATTATCTCGCTCTCTGTCTGTGTCTCAGGTGTGAGCCTTCTGGTGCCGCCAGGAACCATTCCTCAGGGGAAGTTCTATGAAATGTATCTCATCATCAGCAAATGGGAGAAGACTACGTAAGTCAGCCCCAGTAACAGATTTGTACTTTTTGTAGGCATTTTGGTGGCTTTCCTCTCTCTCACTTTGTGTTGTTACAGTTCTGGGTTTCATTTAGCTGTCATTTGCACCTTCACTTGTTGCCACAGCCAACAAATCATTACAGCCATCACAAGGCTGTTTTTAACAGCAGAAACACTGTTGCATAAGTCACAGCACTTCAAACCCCAGGCGGTGACAGCAGGACTAACATGAAATGAAAACAGCTCTGCTGGTGTTTTTGTTCCAACTTTTCTGCTGGGCCACATTTTTTGTTTTGAAGTGTCTCATTAAGGCATTTTGTCAAGAAGAGCTTTGCTGGGGAAGGATCTCCCACTATCTGCACTCTGACACTGAAGAGCATCTCAGTGATGTCTCTGTGTGTGTGTGTGCACCTACTGCACTGAAGTTGTCTCTTTGTCATGGAGCACAGTCGATTTACTCCACATACTACTATATTTTAGTGACATTAAACTGACTATACACACATCTTTATCAGTGTTGAGGGAAACAGATTGTTGAATTAGCACCTGCAGAGTTTGTTTGAACCAACATTAATTGATCTAACTTTGCTGGCTTGAGGGTCAGTGACTAAATAGCCATATTATTAGCCATGCTGCATTTGTAGTTGTCAGGGATGCCCATTTTATGTATTCAGCACTAGTGTGTCAGTAGAAAACATTAATGATTTCCAGGCATTGAATTTCCAAAAGACAGTTCAATTGCAGAGAAAGGTTTGCACATTATTAAGTAATAGATCATCATTCCACTCCTGTCAGTGAAGAACAGTAATCTGAGGCTACAGTGGGCACAGACACGCTGAAAACTGGACAATTGAAGATTGGAATTTTTTTTTTTAGAGTTATTTATTTAGTTTTTATAAAAATGTTGCTGTTGTTGTTTGCTTTTGGTATTATTACATGAAAACCTGTAATGAAAATACATTCTTCTTATGTGTGCCTTCTGTCAGGTTGCCATCGGAGGGTGGTCAGACAGTACTGAGTCCGGTGGTGAGCTGTGGGCCCTCAGCCATGCTGCTAAGCCGCCCAGTCATCCTCACCCTGCCCCACTGCGCCCACCTCGAGACTCCCAACTGGAGCCTCACCCTTAAAACACAGAGCAACCAAGGATTCTGGGAGGTAAGCATCAAATCAGAGATCAGTGACAAACATCTTCTAGCACAGACCTTATCAAAGCAAATCTTCAGAACTCATTCCCATTCAAACTCCCTGCCACTAGGAGGTGCTGACTGTAGGAGAGGAGAGTTTGTCCTCGCCGTGTTACATGCAGCTGGAGGAGCAGAGCTGCCACGTTCTGATGGAGCACTTAGGCACCTACGGTCTGGTGGGGCAGTCAGTTCCTCCTCAGCCTGCTTGTAAGAGGCTGCAGCTTGCCCTGTTTGCTCCCCGAGCTCCTTGCCTATCTCTGGATTACAGTCTGAGGGTCTACTGCATACAAGACACGCCCTATGCCCTAAAGGTTAGCTACTTCATCTCCTCATATTCAGTCAAACATAAAACTCACCAACCTTACTTGCTTTCTTTCCTTCTCTTTACTCAATTTTTTTCTTTTGATCTCTTATATTTCTGACATGCAGGAAGTGTTAGAATTAGAGCGAACACTTGGTGGGGTATTATTGGAGGATCCCAAGTCACTCCTCTTTAAGGACAGTTACAACAACCTGCGACTGTCAATCCATGACATCCCCCACTCTTATTGGAGGAGCAAACTTCTTGCCAAGTATCAGGTGAGTTGTTTGGGATGGAACCTGTTTTGTTTGTTTTTTTTTGAAGCATCTAGAATTTTTTTTTGCCAGTTTTCCTTATAATTTACACACACTTTTGGACAAATACTTGGCCAAGCTAGGTTGAAAAAATATAAGCTGTGTGCACATTTTAACTGCTGCAGCTGCTATATTTATGGATGTTCTTGTGTCTAATGTGCTGTTTTTGACAATACACTGAGACAAATTCCTAATACAGAAATACCAATATTTTAAGATACTCAACATTATTTTGATCAGTTTACTTGTGTAAAAGTGCATATGATAAAGTATCTACTGAATTTAATTAATCATACGGTAATAAATGATACATAATTTGCAAGGCAGTGTAAACTACAGTGTAAAATGCATTGAATTCAATATTAATTAATTGTGCCGATATGCAGGGTTAACGTAATAATGTTATCATAATCAATAGAATATAGAAACAAATTACAAACTAAAGGAAAAACCACAATAATGTAATGTCTCAGTTAGGTGTTGGGTCAGCTAGCAGAGATACCGGCACACACACACACACACACACACACACATGCACACTTTGTTTTTTTTTTAAATTGTCATTGGTCTATATAGTTATATGGGGAATGTGATTCTGATGCCTTATAGAAAGCACAATTTACCTTTCTGGCTATTTCATAAAGTGGTGGCTGAATGTGTATATACACAAGGAGATACTACAAGTGTCACATACTGTACATATACTATGTAAATCACAGGTGTGTGTATGTTAATATTATCACAGGTAGGTGTGTATTAATTTCAATCCCTGCTTACCTCCAGTATTGCCGTGTGTATTACAGGAGATCCCATTCTACCACATCTGGAATGGGAGCCAGCGGCCCCTGCACTGCACCTTTAGCCTGGAGCGAGGCAGCCTGGCTGTGTCCCAGCTCAGCTGTAAGATCTGTGTGAGGCAGGTGGAAGGGGAGGGACAGATATTCCAGCTCCACACAGACATCCAGGAGGTACAGACACTGTGGAAATGGTTTGATTGCAGCACAAGTGCAATTGCTGCTCAACTGAATTGCTCCAAACTGCTTATTTGGATGAAATATTTATGCGTGTGCTTGTTTGTGCTTATGTGTCAGACATTGCCCCCCCATTCACCGCTGCCTGCAGCAGGAACAAGCCTGCCGTCATCTCAGGTGGGTCCTTATGCCTTCCGCCTGCCGGCCTCCATCCGCCAAAAGATCTGTGCCAGTCTTGATGCCCCCAGTGCCCGCGGCTGTGACTGGAGACTGCTTGCACACAGCCTGGGCTTTGACAGGTGAGTGCATGAGCATGAATGCGTGCGCGAGTGTGTGTGTGTGTGTGTGTGTGTGTGTGTGTGTGTGTGTGTGTGTGTGTGTGTGTGTGTGTGTGTTTATCTTGGTGAGTAACAAATTTCCCCACAAGGATAGGAATATCTGACCGTTTCCTCCCACGAGTAATAGTTCACTGTTAATAATATTCAGGATGTTACTGGCTTAATACACTGTATGTAAAGAACATTTTTAAATTTGGAGATTCTAAAGTGGTACTTAACAACCAGAACTAGAAAAGAAGCTGAAGATGGTGGATGACAGAACTGTCTGAGCCACTCACAAAAACACATTTGGAAAGTCATAACTCATCATTCAAAAACATATTCCGAAGTTTTTTTTGAATAGTCTAGAATTTTAATGTGTCAGAAGCCTGTGTCCAAAATGAATACTGCCTACCTAAAAGAAAGAACAGCTTTCTCTCACTGAGGTAGAACAAGTTTTGATATTCAGTGCATAATTTAGTGCGTAATTTAGAACTCAGAGCGGTGGAAGACAATAATATAGTTTGATAAAGCGTCTATTATTTCTTTATTCAAGATGTTTTTTCTTTTGAAGCCAAAGGGAGCTGCTTTTTTCCTAGTCATTCAATATTAGTGCAGGTTTGTCTTTATTTTCTACTAAAACATATACACCAGCCTACAGTATGTGATACATACTACAGATATAACGAAAAGTCTTTTTGTTGTAAGTTGTTTCTCTCTTTAAATTTTTGATGATGTTTTCTGTGGGACTGAGTGTTGTTGTGCTCTTTCCATGTCCCTTGCACAGGTACCTGAACTACTTTGCCACCAAGCCAAGTCCCACAGGTGTGCTGCTCGACCTGTGGGAAGCCTGTCACCACGGTGATGCCGACCTGGTCTCCCTGGCGACTGCTCTGGAAGAGATGGGCAAGAGTGAGGTCTTGGTTGTCATGACGACAGATGAGGACTGCTGATTGGGTAATCAAACCCTGTAAAAAGGAAAGAAATGTGCCACCATGAATAAAGCAATCATTAATGCCAGTGGATGGGCATAAAGATGTGACCACACACCCTGACTCGTCACTGTGTGTGCACACAGAAGATCCAGAGCTGCAAGCCGCTGGCTCCATGATCTCTCAGTTTTACACACAGTACTGCACTCAGTCACAACGGACATGAACCAAAAAAAAAAATGTGATGTCATTTGAATGAGAACATTTTTTAATCTTAATGCAGGTAGCAGGTTTAAATCTTGGCCTGTCTGCATAAATCATATGTACAAGCTCATGATTCAAGGATGCTTTTTGCCCTCTCAGACGTGACTAATTGTTCATCGAAACACAGGCACACACACTCAGACTACATGCTGGAAGCCAAGTGTGAAAGTGCATGATTAAGCATCACTTTAGGTCGTGATTGAGCTTTTGTTTCTTATTGGAGGCTTAAAGTCACCATCAAATAGACTCTGGAGTGAAGCACTTTCTCTAGCTGCTGACACACACACACACACACACATACACAGACAGATGTCCTTACACAGAATAGAGTGTTGATAATAGAGCATGCAAGCAGCCAAACTAACGAGACATAGACTCAGAAACAGCAGTACTGCAATAGTTATTAGTATTTCCATTTTCATTTACAACATAATGAGAATAGTCTGTAGTGAACCTGACACTGCACTTCAGCCGTTTAGCAAAATGTTTATGATTAGCAAAAAGAAACACGGAGCTTATGTTGTTGCAAGAAAGTAGGGATGTACAGATTACACGTTTCCCACTCCCAATACAATAAGTATTGCGTGATATCTCCTGATACCTGATACTGATTCAGTACTGACATCCTCACAGGAACCAAGCCAGATTTCTGCCAGCTGCTGTTGCCTATTTATGCAAAATATCAGAGATACGATGGTGCCATTTTCAAGTCAGCGTCACTCACCTTCATGACACAACACGTCAGAGGATCAGTTGTCAAATCAGATCATGTAACAATCCATTGTTTCAGGCGAGTATCAGTGCATCTCTAGAGGAAAGCTTTTATGAACTGCATTTCCGTTTTACTTCATTCTAGTCATCTTGGTTGCTTTTAATGAAATTTTCTCTTCAACACATCATGAAATGCAGAAGAGCTATCACACAAAAAGTTTCCTATAGGGAACTCACTTTTTAATTTACTGTCCATATTAGTGGATTATTGTTTCATTGTCGCTTGTTGTATCTGCTGTAATGTTATTTGGGTAGAACGTCTACATCTGTGCTTGACTGCTGTTACATTACACAAGTAAGGAGTGGTTCAAAAGTGCTTAAAGGACTTCATGTTATGTGGCAAGCTTTTCTAAATGCTGTGTAATACATCATGAGTAAACTGTCATTTCAGGCATTGAAACAGACATGAAAAATGTGAGCTCTGATTCCGTGATCTTGTGTTTGAGTTCAACTCGAGCCATTAATCACTGCTCAGACTCTAAGGTCAGCCAATTGTAGGCCTTGTGTTAAGTGTCTTTAGAAATGGCATGGCTGCTCTGTGGACTGCATTGTGCCCCGTTCACTGTCTTCTCTGACTGTGGGTTGGAAATGTTACTACAGTGTGAGACTAACAGCCATGGCTGTCATGGGCCCTTTACCATTTGTCCATTTTGATGTTGTATCATTAGCATATTGTGACCTTAATATTATAAGCTTCAGTCTGGCATTTTGGCAGCAAATGAGTTCAGCACATTAGTTGGAACATAACTTCACATTTGGTATTATTCTGTCTCTTTCCCTGTCTCCCTTTTATTTTACAAGCTTCCTGGTTCAATATTTTAAGGAAAGTTGCGTATCTAAAATGAACTTGGACTCTATCACAGCCAGTCATAATTGTAGATGAATTATTAATGAGTCATTTTATCAATTGTAATAAATCGCTAATCAAAGTCCACACAGTTTAATACAGTGAATGAAGCATAGTGGTGTTATCAGACATTTCTTGTGGCATACATGAAAAGGAAAAAAAAAAGCATTTAAGTGTTAAAATTATTTATTAGTGCTAATTTTACTTCCTACTAAGAGTGTAGTATAAAGAAATCCTTTGTCTTAGGCTAGCGTATTTACAGCTCTGACAATGTGTTAAACTTCAAAAAAAATTAAATAAAAAGCCTCAAGCACAGTGCAAAGCTTAGTAATGCTAGTGGTTAATGTTAGCCAACACCTACCTACCTCCAGTAATGTGTTTTTTTGTTTTCTGCATTAGCTCCAAGTGGAAGCAGGACTAAATATTAACTAGTTATAGATATTAAGTAACTATAATACATGGATAATACATGTGGCACCTATTGGTTTCACTGCTTGCAGCTTTATACTTTTCTCAGTAAAAACTGTTTTTCCCCCAGTGTATATTTACTGTATGAATGACTTCATATAAAATAATTTCACAAGTGAAATATGAGAAAACGTAGCCTATTGGGGTGCAAATACATTGATGTGCCATCTGTGTTTTAAAACGAATTACTGAATTGCAGTGATGTTAATAACTTGATAACCATGTTTCCTACCTGGTCAAATACCCACTTTTTAAATATCTCAGGGTTTTGATAATGTACATGTGACGCACTTTTAAACTCTACACCCTACTGAAATACAAATATGGATGTCCCTCCTGTAGCTTTTGCTAGCTGAAACATCACATCTTTGACGCTTGATGTCAAAAAAAACTGCTTTTCAGCCAGAAAGAACGATATAATTCTAAGGTCACAATATGTCTTTTAATTTTTTACAGCCATTTCTTTGTAAAAGTGTTGAGATATTCTCCAGAAAAAAAAGCAGTATCTGTCCATCTTTCTGGAAAAGTAATTTTTTGTGGTGTGTGTGTACATGTGCTGTTGAATGCGTGCTGGTTGAAGGGCCTCATTTTGTAGCAGTTCCTTTTAACTTTTTATGTAAATTCTATGCAAGTACAAAATGAGTAAATTTGCAGACCTCCTTAAAGTTTTCTGTTTAATGTGCAAGTGTCAGTTGGGAAATTGTCATGCTGTACTGCTGACAGATGCTGGAACAGGCCTTAAGGATAAAAAGGTTCTCCAAGGCTCATCAGCAGAAACAAACAATATAAAATGTCTCCAGGAAGTTGGGATAATAACTGGTTTCCATGTGCTCTTTGCTGCTTTTCTGAGCTGTGTGGAGGAATTCTGCCATCAATAGACAAAATTAAATATTCTTTCTGAGGAGGAGTAAATTAGGACCTCTTCCCATGAAAAGGAGTGGCAGTTATGACACTGTAGATTGTAAAGGAAGCTCCTAAGCACAAGGATTTGTTTGGGGAAACTTCTTCTAACCCAGACACAACATTTGGACATTCTTCAGGTGCACACAGAGACATGGGACTGCATCTGGTCTCCTCCTCCTGAGAGCCACCTCTTTCTGGATATTGGTTGCTTTTCACAAACCCTGAGTGAATTTGTTCTGATGTCATACCAGAACTCTGAGGTCTTTCTTTTGTTTGTTTGTTTGTTTCATTTAAACACTGTAAATGTCTATTGTACATAAATGTTTAGCCTTCTTACTGTAACTAAATATAATTTTTATGCAATAAATTATATTTCTTAGTTTAACAAGAAATAAGAATGTCCATAATCATTTCTGTGCTGTTTCAACACAGTTTATGCAATTTTGATGTGGGAGATGTGTAAAGCGTGGGAGAAGAATGGGTGATTAAAAAAAGACTAGGAGTTTTAAATAAGTAAGTAAGAAAGGAAGGAAGGAAGGATAGCTTGTGGGGCACATTGGCTTAGTGGTAAGCACTGTTACCTCACACCTCCAGGGTTGGGAGTTCGCCTCTGGCCTGTGTGTGCAGAACTTGCATGTTCTCCCCATGCTTCGGGGGTTGCCTCTGGGTACTCTGGTTTCCTCCTCCAGTCCAAAGACTTGTTGTAGGCTGATTTAGGGTGAGATTGTACAATGCCCATCCAGGGTGTCCCCCCGCCTTGTGCCCCAAGTTCTTCTGGGATAGGCTCCAGGTTAGTCCATGCTCCTGTGTAGCATAAGTGGTACAGGGAATGGAAGGAGGATATATAGATAGATACATATAGATTTTTCCTTTGCTGAAACAAAAAGGTGCCTGACATCAATGTCTGACCTCACTAATGCTCTTGTGCATAATATACTGTATCATTCTGTTTCCTCTAAGCTGACTTATACTCTATAAAAGGATATTAGAAGACTGGCTGAACCTCACATCAATAAACTTTCCATAGGGATTATTTTTCAACATTTTTAACTGTCTTGCCTTCACACTAACAAGGTTTTAAAGGAGGCATTTGCTGGTCTCAGTCCGATTAAATAGACGATGGGCTGAAGAACCTTCTCTCCTCTCTCCTCACAGGCTCATTACAGAGAAGTGGGGAACAGACTCTCTTCCATTTATCTCTGTGATAAAAGACTTCACAGTACACCAGAGAGGAACAAGACAGTGATTGAGCAAGTGGAACTGAAAAGCTTTCCTGAGCCTGCATCCAGTGGTTACTTCACATACACAATAGGTGCTTCTATTAAAAGAAAAAGACATCAGCTCTTAAATTGGTCTCTGTCGGTGATGAAATACTGCCATTTTGCTGTGTATTAACACCTTTGATCTCCAGTGGTGTGCTTAATAAATTACTGTTGCATACACTATTCAACCTGATTAAATTCATATAAACACTGAATTATTCTGTTTTGAGTTTGTAGTTTGTAAATTTCTCATTGCAAGAGTTTTGTTGTACAGATCACAATCTTTGATTAGTCATATATATATATATATATATATATATATATATATATATATATATATATATATATATATATATATATAAAAAATTTTTTTTTTATTTGTTTGTTTTTTTTTAATGTTTTTTTTGTCTTATTAACGAGACTCACAGA
>CM074947.1:13993750-14025657 GCA_037577455.1 Pangasius macronema
CAGAAGGTTTGCTGTGTCTCCCAGCACAGTCTCAAGAGCATGGAGGAGATTCCAGGAGACAGGCAGTTACTCTAGGAAAGCTGGACAGGGTTGTAGAAGGTCCTTAACCCATCAGCAGGACCGGTATCTGCTCCTTTGTGCAAGGTGGAACAGGATGAGCACTTCCAGAGCCCTACAAAATGACCTCCATCAGGCCACTGGTGTGAATGTCTCTGACCAAACAATCAGAAACAGACTTCATGAGGGTGGCCTGAGTGCCCGCTGTCCTCTAGTTGGCCCTGTGCTCACTGCCTGGCACTGTGGAGCTCGATTGGCATTTGCCACTGAACACCTCAATTGGCAGGTCCGCTACTGGCTCCCTGTGCTTTTCACAGATGAGAGCAGGTTCACCCTGAGCACATGTAACAGATGTGAAAAGGTCTGGAGAAGCTGTGGAGAACCTTATGCTGCCTGTAACATTGTTCAGCGTGACCGGTTTGGTGGTGGGTCAGTGATGATCTGGGGAGGCAAATCCATGGAGGGACGCACAAACCTCTACAGGCTAGACATTGGCACCCTGACTGCCATTAGGTATCGGGATGAAATCCTTGGACCCATTGTCAGACCCTATGCTGGTGCAGTGGGTCCTGGTGCACAACAATGCCAAGCCTCATGTGGCGAGAGTATGCAGGCAGTTCCTGGAGAATGAAGGAATTGATACCACTGAATATCCCCCATGCTCGCCTGACCTAAATCCAATAGAACACCTCTGGGACATTATGTTTCGGTCCATCCGAAGCCACCAGGGTGCACCACAGACTATCCAGGAGCTCAGTCATGCCTTGGTCCAGATCTGGGAGGAAATACCCCAGGACACCATTCGTCGTCTCATTAGGAGCATGCCTCGACATTGTCAGGCAAGTATACATGCACGTGGGGGGCCATACAAACTACTGAGTACCGTTTTGAGTTGCTGCAATGAAATTTTCAGCAAAATGGACTAGCCTGCTGGATCATTTTTTCACTTTGATTTTTGGGGTGTCTTTGAATTCAGCCCTCTGTAGGTTGATATTTTTCATTTCCATCAAACAGTGTGGCATCCTTTCGTTCCTAACACATTACCCAGTCCATATCAGTATATATATATATATATATATATATATATATATATATATATATATATATATATATAGGCAAGCAAACCAAATCAGAATCTTATCAGTTTTAATGTTCCTGTTGTCCTTGGTTTCTTCTCTCAGCATCAGATCATCAAGGAGACAATAGTGTAGGACACTGATTACCTGACATTGCCTGATTCAGACATAGTGGAACTAAATTAGCGCTCAATAAATTGTCTCTGTGGGAGTGAGGACCAGAATGAAAATCCGTCTTCCTGCTTTATTTACACAAAACATTAGCTACTCTACAAGGCTAAGAGGCTGTCTTTTGCCCAAAATAAGAAGCAAACCTTTACTGCCATCTACTGGATAAGAGTTATGATAACAGGCTACTAGGATGCTCTAATGGGATAAATAATTCTTCATTATCCTGTGGCTTTTATGTTATTCAAAATGCAATATTATTATAGACACCTAAGTAGCTGGGTGTGAATATCCCACAACTATACAAATTTAAAATGTATGTCTTATAACTACAGGCCGCAGTCTCAGTACCAGTCTGTGCTTGGAGTCTTTATAGACTACAAGAAAGACTGTTTATTATTAGGTGATTAAGATAATATAAGCATTAAGTACATAGTATGCATAGTGTATATAAAAGACATGTGAGTGTTTTTGTATAGGTATTTATCATGTAAGTACAGCTTTACAGTGAAAAACAGCAACAACATACATTACAACGATGTATAAAATTCACTCAGATGGCTACAATCAAACAATTAAATTGGTGGTGCAGAAGGTAGCAGTACCACTTCACAGTTCCAGGGTCCACGGTGCAGCCTTGAGCTCGGGTTACAGTCAGCATGGAGTTTTGCATGTTTCCTCCCATCTCCCACAAACATGCCAGTAGATTGGGTATACTAAATTGCCCCTAGGTATGCAAGTTGCCATGTGATGGGCTAGCATCCCATACAGTGCTCACATACAGTGAACCTCGGATAGGGTCATTAATGAAGAGGTATGAATGAATGAATGAATGAATGAATGAATGAATGAATGAAAACCCACATTTCTGTGCAATAGACACTGTCTATATTTGTTGCAACTCATGAGCAACCCATAATATAATGATTATTGAGTGTTCCCTTATATAAACTCAATAACTCGACCTATTGTAATCGGTATTTATAGTAAATCTATAAAAGGAGAGTGAAAGAGGTCAACCCCACTGCTGAAAGTAGTTTTAGTTATTTTTATGTTACAGAATTACTCTGAGACTTGTCCTCCACTGTTCTCATATTTCCTCATGACCACTAGGTGGCACTGCGGTATTACAGACTTTTAACAAATCCTATAAAGTACTTGTGCTATGGGCTGCAATATACTAATATATAAACAATTGGCGACCAAAACAAATGATAAATTTCAATTCGTATTTACTCCTACCCATTTGTCTTACCAGTGTACACTCAGCATGAGATTTGATGGCGATCTGTTCCCACCAGTGTGTTGGGAAAAGTGGATCTGGAGTGATTTAGACTCTCAGGCCTCACTTTCAGCACCAGGAAGTGCAATGCAATTCCCAAAACCACATTTGGTCTGTTTTTTCAATTTGCTTTGGGACATGCAGAACGGGAATGTTCCTCACAGCCACTAGGTGTCACTGCAGCTTTACTGCTTCAGATTGCGCTCCATACGGCTTGTGCAATGTATATGTACCGTATATACACACTAATATACAAAACCCATACAAACACATCACGACTAATCACACTCTGCAATCTATTCCATTATTACTGTTTAGTATTAATATTTGGGTTTCTTTTTTTTTTTTTTACTTTGTTGCTCACCTGGATCATCACTACACACTGTCTATGAAGATGTCCATGAGTCATTTCAGTCAAATTCAGACTCAAAGGGTGGATAGGAGTGTTCTTTCACTAGTGTTGTTGCTTAACCGAATCCGAGCTTCATCGCACTGTTCCCTCCTCTCCTTCCTCACCCTGCTTGCAGCACCCGCTTCCTCCTTCAGCGCCTCAAACCTATGAAGAGGAGAAGCGGACTGGACTGAATCCTGAGTCGGCACCATGCTGAAGGTGGTGGTCGAGTGCGCTAAAGCAATCCCCAAAAAGACACTCGGCAACCCGGACCCCATCGCCGCAGTCGTCTTTAAAGGTCAGTTCATGCTTTTGAGTCACTGCTCGACTTTCTGTGCAGCTAGGGAGGAAAAAAAAACAAACCAAAAAAAAACACTGTGTAGTCACTTTCCAGGTAGTACTTTTTGTCGCAGGTCATGTTCTGAAAAAGGCTACACTATAGACCAATACATTTATCCACTGGGATACAGTAGACTTTTTTTTTTTTTTATGTGATGGTTCTGAGCTACACTAGATTTCCTTATAAGGACATAAATGGCGCGTCGCACTTTGGGAAAAATGCCTCCTTCTCCTTCATTGAACTGGGTGCTACTTACAGTCACACATTTACCAAAGACTCCCTAAGACATAACACACGGGATCGGATAGTAGTACAAAGAAAAATAAAGAAAGAAAGAAAGAAAAAAGGACTGTCTCTTGCTTTCCTAATTTGCTTGAACTTTTCCAGGTGACAAAAAGAAAACCAAAGCTATTACCAGTGAGTTAAATCCTGTGTGGAATGAGGTGAGTGTAATACACTGATGCCCAGACACTGTGACTGAAGATGAGCTGTGCTAACTTTATAATAGAATGTACTGTGACTAAAGAAAAGAACAAACGGAAAAGTCTAAGAACTCAAACTAAATTTCCCAAGCGGAGAGGACTCTTCTTCATTCATCGATGTGGTGGTTAAAGACTATGAGACCATCGGCAAGGACAAGTATGCACTTTGCATTTTGGCACTCTTGTACAGGTTTATATAAGCATGTCTGATTGTACAGATGCACCAAAGCACTGGTTTATATTATGTACTCTATTATTGGCTTGGTGTTGAATGAAGTGGATGAGAATCCTCTGAAAATTTGTCCTTTCCTACTTACTTAAAACTCAAGTAACGTTATGACATATATAACATATAACATATAATAAACCAATGCAACTGTAGCAATAACATTAAATGGGTGATTACAGAGAAGATACTACTTGTACAGCTTTCCCTCGCTGCCACACCCAGCTTCCATGTCTGTACTTGCTTTGCTATGTGAGAGCAGTGGCTATATCCTCCCAAAGCAATATAACCAGCATAATATGACTTCTGTTATTACTTTCATTTTTCTGAGAGGTCCTGCATCTCAGAGGCTTAGATTCAGGTCCACAGATAAGGCTGACTCTAACCTTGTAATTTTAACTGTAACTGTAATTTTCCGTTAGGCTAGTAAGTGAAAAAAAAATAGTTGCACATTATCATTGTTGGTGTTGTAGTGCTGACTAGTGGGAAACATTTACCTGGGCCAAAGGTTCATGCTCCACCTTTTTGGGGGCCCTGGAAGACTAAAAACACTTTTTCCATTGTCTGAGAGAAGAAAATAGCAACATGGCATGAAGCAAGTGATGTGGAAGTGCTTGTCAAGACTTGTTTCCAACTGCTATTTATCTCTTTTATGGATTCATAAGTGTTCCACAAGCAGTCTGCCAGAAATACTCTCATGTATATCTCTTTGCCTTAGACGGATTACGTGTTAAGGTAGTAAAGATATAAAAAGAAATCATAATAGACTCGGAATCCAACCCCAAAAAAAATAGGTTGGGGCTTAGGTTTTTTTTTTTTTTTTGCTAAGATGTGACTCATAGACTTGGGATTACATTCCATTTATTTGCCAAGCAATCTAAAAATATTTCCCGAAAGGAAATTGTCACTAACAAACAGTCTTGCTTCTGAACATCACAACTATATACACAGAAGACTGGAGAAGATTCTCTTAGTTTACCTTTAGCAAAATTCCATTGGAGCTAAATCACTGTTTTTACTGCTGCTTTCATTTTAAACACAAATGAATCATGAACACTTAAAACATGTTAAATTAATGTTAATAATGAATTCCAACACATTAGTGAATGCCATGAGACCTGCATCTGGAACGTTTTCATTTATAGTGTATTGCATAGGTCTGTGAATGCTCCAGAATGAGGATTATGGAGTTAGTTTTGCCAAAAGTATTAAATAAAAGTGTCCACAAGAACAAATGAAAGTATCCTTTTTGTGATTTTTGTATGGAACTTTTGTTAATGCTCAGCTGAATCTCAATGGTCTAGTTGATCTTTAGCCATACCCACTGAGTATATGCTTGCATGGCTGTAACGTTGAGCACCCACAAACAAAACAGCAGGTAATTCAAATACATAGAGGTTGATCATATTTGCTTGAACAGTGCTTATGTGATATAGAATAAGTACAACGAATACATTATATGTCATTGATGTCCAACCCACTTCGGCGTCGGGTCGTATATTGATATCTTACTCTGAACCGTTTCAGATTTTTAACTTAAATTTAAGACATCAGATTGCGCAAATAAACTACCAGCTTGAGCATAAAATGTAGAAAGTAAACACATAGCTGTGGTTTGTAGGTAGTTAGCAAAGTGCTGAGTGAAACGGTGTCTCCATTTACGTCAGTTTGCTAGCTATCCAAATTAGCTCGCTGTCTACTTAGCTAATGTGATGGTGAGGTCGCCAACATTAAGGTTGGGTAAAGTAAATTGTGTGACATTTCGTTAAAGTCATGCCATAATATGTTGAGTTACGTGATAACAGCCCATTTCATGCACAAGCTAAGGCTTTAACTGGATACCACTGTTTGGTCTGGAATGTTCTGCCATTATGCCACAGTGTGGGCATAAAAGGGCATGGCAAAGGATCAGAGGATTTGTAACTCTATGTTCCAGCTCACCAATAGACACACAGGTGTACTCTTTCATCTAAGACCCTTTCATTGTGAAGACAGAAGCAAAGGGGGAAAAATACAGAAAACACAAATCTGCAAAAGCCACAAGTAAAAAACTGCAAAAAAAAAAGGGCCATTAAAATCAACAAGGTGTTTTTAAATGATGTTTAATTGAAATCTTACTATTTATGTCACTTTTTGCCATTTTTATACATAATATGGATGGAACAGTAAAATCATGTAAATGTAAAAATGTAAATACCGTAAACCGTCTGATTAGGACAAATAATAATTATGATAAAGAATAGTAGCAACTAATAGTAACTCTTTAGCAGATATTAGAGTCCTTTCATGAAGATGCATAATTACAGCACAGTTATATAGAACAAGAGCAAACGTGTAAAGATCCCTCTGTCTACCTACAACAAGAAACTTTTGAAGCCTCGCTTACGTATCTTCGATAATCAAAACGTAAAAACATAGGACAATCGGTAGTTGAGATGACTCACCCGATTTTCGTATAGAAAATAGATCTCACAGGCACATTAATCCATTTGGATGGAGGCTTATTTTCATGGACATCTGAAACTCAGGAATAAGTCTGTCATCAGAGAACACCAGTGAGAAAAAGGGGAAATGTTTTTGGGTTTTTTCCCTCATTGAAAACACACTCATTCACAGTGTATGAAATTATACAATATAAGGAAATTGTGGCTTCCATGATTGGCTGTCTTCCCTTTTCTCATTATTACTCAGGTTCCTCAAAACAACCAAGACTAGCAACAGAACAGCTGCCAGCAAACCCTTAGGCTACAGACTTCTAAGCCCATTTGACCCTGATTGATCATGTGGTAGAGGCTGTATGCAGCATGAACAGAGGACTAGAGTGCAATTTTCAGTCCAGGGCTCATTCCTCATTTCGACCACGAATTTGAAGTACAACGGACCTTGTAGAGTACGAACACCGAGTGACATTAATGAGTGTCGGAACACTTTTTTTCCCCTTGCCTCCCACTTGCTTCTCCATTTTTTGCTGGGTGGAAGCTTCTAACCCACTCCAATACCAACCAAGATGAATAAAGCCAGCATCAAGTGTAGTGTTTTAGAGTTAATAGAAAAAAAATATATGGTGTTTGGCATTGTGTTATTTTAGTTTTTGAGCATGGGCACTTTTTTCCAAACCACTCAAGTTGAAATGTTGAAATTTAATGTGACTCACGGTAGACATGAACATGCTCCGTCACGAGACAGTACCACTGAGTGGATGGTAACGTTTTGGTCTCGGTCAAAAAAAAAGGTCCTTTACTGTGCAATGAGCATAACCCTCTGAGATCCAGTTACAGGTGGGGCCTTAGGAAATGAGTAGTGAAACTAAACACTGCCAGTTCAAGTGGTCAGGTCAGCTGACTGTTTTCAGTGACTTTTTCACATTGCGCTTTATTTGCTTTTGGAGCAAATATCAGAGAATCAATATGAAATAAATTCTGACTTATATAATACTAGCATAAAATTTTGTTTAGATGGAAAATTATGGAAAACTATGTTATTAATAAACACTGTGTGTTTTGTATTTTAGTACAGGGCAAGTTTTTGTGCTTTCTAACTTATACATCGTTATTTTCGTTGCTTTGCAGATTTATTGGCTCTGCAAAAATCTCTCTCCGGGATCTGGCCAGTGGTCAGACCAAGTCTCTGCCTTCTAGGAATGTCCCTCTTGTCAATGAGAAGAAGCAAGATATAGGGGTAATCTTTCCATTTGCAGTGTATAACACAATAAATTATACCACAGCAGGGTTGAATTCTTGATTCTGGTTGGTTAGAAAGTGGTGATTCATTTTCTATAACAGCACAGCTACAGATAGTAGTCCTGGCTGCAAAGCAAATCACAGGGTTATATTGCTGCACTGAATCTAATCCGTTATTGTTTCTATAGAAACAACTTGCACAAGGACCTGTATGGTACATGCTCCACATAAATGAATTAAAAAACGTGATGTTGATATGGTAACGTTTTCTCTGAGGAGACGTTTATTTAGCATTTCTGTAATGAATCTCCAGCATCAGTTCTTTGTTTTCCGGCTTCTCAGCAACGAGCTGAGTTGTGGTGAAGGAACTACTGTTTATAGCTTTTATACTGTAAGTGGTAACAGGGACTAACTTGTTTTGCAGACATTCCACAACATTAAATGTAATTATAAACAGATAAAATGTATGTCATCCTTCTTTAATAAATAAAAAAAAATGTTAGTGGTGATAAATTGCTGTGGTATACGAGGTTTTAATCATTCCGTGTTGATATAACGCATGTAAGCGGTGGATCATATGGTGACATGCAGTGTGTGTGTGGATTTGTATTGTTCCAGGCAACTATAAGTTTACTAATTGGATATGAGCCTCCTGCCAGTGCTATTCTTAACCCAAATGCACAAGTCGATGGAGACGCCAGTGCTGGAGAAGCAGGTCAGTTGCTATAGCTCTTATTTCATTGCAGAATTCCCTAATACATTTTGCCATTATTTTATGTGTGGAATCTTGAAAGGGTTGATCAGGACATTGAAATAATTCCCTGAGACTCTAATTATGTTTGCTATTCTGCATTATGAGCTCATGTTCAAGTATTTTTTTTTAACTGATCTGAGTCACTGAGTTGGAGTTCATTCGAAAGCTGCTTTTCAATGAGCTACTGTGCTGCCCTACAGTATGGAAATGAATGATGCAAATCAGAGGCGGAACTTGCAAAAAAGAAAACACAAACAGACAATCACCAGGAACACACACACACACACACACACACACACACACACATATATATATATATATGTATATACTCCTGAACAAAATCTTAAGACCAGGGAAAATATTACAAGTATTCACATTTCGCACTGGTGGATCATAACCAGGTTGTGAGTACTTCTTGCCTACTCTCTATTTTTTGTCTCTTACTCCTTTTTCTTCTTTTGACATTTTGAACCAGTTCTTACAACCTGGTTATGATCCACCAGCGTGAAATCTGTTCAGGAGTGTGTGTGTGTGATATATATATCCATTTTTTATTTTATTTATTCTGACATGGATTTATTTATTTAATTATATGGTTATTTCGTCTCCTGAACAGTTGTGAGAAATTCCCGAGGGACATCCCATTAAAATAAAAGCTGAGCTAAATAAAAATAAATACATCGTTTGTGCCTTAATAAAGACTTTAGAGTTGGGTTGACAAGAGCATACACGTAGAAGACAGCTTATTAAATTAAGGTGCTGCTTGTTTTCCCTCTAGGTGTTTCTCCGGCTGGAAAGGAAGAAGGTGATGAAGAGACTACAGACTGGGGAGATCCACGGGCTCCGGGAGAGGCACCTGCAGCTGGCCAGCCTGGCAGGCCCCAAAAGATGATCCGCACAGCCCGGAAGAGACAGAAAGCTCTGTCTAACAAACCCCAAGACTTCCAAGTACGTCACTCCCCAGGCACGATTTATGTGACAAATATTTTGCTGAAAGCTTTAACTCAAACTCATGGCTGTTCATCAGATTCGCATCCGAGTCATCGAGGGTCGCCAGTTGCCCGGAAATAACATCAAACCAGTAGTCAAAGTAAGTGTTTGTGGACAGACCCACAGGACAAGGATCAGGAGAGGAAACAACCCATTCTTTGATGAGGTAAGACAGTTTTTTTAAATTATTATTATATCCTGCTTTTTTTTTTTTACATCAGATCAGCATTTTATATTGAAAATCTTGCCTTTCTGTGAACTGCTCTGTGGCTCTGCTGTTCCTGTTCTACCACTGTCATGTCCTATTTCTGCTGGTTCTTTGCTTTGCTCACACTTGACCCCTATGGCCTCCTTCAGCTGCTTCAGTGAGTCTCTCAGATATTCAGATATTTTGTGACACTTTTTTTGTGACCTTTCATGTCAACGCTGCACCCTGCCATCTTTCCTTTTTTATGCTCTGTTAGCAGTTATTTGAAGGGATGCTTAAGTAATATGACTGATGGATTGTGATATGATGGTTGTCATATTATGATCGGAGTAAATATTTTCTACAGATCTTCTTCTACAACATGAACATGCTGCCTTCAGAGCTTTTCGATGAGAACATCTACATTCGGGTAAGATGAACGCACAATCACACAATTTTTTCTCTCAAGCTGTCCTGTCGCATTCGGTCATTCGGAACATAGCGTGATATCCCCAGCAATACAACATCTTATGTGTCTCTTTATATCTAGGTTTATAACTCATCCTCCCTGAGATCAGACAGTCTTTTGGGGGAGTTTAAGGTAATTTATTGTGCATTATTGTGATTTCAGCTTAATTACTTTTGTGTTTGTATCCACAATATGACTGATTGCAGTGCACTTTTTTTACTCCTCCCAACAGCTGGATGTTGGCTACGTCTATGATGAGCCTGGTATGCGACATCTTCAGCCTTTACACAATACATCTTAATGCAATATCAGCTAGATTGCAGAATCCTAATCATATCGTGACCTATTGCACTATTGCATATGTGCACTATTAGTAGTAGAATTTCCAGATCCTTTACTGGCTTTTGTTCTGTAATTTCCTAAGCTCATGCCATAATGAAGAAGTGGCTGCTGCTGAGTGATCCCGATGACTCCAGCTCTGGAGCTCGTGGTTACCTGAAAGTCAACATGATCATTGTGGCAACTGGAGATGAGCCTCCGGTACATTTCCACATGTTTTTTTATTATTATTATTTAATTTTTCCAACAAAACATTGCTTTCTGAAGCTCACTTTCAATATGATCAGTGTATGATCAGTGCTTGATCTGTTTTTGTGTGGATTTGTACTTTGGGGTGCAGGCTGAAAAAAAAGAGAGCAACGAGGAGCAGGATGACATTGAGAGCAACTTGCTGCTGCCTACTGGGGTCACATTGCGCTCAGCGACAATCTCTCTGAAAGTGTACCGTGCAGAGGACATGCCGCAGAGTGAGTCGTGCAGCGTACGACAGACAAACAGTGTTGTTATTGCATTGTTTAGAGTGGTTTTGTCATTGTGCTTTCTGGGTTTTTCACCATTTGTTTAGTGGACGATGCATTTGCACAGACTGTCAAGAACATGTTTGGAGGAGAGAGTGACAAGAAAAACCTTGTGGATCCATTTTTGGAAGTTAGTTTTGCAGGCAAAAAGGTAAAATCCTGAATCAATTTTTGTATTATTCTATTTTTAAAAGGTTAAATATTGCATATTATTAATCTCAGATGTGTCTCATGGACTTATCAGTATGCCAGTATGATCATGTTTTCCCTTGTAATTTCTTGTGTTGTTGTGTATTTTGCCTATGTGTGTGTGTGTGTGTGTGTGTGTGTGTGTGTGTGTGCTGCAGCCTTGGAAACCACTTCATGTTGTACAAATATTACATTTTCTACTATAATTCTGCTATTTCTTTTTTCGACAGCTGCAAAATGTTTCTCTTTGTATTTTAAAGTCTGTTTCCCCCAGAATTAAAAAGGAAGAAAATCACATTTCAGTTCTATTCTGACCAGTGATGGCTCATGACCATAGAAACGTTATCACACATGACTTTCACTACAGCCAACTAGCTAGTGAATTTAAGGGTGACCGCCTAATAGGCAGTTGAGACTTGACAGCATACAGTCATCCAGCCTCCAGTCTAGCAGCTCTTTCTGAATGGCTTTAGATATACCTACATTCAACCGTGATTGAGTTAATCTCATTAACCAGGGTTTACAGCTTTCAGGAAAATTTCCAGCTCAAGAGCATATCAAAAACCACACAAAAGACCTGAAGCTAGCCCAAAAAAAATTTGTGAATTGGAAAAGAGAGGCATATTTTGTTCTTTTCCTCAGCCTTTGCATGAGCAAACAAGTATTTAACCTGTATTTTTATTTAGAGGCATTATCCACTCAATAATCCCCCTTTCTCTCTCTCAGTTGTTGTGATATATTAAATAATAGAAATGGTTGTGTACATCGGAGACACATTGTCTATACTAACACTTTGCCTTTTTTCTGGAAATGTATTAAATTTAATTCTAAAGATGTGTTGTAAAACAAGATCCTCGCAGCCGTGGAGTATTTTTTAACTAGCCCTAACTGGCAACCCGGTCACTGTCGTGTCTGCTGCTCCTTCCTCAATGAGATTGTTCATAGAATGAGCATGGGGAAGGGCAATTGCTGCCTCAATGAGCCTCAGGTAGTGCTTGTTGCAGTTCCCATTTTTTGTCATCTAGGTACAATAATAACTCCATGGACGATGAGTGCGGCATTGTGCACGCCGCCCAGAGATTGCCCAACATCTAGAAAAGTGGAGCAATGGAACATCAGCTGAACATCTGTGAAATAGCGACACTTTTTTAAATTGCTGGTCACTCAAAAGAGCTAATTAGTATTTCACTGTAATTTAAAATGCATGAAGTTGTGATTAAGGACTTTAAAGATTAACAATTGTTGAACACCTGCTATAAATGATGGGGCTGCCTCATGGACAAGCCGCCACTGATTCCGACTGGTGCATTGCAGACATTTTGGCAGCTGGTGTCTGATTACAAACTGAATTCATTATGTCTATTTCACAAGAACAAATTGAGGCATTCTTGAGACAAGCACAGTTAGATAGCAAGCTTTAGTCAGACTGATTGTTTTTATAGCCCAGTTTGTTCAACTAGCGCCTTACTCAGTGTGAGTTATCAAACTATATTATAGGCCAAAAGACTCCATTTTGGCCAAAACTCATTTTTTTGTCTTTTCTGGTTGTTTGACAGATTTCAGCTAAAGCAAGATTCCAGCAGGTTTTCTCAGACCACCCCACATTTGGAAAAAATAAAATTAGAAACAGCATTATGAGCTACACTAATATAAGATATTGATGACTCTCATGTGTTAAAAGTTGAAAAGTGATTTATAGGCACAGTATGTATTAGAGTCCTTAGTCCTAATTAGTCCTATTTCTTTTGCCAACTCCCTTGTTTTGGCAGTACTCCATCATAGAGCACCTCAAGCATCTTTCTGAACCCAGTCACTCTCTAAAACCCATATGAACAGGACACAGAGTAACTCTGCTCTCCTCTCCCTCGCTCCTATATGATGTTATGTACAGCACTTTGGATCAACTACTGTCGTCTTTAAGTGTGCTTTATAAATAAAATTTGACTTGACTTTACGTGACTCGTTAATTTCGTACTAGAGTGCTCAAGTTTGTAAGTTGATAAGGAAATTTGATATGCTCTTCTTGTCTTTGTCTGTTTCTTTTAAGCTATGCACAAAGATCATTGAGAAGAATGCAAATCCAGAGTGGAACCAGATGATACACCTCCAGGTCAAGGTGAGAATGAGTGATGACATGGCACACCTTAATGAATGCACTTAGTGGAATACGTTACAGATAATTGTCTTTTCATCTTTGTTTAGTTCCCATCAATGTGTGAACGTATCAAACTTACTGTGTTTGACTGGTAAGTTTCTCATATGGTGGATTATTTCATCCAATCTATATATATATGACCTATAAGAGGAGTTGCCTCCCTGTATGCCATGTGATCTTTAATTCTTTTTTGCCTTACCTTTTGGTAGGGATCGTTTCACAAGCAATGATACTGTCGGAACCATATACGTAAATCTGTCCAAAATATCCTCACCTGGTGGTGAAATAGAAGGTACGCTTCACTATTTCTGCCTTGCAATTGGAACACATTATGGACGACACATCAGAACATTAATTAATCAGATTTTTTTTTTTAGCTGGGTCACTTAATGAGAATCAAGGGCTTCCAGGATCTGATGGTATTCATTTCTAAGATTTGAATATAATCATAATTCATCATAAATTAAATATTCATTTATTCTGTTTATGTCTGTGGTGTGTGTAATGTGTAAAACACAATTTTTATTAAAAGTTATTTGTTGAGCTGGATTACTGTCCCTTAAATCCTCTCTCTCTTTATTTCAGTAGACAGAATGGGGACTGAGGTTGGCTTTCTTCCAGCCTTCGGTCCCTGTTACCTTAACCTTTATGGGAGTACAAGGGAATTCTCTGACCTCCCTGACCCATATGAGGAGCTCAATTTGGGGCAGGTAAGTGCCTCATTTCCATTTCCTGAGCTAAATATATTTTAATACCCTAAACAAAACATTATGAGCAAACTCTTAAATGCAAGTGGTGCTTTGCAAATCATTCTGTATATCAAACACAAACCGGTGGTGCCTCACCACCACCACAGCCCCCACTCATCAGGCATAAATCATTTACAGTTTTATGTGCTAAATTCCAGACAGTAGTGAGTTGGGCACATATCTCCCAAACCCCATATACACCCTTCCCTGTCCACCTATAAGGAACAAAAAGGAGAAAACATATATGAGATGTAAAGGGAAGCGCAAAAGAGTAAAAATATTACCAATAACAATAATAACAAATGGTAAACATGGTTTAGTCCCCTTCCCAACCTGACTGCAGTTCTTACCCGTTAGTCATTTTAATAAAAATTCTTTAGCTTAGATTGACTGTTCAAACAAAAAAGGTTGAGAAATACTACTGAGACAGGGGTCTGACTAAAAAAAAAAAGTTTGTCACATGATATCATTGGTATGCAAACTGATTAAAGCGACGTGTGACCACAAGGAAAGCATTTGCAAGAACGTTCCCCAAAATTTTCTTTTGATTTGTCACTGTTTGCTTTACATAAATAGCGTCCTGAAATGTTTTACTGTAGTATTTGTCCTGTACTTACGATCTACACAATGGCAGTAGATGTTGTGAGTCATAGCATGCCTGTATGTGCCAGGGTGAGGGGGTGGCCTACAGAGGCAGAGTTCTCATTGAACTTTCCACTCGGCTGGATGACAAGATTGACAAGAAGGTGGATGACCTCAACAACGATGATGTCCTAGTAGCACAGGTAACAGCACGCAGCACAGCACGTGCAGCACAGCACGTCGCCCCTCCAAATGAGTTTCACTTCACTGCTTTTATTTATATGCAAACATTATCAGGGGAAGTTAGAAATGGTGAAAGAGCAAATTAGAGGATATGAAGAGAATTTCATCAAGTTGGAAATCTTAGAGGAAATTTGAAGTATTCGTGGGCTTCGATATATGAAGTAATGTGGTACTTTGTGGGAATATTGGAATATACTTTATTCAATTTTTATTTAAATTTTTATTTTAACTATAGAGATCTTATGTTCTAATTAAATTTAAAACAAGTTCTTCCTTCAGTGTAGTGTATACAGTACATTTGGCATTAGTGGGTTTTTAATCGCATGCAGCCAGTCATGATCTCAGGTTAATTATTAATGTATAATTACATGGATTATTATCGACAGCGGTGGCTGCAGGCAATCAAGCCTCAGTCTGACTGGTTTAGCCAACTACCTCCTGCTGTGCCAGCACTGACTTAATTAGGTAGTTAATGATTGCATGCCGGTGTGCAAAATAAGCCAAGTAGCTTAACTTAAGCTACTGATGTAGCTAGGACTATTAGCATAAACGAACACCTTAACATAAATGTACCTAGCTAAGAAGGATATCATTTACCATCTGCTTCGTAAAACGCACAGCACTCTTGAGGAGTACACTTTATTAATAAAACCACCTTAGAGTTTTAAGAGCTGATATATATAAAAACTGCTGATCACTCAAATAGAAGCTTTTAATACTATAGTCACGTTTTACATCTCTCTCTGTGAACAGAAGTACCAGAGGAAGAGGAAGTACTCCCTGTGTGCAGTGTTCCACAGTGCGTGCATGCTGCAGGAACCTGGCGAACCCATCCAGTTTGAGGTCAGCATCGGCAACTATGGCAACAAGATGGATTCAACATGCAAACCCCTGGCCTCCACCACGCAGTACAGCTGTGCTGTGTTTGATGGTGAGATAATTATTACTATGGCTACTTGGATATACAGTACGACATGAACCAGCTCACTCTGGTGCCTGCTGGTGTGTTTTACAGGAAATCGCTACTACTACTTGCCTTGGGCTGACACTAAGCCGGTTGTTATCCTCACTTCCTTCTGGGAGGATGTCAGCCATCGTTTGGATTCAGTGAACATTATTCTCTTCATTGTTGATAGACTGGTAGGGTTTGAGTCTCAGTCTCAATAACATAGCACAAGTCTTGTTATTACAAAACTTCAGTTATGTTATATAGTTTCTGTTCTTGTTTTTACCAGCAATCCAACATTACCACATTGAAGACGGCCATGCTGGCTAAAGTTACTGAGACACGACTGGCTGAGATCTGGCTGAAACTTATCAACCAACTCATTGAAGACCTCACCAAGTAAATCCCAGCATCGAGAGCATGCTTTATTTCTGTCATCCTGTGTATAGTACTTTTGAAAGACTTTCCCTCCCTTGATTAACCCTATGCCCTTTCTGGGTCAGAAAAAATGTAAATGGAAGTTTTACATGAAAAAACTATACAATTCTATTGGAAGGCAATATCGTGACACAGATTTTGACTCAGAAGCTTTTTTTTTTTAAATTATATACTTATTTCAGATCTTCTTCTCTGGCCCATCTTATTTGATCTAAATTCTGTCTTTTAGCTACCAGTTGCCAGACTTAGAGGCCAAGCCTAACCTGACAGCACTGGATGTTCAAATCAAAAAGCTCCGAGACAGAACCTTCATCAGCATTAGAGATGCCGCCTGCCACATGAGGGAGGAGGCTACTGATGTTAAAGCCACACTTACTGACATAGAGGATTGGTTAGACCGCCTACAGCAGATTGTAGAGGAGGTTATATACAATTTGCTATATTTGTGTGTAGTTTCTGCTCTACTTGATAGTTTTAATAAGGATTAGATACTGAGATACATGAGTTGCTGAAGTGCTTATAAGTATGTACAAGTAAAAGCATTTCCTTTTCCATTTACAGCCTCAGAACAGCATGCCTGATATCATCATTTGGATGCTGAGGGGAGAGAAGCGTATGGCTTATGCACGCATCCCAGCCAATGAGGTCCTCTTCTCCACCCATAGTGAAGAGGCTACTGGAAAATACTGTGGCAAGACACAGACCATCTTCATGAAGGTAAATCAGAGCTATTTAGTACAATTCATTCATAGATTTCATACATGAGACTGCACAGTGATAGCAGACCACGTTGCTCTGTTTTGATGTGAGCAGCCATTTACCACAGCATAAGATCTCTAGAGGTATGTTCCTCTTTGTCAATTGGTCAAACTTTTTATAACCTTTTTAACCTTGTAGGTAGCTTTATGCAATATTTGATAATGAACCATTTTAGAAGCAGTATTAATATTTGTGCCTGAGACCTTTCCTTGGTAGAATTAAACAGTGACAGCTACCTTCATATTTAAATTAGCTTTGTATAAACACTGGGATAACTCCCTCTTCAGCATACATGAGCTAGCAGATGCCCAGTATTAGTTAGTGTCACTGTGATTGACAAGGAAGAGAGAGTACGCCATTCCTCCCACACAGAGAGCATGGCTAGTTTTGCTCCCTGGCTCCCGCCACGAATGGCTGTGGCACCATCAGGACTCAAACTCACAGTGAACCAATATGGAGGCCAAATGCCCATTTTTCTAATTAAACAAATTGAGCATTATGAGTTGTTAAATATGTAAACAGCAGTGTAATTAAACAGTCTGAAAGATATGTTATTTTATGATTATCTCTTTTTAATACCTGAGCATGGCCTGTAATATTACCATGATATTGCTGTTTCTAGAACATTATGCAGTAGTGTATTGCCTTTGGGAACTCAAGATGCAATCTTGTATGTATGAGTGTCTCTTTAGCCCTTGCTGCACTTTCATTTGTTGTTTTGGGTGCATGAAGCCATGATCTACTACTGCACTAATGTGGAATAAATGAAAATTGTTAGAACGTTAAGATGCTTTTGGGACATGGCTTAATAATAAAGGACAAATAAGAGTCCTAATGCAAGACCAGTTGAGATCCACCTCCATAGATGATGATGACATGTGCCCACAAAATACCCTCACATCTTGTTTTCAGTACCCAATGGACAAAAATAAAGGGGTGAAGATTCCCGTGCAGCTGCGTTTGAACATGTGGTTGGGCCTGTCAGCTCACGAGAAGAAGTTCAACAGCTTTGCAGAAGGAACATTCAGCGTCTATGCTGAAATGGTAATGCATGCATGTTGATTCGTTACTGGAGCATTCATGCACAGAATGTGGTTAATCCGAATAAAGCTTCGCATTGTGTGATATATTATGCAATGTGCACTCTCTGTGACAGTATGAAAACCAGGCCCAAGTTTTTGGAAAATGGGGAACCACAGGCCTGGTTGGTCGCCACAAGTTCTCTGACGTGACAGGGAAGGTTAAGCTGAAGCAGGAGTGCTTCCTACCCCCACGTGGCTGGGAATGGGAGGGTGACTGGTATGTCGACCCTGAAAACTGGTAAGTAGCCTAATGGTACATGGGAAACATAAAAATGTCAGGTCATGTCAGGACCTATTCTGCAATTTTTCATTACTATTATTCTTGACATTTCAACAATAACTCATGGGCAGCTACAAACATCCTGTAATGAGAATGTGTATAAGCTGGTTTTAGTAGTGCTTCCTGGGATGTTATTCACACTATCCAGCTTACAATCAGAGGAAATGGAGGCTCTTGGCCTAAATTGGCACTTGGCTTGGGAGACACATACACATTCCATGAGCCAGCTTTTCTCTCTGGCTACAGTGTTTATACAGGGAACAGGGTTCATAAACTTCTTGTTAGCGACCCTGTCTCTCAGTTACATACCAGTAAAGCTGTCTGGAATGTAGATGCATTTGTTCTGATGTATTGCTGTTGCCTGTGTGTGTGTGTGTGTGTGTGTGTGTGTGTGTGTGTGTGTGTTTGGATCAGTCTGCTGACAGAGGCTGACGCAGGGCATACAGAGTTCACGGATGAAGTATATGAAAATGAGAGTCGTTTCCCTGGTGGCGAGTGGAAGCAAGCAACCGAGAACTACACTGATGTGGTGAGGAAGTGAAAACCTCTAACAGGCTCTAACAGCACACACTTTCATTAAAGTTGGAAGTGATATTGGTGGGAAACATTTAATGCTGTAAAACACAGTGCCATTTTTTTAATAAGCGGAGCTCTAATGACAGAGGTCACTTGTGTCAGTGTGCGTAGCCATTGAGGGCGGGGTCTGCAAAGAACATGCATGCAAATAAACACAGGTGCACCGTGCCTTATTAACAAACGGCTGGTGCAATGTAAACTTTAGCTTGCACGTGCGTGTGTGTTTTCTGTTCGGCTGGCAGTATTAACTGAATAGGAATTGCATGATTATATCTGGAAGCCATGTAATACTGAAGAATCCATGGTTAATTTCATCATCCACATTCTGGTCATTTGGGACTTGAACTGTGGTTGTGACATGGTCAACTGTGGGTCATTTGAACTGGCACTCAAGCAGCTGAGGAAAAACAGACCAGCTGAAAAGAAAAGAAAAAAGAGTTTTTCGAGTCTTTTTTTGCAGTGGTATAAAATGTTAGTGTATATGGCCCATAATGTGTGAATCACTTATTGTCATGATCTCATTGAGAAACCTAGTTTTTTTTAAAAAATATTCTAAACAGTAAAAGCACTGGAAACTATATAGATACAATCGGATTCATGCATGTGCAACATTTCTCATAGTCCATAGGCTCAGAACACATAGCTTATGCTATTTGTAAGTCAGCGCTGACTGAGACAGGTGTTGTCATTTAAGCCTGTTTCCCAGACAATAGCGAGACCAAGCAAGCTGAATGCAGCTGTTCAGGATAGAGTGATGTGTTTGTTTTGTGCAGAATGGAGAGAAAGCCCAGAAACCCAGCGAGATTGAATGTCCCCCAGGGTGGAAGGTGATTCAGGACTGGAGCTTTGACAGCAACAGGGCTGTGGATGAGAAAGGTTCGAGATCACAATTTCATTCATCATACGAATATGAAACAATTATGTCTAACAAATTGCATACCTCTGTACATGGTGTCTGCATGCTCCTATTGTGTAAAACCTATCAATTTTAGAACGCTGGACAAGACACCGAGAATGTGACATGAAAGAAAGTCATATGTTTGCTTCTAATGTTAGGTTGGGAGTATGGCATCACTATTCCAACAGATGATAAACCCAGCTCCTGGGTAGCAGCAGAAAAAATGTACCATGTCCATCGCAGGAAAAGACTGGTCCGGCTCCGAAAGAAGATTGCAAATGCCCCCAGCTTAGAGGTGAGGACCTGACATGATGCTGTTGTTCAAACACAATAAGGTTTTAAGCCGTATAATTAATAGTAATTATAGTTCATCCACAATGCACCATGACGATTAAGAAAAAAGGATTGGAGTTCATCAACAACAAGCATGAAAATAACTTGGGAAAATCTTCCGTAACCTTAATTTGTGTTTTACAATGTCTATCCAAACATCTGTATCTATTACTGAGGTGATTATGAGCTAAGCCAGGCAAGAACCAAATCTGTAGTTACAACACCATACTTATACCAAGGTAAGAGTTAGTACATCTACTAGGACCAATATCTGTTATTAGATACAGTATCTGTCTATATTTGGAAAAAGAAAAAATGGTAGATCCTACCATAGCCTCTCAGTTTATTATAATATATTGCTATAGTGCATTATAGAGTGTTAATTAAGTGACAGATCTCATTAGCTGAGATCTTGAAGGATCTGGGAATGTGTTATGCAATGATAACACGATCAAAAAAACAACAACTGAAACACCTGAAAGGATTAAGAAAGGTGCTACATTGCCACTCAACTGGTAATAACCTGATAACCTGAGCTGAGAAAGAACTATTTGTGTTGATGTGGATGCTAAAGTACCTGAGCATAGCTATACCTGAACGTATACAGCAAGCAAGTCATTTAGAAAAACTGAGAGTTGATTCAAAAGACATTGCATAATGGAAATCACAGAGGCTGGCTTCAATATACCCCCAGGGTGAACGTGAAATAAAATGTGTGGCTGGTTGCCAGGTTTCTGTTAGTGAGAACAAGCAGGTGTTGTGGTGAGCATGAGGTTAGATAGAACATGTTTACCTCTAACGTGTGACGCCTTGACTTGCAGATGTAGTTAATGACATCTTTTTTTTTTTTTGGGCCTTCTCTATGTCCTCACAGAAGAAAGAGGTGGGAGATGGCTGGGAATATTCCTCTCTGATTGGCTGGAAGTTTCACAGGAAGGAGCGTTCCTCAGATACGTTCCGCCGCAGACGCTGGAGGAGAAAGATGGCACCATCTGACCGCGTGGGCGCGTCAGCCATATTCCAACTAGAGGGGGCGTTGGTGAGCATCCACTTACAAATTTGCATTAAGGAACAATGTATCTGGTGTTTTTGAATCTTTGCCATACCACAGCATGAAAGGTGTCATACAGTTTAGATTTGGTGCAGTTTCTAGAGAGAGGTTAGGGTTTTTTTGGGAATTTTTATAGTTGTACTACACAATGTTACACTGAGTGACTAATGTTTGTTTTGGTCTCTTTGTGTTTGGTTTCTAGGGGGTGGACGTCGATGAAAAAACTAGCAAAAAAGAGGCAGCCAAGCTTTTCGGTGCCAACACACCCACAGTTTCCTGCAACTTCAGCAGTGAGTAGCTTGATTCATGCCACCTAATTAAAGCCTTGTGTGAAAGATCCCTGCTGCTGATATACATCCACTCACCACTCCCTTTCCTCAGAGGAAGTCTGGAGCCCTGGGTATCTAGTTCGATTAAAAAACATTCAGAGCTGCTAATTTGGCTTCTGAATGCTAGTGCTTGCTGCTTACATTATTGCATAACTGAAATTTCTATAGCTGCACTAAAGTTGGTGTTTCTACAAAGGATTAATAACGACAGCTTATATCAGGTCTAGGGGAAGGACTGATTTGTGTATCAAGATCTCATCTTAATATTAATGAACTAATTTTGTAGACAGTTCATGTTGTCTGTAAATGAGTGCTAAGACCTCTTGTCTTCGTAGGGTCGTACACATACCACCTCAGAGTGTATGTCTATCAGGCCCGGAACCTTCTTCCCATGGACAAGGACAGCTTTTCGGGTGAGACATTTTCCACTAAAAAGGAATCGCTATAAAACTTTCAAATGAATTGCAAATTTCACCTCTTGCTTTTCATCTGATCATAATGTGGTGACTGTAGCACTGCAGTTGTCAGGTCTTTTGCATTTGGTTTTCCTACAGATCCCTACTGCCACGTGTCCTTTCTCCATGTAAGCAAGACCACAGAGATCATTAAAGCTAACCTCAACCCCACATGGGACCAGACACTCATCTTTAATGAGATTGAAATCTATGGAGACCCACAGACTATTGCTCAAAATCCACCCAACGTTGTCCTGGAGCTTTTTGACAGTGACCAAGTGGTATGACTGCTTACTCACTATGATAATCTGCTTAATCACAACCTTCTTCTTCTTCTTTATTATAGCATTTGAGCTGACACTTAGTGCACTCATTTGATTTAGAGTGTTAATGAATTCTCAAAAAAAGAGTTGCTAGTAAAACGTGGAGATTTATAGACTAGTTTCTCTGTCCTGGAAGACATCTAGAAAATGACAAAAATGGAGGCAATGTCCTGTAAAAAGGCCCCGGAAAAGTTGAGCTATAAAAATACATAGCTGACTATTAAGAGATAAAGTTTGTGTAATCTAATTGATGAATTTTAAAGTTTATTTTACCAAAGTAAAAACAGACTCTTTTTCCCTGATACAAAATGAGCAGTGGCGCAGTGTTGGCCCTTGCTGAACAGTTCATCTGGCCCACATACTGCTGTGGAAAGATGCATTCATCCAAATCTGGCTGCCACAACACAGTGACAGCTCAGCCTTGATGAAAGCACATCTCAGCCATGACACTGAGCAGAGCTTATAGCTCGGCCAATTTCCCAAAGTTGAAAAGCATAGGTTTGTTTCATGACCTCAGTTTCATGACCTTCATAAGGAATGAATGGGGGATGGGACCTTATAATATCTTTGACCCTTTTTTAAATAATGTGGGCCAACTGGACCCATTTGACATGACATTGCTGTAACTGGATAACTTAATTCAACTAATTTAAGCCCAACCATCCCTTTAGCTTCTGATACTGAATTAATGCTTGTGATAAAATGATATTTTTTATTCTGTCAGTAAGGAGTTGTTAGGATTGTACTGTCGATTTATGTTAAATACATCAGCAGATGTGAGCTACTTTTCAGGAAGAAAGTGTGCTAGAAAATTTCACTAGAAACCTTGCTGTTTCTACAGAATCATGATGCTTCTCATGATTGTATATAAAGCTGTTGTGTTGATGCATTTCTGTATTGCAGGGGAAGGATGAAGCCATGGGCAGGTGCACATGTCCCCCAGTGGTAAAACTAAACCTCAGCACACCAGTGAGCCCAAAGCTGCTCTGGTTCCCCATCACCATGAAGGGCCGAAGTGCTGGGCAAATGCTGGTGGCAGCCGAACTTTTGCTGAACAATAAAGTATGCTATTATCATTAAAATCACTCTGTTTTCACAGGTACCTCACTGTGTTTGCAGGATTGATTGTCACTCTTGTAATGACAGTGTTGTTACATAATTGTACATTTTGTTGTTCGTGATGTATTTGTTAACCTCTAATGAGCTGTTGGGACCTACTTTGCTGTATCCAGACAGCTGAGTCTGAACTGCCACTTGTGCCACCCAGAAGAGGAGAGAATCTGTACATGGTGCCTCAGGGGATCAGGCCGGTGGTGCAGCTCACTGCTATTGAGGTAATACGCTGAAGCATGTCATCAGCATTATCCCTTTAGCTTTTAGTGTTGGGCAGACAAAGCAGGGAAGAGATAGGCTATTATTTACAGCAATTCTGTGTGTGTGTGTGTGTGTGTGTGTGTGTGTGTGTGTGTGTGTGTGTGTGTGCGCATGTGTATGTTCATGCACTTTTCAGATTTTGGCCTGGGGTTTGCGTAACATGAAGGCATATCAGCTGGCCGCTATTTCTTCCCCCAGTCTTGTTGTGGAATGTGGAGGGCAGACTGTTCAGACAGCTGTCATCAAAAACATCAAGAAAAACCCAAACTTCCCTGGATCAGTTCTCTTCCTCAAAGTGGTACGGTTCATATACTAAGAAATATGTCAAAAGAGCTCTTATCAGTGGCAGTTTGTCACCCATCATTTTAAACATGATAAGATTGTATAATACCTAGTGAGCACCGTATGTATTGTGGCCAAGTGCATTTGTTATCTTGAAGTGCACATAAGGCTCACTCAGTACAAAATATATTGCATTGGATCAAACAAAATCCTGATCCTGAACAAAAACATAGACATGTGAGGGCTAATGTTAAATATACATTGCTCTTCCCAAAGCCCTATCAGCCTCCTGTCTATTTTCCACGCACAGAGTTTCCTCTCATGCACTCATTAGACATTGCTCATTGCTGTTCTGAATACTTGTTGTATACGTGCTCATAATGCTGAGTTTATCAGTAGTCATTTAAATTAGGCTAAATAAGTGCTAGCATTTAAAGAGCAGGCAAAACTGAGTGGCTTATACTTACCAAAAGTTATAAAGATAAAGTTGCACTTTTGAACCAGTTTCCCTAACCTCTAGTTTGGTCTGCTCTTTAGTGGCCCTGCATTGCATCTTTTCTTGTTTATTTTATGATTAGATTAAGTATTAAGTAAGTACTCATCTGAACACAGCCTCAAAATGAATAATTGGTTTAATTCTCATATAGGCTTTATTGCCAGTTTATTTCAATGCCAGTCAGTAGATTTTGAACATTGTGTGTTAGCATTTGGGTTAAATTTCAAGAAATGGGTTCATGTTAAAACCGATAGAATTAGAAAATCTAAGTAAGTATTAGGTCTAAGAGAAATTGAGATATGTTTGTGACATTTTTATTTGCAGAAAAATTAGCTCTAACTAGTAAAGACTTAATGTATGTAGATAATGTTGATTACTTAATGTATGTAGATAATTGTTGATGTACATTTTTTTTACAGTTTATATAACTGTCTAATATCATTTATAAGACAAGGCTTACAGTCAATGCAGGTGCTCTTAGCTTTAATAAAATGCTAACTGGAGCCTGGGCAGCATGGTGGTGCAGCGGGTAACTTTCCTTAAATCCTTAAAGGAAGTCCTTAGATGGAACACTTGTAAATAACAATTATAAATATTTCTCTCTTTAGCTTCTTCCCAAAGAAGAAATGTACTCTCCACCCATAGTGCTGAAAGTGATAGACCACAGGCCCTTCGGCAGGAAACCTACTGTCGGCCAGTGCACTATAGACTCTCTGGAAGAGTATAGGTGTGATCCCTACATGGGCACCTCTGAAGTATCTAGGACTGCAAGAGGTAAGATATCTGGCACAGTGTGAAAATCGTCTTTGTCAATATCTACTAAATAACATTGCCCCAAATATTTGAATTCCCTGGGTGTTTCATGTTTCAGTGGCCATGATGGTAGCAACCTCGAGAGACGTGATCATTGACATAGAAGACAAAATACCAATCCTAGACAGCAAGGTACAGATCCTCCTTTCATGAACACTAGTTTATTCTACATCAGGGCATTTTTATGCATTAGTGATATGGTTTAGTTAGAATTTTCTTTTTGTTGCCATGTGGACAAAATCTTACTTCTGATCTGTCTCATACTTTTTCATTTGTTTCATTTGTTTCATTTGTTTCGACAGCCTGCTGAAAAGGTACATCTTTTACATCGGAGAGGTTTTCTATTAACATTAAAGAAACAATACAACTTAAAACAGAAGTCAGTTGCTGTGCAATTGCATTTTTTTTTTATCAAACTGTGTCTTGTTTTACTATAAACTGTATTTTAGGTGGAAGAAGCTGTGGACTGGTGGAGTAAATTCTATGCCTCTACTGGAGAGCATGAGAAGTGTGGGCCATATCTCCAAAAAGGTTATTCCACTCTAACAGTGAGTTTACTGACCATTCTTTACCATCCTGTGAACAATCCATACATTTTGAAACCACAATTAAACAGAATCTATATGACAAAGCATGTCTGTTATTGCAGGTTTATGAAAAAGATCTTGAGTCTATAACAGATTTCCATGGCCTGACAGACTTCTGCAACACATTTAAACTGTACAGAGGAAAGAGTGACGATGGTGAAGAGGATCCTTCTGTAGTGGGAGAGTTTAAGGTAAGTATTTTGCCCTTGAAAGCCTCTCTTCTCCTCATTCCAAACTGACATGAAGGATTTGTCAGTAAATACTGAACAGCTGTACTTAATTAAACATACTGGCAGTACATGCTAGTAAACTTTCAAACATAATGAAAATTAATGATATTCTGCCATCTAGTGGTGGATGTTGCACCTGACTAACCTCAACCAAAGTAGCTCTAGGTTTCCAATTTCAACATTTAGGCTTTAATACAGGTCTCTAAATGTATTCACAGGGTTCTTTCAGAATATACCCCTTATCAGATGACCCGGATATCCAGAATCCTCCTCGGCAATTCCGAGAGTTACCTGAGAGCGGGCCTCAGGAATGCCTGGTTAGAATTTACGTGTTGCGCTGTATTGACCTGCAACCCAAAGACAACAATGGCTTGGTAAGCATACAGAAAGCACAGCTGTGTATAAACTAGAGTTTATTCTACAATATAAATCAGTGTTGGTATTTTCCTGTGTTTATACTCTTGTTTTGTTTTTTTTTTCAGTGTGATCCTTATTTAAAGATTACTCTTGGAAAGAAGACCATTGACGACAGAGATAACTACAAACCAAACACCTTAAACCCTGAGTTTGGAAGGTCAGACATTGTTGAGTGCTACATGACAAAAACCTGTGTTATAAAGTACAGTGTTAAAATCCGTTTGTATTTTGCAGAATGTTTGAGCTGTCCTGTTTCCTGCCGCAAGACAAGGACCTGAAAATCAGTGTCTATGACTTTGATTTGCTAAGTCGTGATGAAAAGGTTGGGGACACGGTTATTGACCTTGAAAATCGCCTCCTTTCTCGATTTAGTGCACACTGTGGTCTTTCCCAGTCTTACTGTGTGTAAGTAATTTTTTTCTTCAATGTTATCTATGTTTTTATTTGTCATATATGCATGTATGTAGACACGTTGTTTATAATCGGTTATGAAAACGTATGCAGCTCTGGAGTGAACCAGTGGAGAGACCAACTGAAGCCATCTCAGATCCTGGAAAACCTCGCCAGACTGAGAGGAATCCCGCCACCACAGATTGCAGATGATGGCAGTTCACTGTCTTTTGGAGGACGTGACTACAGCCTTCAGGACTTAGGTATTCCTGGTGTGATAACTACAGTGTGCATGTACTATTGAAAGATCAGTAGGTCTTAAGTGGTCTTTGTGTGTGCTGAGAGTAACTGTTGCTGTGTGGCGCTGCATTGCTAGAGGCCAGTAAAGTGCTGCACCAGCATCTGGGTCCAGCCAAAGAGCGTATATGCCTACATGTACTGCGCAAACAGAACCTGGTGCCTGAGCATGTTGAAACCAGGACACTCTATAGCTCCTTCCAGCCCACTCTCTCCCAGGTAAATGTATAAGACACAGCATCTTATGCTTGCAGCTACTATAAGCTCATGCTATGCCTGTTCAGAAAGCTGTGAATTTTCCTGCTCTATCTATCTATCTATCTATCTATCTATCTATCTATCTTGCTGTCCATCTAACTATCTTTCAATGTCATTTTTTATTTGTCCTTTGATAGGGGAAAGTTCAGATGTGGGTGGATATATTCCCCAAAAGCCTTGGCAGTCCTGGACCCCCGGTTGATATCAGTCCTCGTAAAGCTAAAAAGTAAGAACCGTTAGTCCTCATGTCCTGCTAATGTGTATTTAGACCTTTAGTGCTGATGAAGTTCCTCTCTGTGTTAAAGGTACTACCTACGGGCTGTCATCTGGAATACCACTGATGTCATTCTGGATGAAACCAGCATTACTGGGGAAAAGATGAGCGACATCTATGTGAAGGGGTAATTTGTAACTTTAAACATAAATATATTAGGTTTACATGCAGGTTACAGGTTTGCAGTTTACATTAATTCCTTACATGAAAGTCTGTATGAAGGCTTGGTGAAAAATACATTATATTTAGTGCATGTCAAATGGAATAAAGCAGGGAAAATAGTGAACTACTGTTGCCAATCTGACACAATGTGTAATCTGCAGGTGGATGCCAGGTATGGAGGAGGACAAACAGAAGACTGATGTCCACTACAGGTCACTGGATGGAGATGGAAATTTCAACTGGAGATTTGTCTTTGGCTTTGACTACCTACCAGCCGAGCAGTTGTGTCTTGTGTCAAAAAAAGTATGTACACGTCTTTAAAATGTAACATCATTTGAGTAAATTAAGTGATTTAAGCAGTGGCCATCTGGGGCTCTTTCTACATCAGTATAGAAAACATTAACCCTTATTCTTGCAGCACATATTCATTTTTTTACTATTCAAATACTAACCCTTAATAGTTACACTATGTTAAAATGTAGATTTACAGTATAATGAATCTGTTTTACTGAGCTTTGAGTTTAGGTAATGAACAACTTTATATAAGAAACACATTCATCGTTTTAATCATAATTTAAAATAAAAAAACAATAACAGCTACAAGAAGGAAGAATAGTTATGAGCAATTTGTTCTCTAAATCATTTTTTTTTTAACCAGGAGCACTTCTGGAGTCTTGACAAAACCGAGTTCAGGATTCCTCCCAAACTGAATATCCAGATATGGGACAATGACAAATTTTCACTGGATGACTACTTAGGTGAATCTCTTCATTTTTTTTACTCTCATGTATAAAGAATTGCAGGTTTTACATATTACACATTTTACATACTGCAGAGATGTACAGAGGACCATAGTTCCATAACAAACCAAGTTCCCCAACAGATATTCTGATATTAACTGATTTAGTCCAAAACATCAACACAGCAATGCTTTATAAAAAGACTTTGTACTAGTGGTGGATGAATACATCATCCCAGTATTTTCATATGGCAATACCATGAAGCAGTGAGGAGTATCTGTCGTGACAGCACGGGTTTTGTTGCGAGTGTCAGTTGAGAACGCAATGGGGCTTTAAAGCACAAGATGCAGTTTATACTGCAATACAGTCTAAGAACACTTGTAATGCTCAAGTATAAAATGTATTATGAAACAATGTTAATTGGAATACTGTATTTCACAACCCTACTCATTACACCAAAGCTTTATAAAAGTCTGTTCAGAAAGGATAACTGGGATTGTGAAATTGTGCTGTTTCTCAAACAGGTACGGTGGAGTTAGATTTAATTAACCTTATCCCTCCAACTAAGACTTCTGAAAAGTGCAGACTTGACATGTTGATACAAGAAACAAACAAGAGCATCCCTCCTAAATCACTCTTTGCCCAGAAGTGTGTGAGAGGCTGGTGGCCCTGCGCCATGGAGGAAGATGGCAAGAAGGTTCTGACTGTGAGTAAACAGTAAACACTATGTATTGAGCATATATAGAAAATAGTAAAGCAGAAACTACCAGTAGATTATTGTGCCATAGAAAATGTTATCTAAGTAGCTTATTGTAGCAGACTCCTATTAGACCTGCTGTCTCGGCTAGTAGGGACAAATATATTTCAGAAGAGACCGATGATTAGGCAGACAGAGGAGCTGACAGAAGCCCCAGTGACAGGATATGGAGTGTGCAGTTGTGACTATGTGAGACATTGTGTTGTTTGTCAGGGCAAAGTGGAGATGACTTTGGAGATTGTGGAAGAGAAGGAGGTAGAAGAGAGGCCTGCTGGGAAAGGAAGAGATGAACCCAACATGAACCCCAAACTGGATCATCCAAAGTAACACTCTGTTACACACATCATAAGGGATTCTACAGGAAGTTTGATTGTTTTATATGACACTAATCTTTGTTTATTCATTTCTTTCAACAGCCGTCCAGATACATCATTCTTGTGGTTCACAAATCCATGCAAAACTATGAAATTTATTGTGTGGCGCCGGTTTAAATGGCTCTTCATTGGAATCATCATTCTCATACTAGTGGGCCTGTTTTTAGGAATCCTGCTGTACTCGTTGCCTGTAAGTTGTGGTTCAGGGTTCTGTAACAAAAAAGCACACAAATACTTTAACCCAATTATAAGCAATGCACATGACTTAACCACACCTTTTTCTCTTCCAGAACTACATCTCGATGAAAATTGTGAAGCCTTTCTGATGGGAACCTAAACAACAGTCGTCAGGGTTGAGTGCCTTAGTTTTAATATACCAGCAAGTTGAACTCATTGCAACATTTTTTATATAAAATATTTTGTACTTCAAGACGTATGAAATGTTTATAACTTTATAACAGTTTTTTGCCAAAGTATTTGCACTTTTCATTGCACTAATGTTCAGTGTTGTTTTAGCTTTTTATACAATACATATGTAAACAAGAAAACATTTTGGTTCAAGGATTGTTCTTCTTTTTGTAATCAAATTTTAAGTTCATCTGTCTGTTCTGAGTAATATCAAGTAGCCTTCCTTTGCTAATGTACACTTCTTGGCAAATTCAACCTACAACCTACTGTACTCTAAATGTTTCTGAAACTGAATGGAACTTTCCTTAATTGCTTTTAAATTCTACCAAAAATTCAACATATACAGTATACCAAGCTTCATGTGTGGTTTATTGAATTAAACCTGACCAAATGGCCTCCAGTGGAATTCAGTGTGACTTATACTTCAGTATTTATTTGCTGACTGGCAATGATTCATTTCTAAGTGAGAACTGTTTAACACATCTTCTGATGCAAGCTGGGTTCTGTGGGTGTTTTGGATTTTTCAACACTAGACACCTTGCCCAATCTACCTAAGTGAGGCTTTCTAGTCTGCATCAGATCTGCTGTCTGTATACAGAGAGCCACCTGGAGGTTCTATGTTTTGCATTTAAAAAATTTGCACATTTATATTATTAACAATGCATCACGGACCACAGTTCTCAGTCTATTTAAATGAGATATGGGCATTCAAAAGAGAAACAATTTGTCAGTGACCCTTGTTTAGCTAAATATCTTTGCATTTGTTGGTTAAGCACTAGACATAAGAAGGACTCCGCAAATGGCTTATGACTTGATATACACCTACACCCTACTTTTTTTTCCCAGCTCTCAACCCCACAGTGATACTGAGAAATTTAAAAATCCCATGCATTGCTGCTGCACCTGATAATATTATTACCAGAAATAATGTTTGGAAAGCAGTGACTGTCGCGATCCCCTTTCATTCACATTCATTACTCAGCTCACACTTCTTTATCCAAGGGGACATACATCTGGGACAGGACATACATCTGAGATACAGCTGAGCAGTTGCTCAAGTAGCTCACAACTTTGAACTCACAACCTAATGGTCAGAAGTCCAGAGCCTTAATCAGTTGACCTAGTAAGGGAAATGGACGAGTGTAATGGAGGTGGTCAGTTAGGAGGATAAATGAAAATTAATTAACAAACACAGACACAAAAGGAACAAAAATATTAATGCAGTACAGTAACAATGTTTACTATATTTGTCCATAAACATTTATCGTGTTTTGCATATTTTCCTATTACTTAGTTTCAAGTTTCAAGTGGAGTTTATTGTCATTTCGACCATATACAGGTACATAGTGAAATGAAACAATGTTTCTCCAGGACTAAGGTGCTACATAAGACAAACATAGAACAACACAGAACTACAAGGGACTACATAATTTATATATAAAGTGCAGAAGTGCAAACATGTGCAGACAGCACAAGACAGTACAATGACTACTGGGACAGACAATGGGCACAGTAAGTCCCAGTGCAGCACCGACCAGTACACAGTTCTGTTGAGTTCGCTCGCTGCTGCTGGGGCCCCAAATGGACGGCCTGAAGAACTGTTTGGATTGCTGGGGATGGAGCGACCTGGGGGCTGTGGAGATGGTTTGGGGATCTCATACGGGGAGCCGTACTGTAATGGCTTGGGACTGCGATTGCTGT
>CM074947.1:14025757-14064310 GCA_037577455.1 Pangasius macronema
GGGTTCCCTTTTGAGCCTGGTTCCTCTCAAGGTTTCTTCCTCATATCATCTCAGGGAGTTTTTCCTTGCCACTGTTGTGATAAATTCAAATATTTATAATATATTTTTTGTTTATCCATTTATTTCTGTAAAGCTGTTTTGTGACAATGTCCATTGTTAAAAGCGCTATACAAATAAACTGAATTGAATTGAATTAAAAGTGAACCTAGTGACCTAGTGAATAGTGCAAAGAGTACAAGAGTACAATACAAGTAGCTGAAATAGTGTAAACATAAGTGTAAACATAAGAGTAGCAGCCTATGTACTGAGAGAGAGAATGGAGGATGCTCAGTTGTGTGTGTATATATATGTACGTGTGTGTGTGTGTGTTCCTTCAGTCCAGTAAATTTATAAATGTATATACATTATATTCAGCCCAGTAAATTTATATACATATACATTTATATACATTACATATAGTAATATTTATATACATTTTAGAAAATACAGCGTAATGTTGGGTTATCTTTCCATCACTAATGCTTGAGGTTATACTGTGTATGTTTTTTCCTAGGTATTTACGACACAACCTCCTCTTCATACGGCAGAATGGAACTGCTATGGTTGTGTCCTTTAAGTCCCGCCTACTGCGGGAAATAACGGTTTTGATTGGTTGCTCTAGTCTGCCGTAAATGAGTGTTGAAAGACTGAAAGTAAAACAATTCTGCAAACGGCAGAGTCGTCGCGACAGCGAGCCTTCTGGGTTGTTCTCTCTGCTGTCCAAGGCATAACAGGAAAAACTTTGGCTGTAGTTGGTGTTTCGTTCATTACCATGTACTTGTCTGCAAATTATATTGCGACCTGATAAGAATTTCTGCTCGGCTCTGTCTGAACTAGCAGTTTAGCGAGTTTAGCTAACTAGCTGCTTAGCTTAACATGCAAAAGCTTGGCTGCTATCGCTGCTACAGTAAAGTAAACCTCTGAAGTCTGAAGAGGTTTTTGAAACGTCGTTAGTATTGCTCTCAGTGTATTAGTACAATATTATTTCTTCAGTGTTTAAGTTAAGCGTGATGCTAAAGAGCTATCTAGCAAGCTAACTAAGCTACTTTGACTGCAGGTCGCTCGAGTTGCAAATACTAGCAGTTGCACTAGCAACAGTTTGAACAGTAGAATTGCTGCAGAAAACAGCTGTAGAGACACACTATAACTAATCGGCCATGAAAGAATGTACGCTTTACAGAATGAGAAAAGATTGAAACTGGAAGCTGACTGTCACTCTGAGAATTTCTCTGCCAGAAGTGTGGAGGAAGCCACTGGAACACACCGAGGTTGGTCTTCTGCTTGACCTGCTTGTGTATTCAAATGTGTGTAGGCTGACTTCAGTACATTTGAATTTTGCACTTTAGGTAGTTTACCCACCAATGTGCTGACACCAAATATGGATGAAACTGGGATGGAAGTAAACAGGTAGACATCTCCATTTTACCTGGACACAGCCTTGATCTTGATCTAATGAATTCGTTTAATACACAGATCCTTTCTGTGATGTTTGATGTGTGTTATTTCCACAGCAATATCACTGGTGACGTGAAGGTTGAAGACATAAGAAGCGATGGCCATAAAACATCTGAGTGCACCGAGAAGGATTCATGTCAGTTGAAAGACAACGAGAAGCGTTTCGATGTGCCCCTAAGACAAAAAGTTCCAGGTGACCAAAAATTAGAAGAAACTCCAGGAAGCACTAACTCCAACACACAGGCCACGTATGGACGGAATTCACCAAATAGCAGTGTCAGTGATAATGCTGTCATCGAGACGAAGCCCACCGCTGAAGACGAGGCTCTTGTATCTAACTCAGCGGATGCTAATCTTAGCAAGGTAGCAAGTTTATCTATGGAAAAGGCAAAGATGGATCTCAGTTTATCTCAGAACACGAGTGCTGATGTAGAGATGCTGAGCCCAGAGAGCCCATCCTGCAAATCCTTGCTATGTAACAGCTCAGAGGAAAGACACAATCCCTGCACAAAGTCTCAGGCACCTTGTGCTCAATCCTCATCTCCTGTAGAGTCCACTAACATCACTGGAGCTGGACCTGGATCTGTCAGTGATCCTGACGTGACAGCCATGGAAACGGATAATTCTGACATGCCCGTCTCTGGGGGAAATCCATTAATGGCAAATGAAGACTCCAGTGGCAACCAGTCACAAGCAAGGTATACACACACACTCACGCAGCAAAGTGTTTTTTTTTGTTTGTTTGTTTGTTTGTACACAGGTAATGCTCATTTGAATTAACGCCATGTTTTACTTCCTGTTCAGTGACCCAGTGCTGGGGACTTTGCCACACGTGGACAGGAAGTGGTTGGGAACTGCTATAGAGGAGCTGAGGAGGATGCCAATGTGTGCTCAGGCCCTGCCCCCGCTCAGGGCAACAGAAACCCACAAAGTGCTCATCAGGGTAAGTTCTCTACACCGGTGCTAGGAGTAAGTGGTACGACAGTTGATCTGGTTGCAGTTATTACTTCTGCATAATCAACACATAATGTGATGTGACAGAGTGGAACCTGAACAAAGAAATAAAGAACGTGCATACGCATTTGAGAATCATTTTAGCTGAAGACAATGATAGCCAGCCAGAGGTTGTGTCTTACATTGACTTGTAAGGCTCAAGCGGCACACTGTGAGATTACAGAGATGTAACCCTTTCCCCTAGCTATCTTTAGATGACTGGTTCATTCTCTGGGTTATGTAATGGTAATGATAAAACAGAATGAGTACATTTACAAGGTGGGAGGTCAGTGAGGCACAGGCACAGCTGCTTGATGAGGCTTTCTGTAAGCTCTAACTGGTTGACTAGCTAAATGCCAAGCTCTTGTTGAAATAAGACACGTTGCTCTATGAACTAAATACTCAGTAAATGTAAGTTATGTTGATGGGCACAGTAAAGTTTTTATCCTCGTAATACTATAAAGGCAGACTATTTATATCCCCAGAATCACGAATACTGAACGTCTCTCAAATCGTGAACTCTCTTGGTGTCCTTAATATTTAGGCACACGACTGTTTGGAACACGTTCTTGAGTTCTTGTTGAATTACACAGTATTCTTGCAGTAACACTTTTGTACCAAAAAAGAGACAAAATTTCAAAACCCTTTTTCAATACCCCGTGCAGCTTTAGTAATTTATAAAGATGTTGTTCTTGTTTTCTGTATCAACCTGGTTTATAGTCCAGAATAAACTAGAACACTGAATTGTGCACTTATCTTTCTTTGCTTTACAGACTGACCTGCTCAAAGAAGGCGAGGTCCCTGTTCCGTACCCGAGCAAATTCCGAGATGCCTGGGATGATATGACGGTTAAGATGCCCTGTTCAGACAAGAACCTGTTTCCTGTGGAGAACGAGGTAGATTTTACCTTCAGACTGAGCACAACTCCACAGAAATAGTGTACAAGTCTACATTAGATTGTCAGCAGCAGATAATAATTAGACAGCTGCTTAAAGTTGGACATGAGTGCTGAACTCCGTCTCCGTGTTGCCATGTTGTTTCAGGATGGAGTGCAGAGTCGGTGGGAGCTCATTATTTCTGCCTTGGAGACTGAATGCAAAAGTTCACTGGATATCCGGGTAGGTTGTTAATATATGTACATAGAGTTGTTGTGTGCGGTTTTTATACTAACATACATTACAAAATATATGGAGTGCATGTTTTTTTCCTTGAAGTCATATGATGCACAGATTGCACATGTGATCATCAATCCTGTGTATTAATGATAGATTTAAAAAACACTCAGTGATTAAGCATGATCCGAATTAAAACTGTTTAGATGCAATATAGCATGCATACACTTCTATTTGGATTCTATTATTGGTCTAAAGCAGGCATGTCACACATGTCAACTTGAGGCCCCCGGGCCACATCTGGCCCATGATACAATCAAATCCGGCCCCTGAGATAATGTCGTATGTCTATTATTAATGGCCCGCCAGTAAATCACACTCGCACCACTCATACTACAAATCCCACAATGCATCTGCTGTGCAGCGAAGAGCTGTAAGCGCCAGTGGTCGGTGGTGAATGCATGGGTCAGCGCCTATACAGTGACATTTAAGCCCAACCCCCCAAAAGATGGCAAAATGAAAAGTGGACTTTAAAACCAGGGGCTTTCGAGACAGCTGGGAGGCAGAGTACATGTTTGTTGACATTGAAGATAAACCTGTGTGCCTTGTTTGCTAATGTGGCTGTAATTAAAGAGTATAACATAAGACGGCACCATGAGACAAAACATCAGGCCAAGTACGAAAAACTGGACACACAGCAGACGCTACAGACAGTAGAAGAGTTTAAAAAGGGTCTGATGTCAATGCTCACAAAAGCAAAATCACAACGGGAAGCTGCTGTGAAAGCTAGTTTTCTAGTGGCAGAAGAGCTAGTCAGATCAGCCCGGCCATTTCCCGAGGGGGAGTGTTTGAAGCGCTGCATAATTAAAGTGCGCGACGTCTTTATCATAGTCAGTTTTGAACTGTTGAATAAATGTTAATCCTGTGTGGACCATGTTTTAAATTTTGGCCCCTTCGGGGATTGAATTTGACACCCCTGTTCTAATGTGTGCTCATAGACGAGATTTAAATTTCATTCCGTGAAACTGGTCATCCTGCAATGAGTGGTAGTTCACTAGGCCTGACTGAGGGACCCGATAAAGCATTAAGGAGGAAAGGGCGAGAGAGAAATGCACAGTGCGAGTTATTAAATTATTTAAATAGTATTTGTGCAATAGCAGTGAAGATGCACATGGCATCGGACATTACAGACAGGGAAGATTATCCATTCAGTCACCACTGCCTCCTAGCTGTTGCCTGGAAACCACTTCTGAAGTAGCGCTATCATAAATGTTAGGACGGTGTACTGATTCAGATTTGTGAATCTTTACAGCAATAATTCTTTCTTTTTTTTCTTTTTAAAGTTGTCCTTTCAAAGTATTTTTTAATCACCAGAAGATGGCGACATTATTACAGAACGTTGCTTTCGAGCATTTTAAGTTAGTTAGATTCTTTGACTACTTCTCTTTTTCCTTTCTTTTTATTCTTTTTAATTTCGTTTTTTATTGTTCAGTGTCTCATTAGTTTAGCATTAAGCATTTTTTTTAAGTAAATTATTATTTTACAGGAAGCAATATTGACGTACAATGCAGCGCACGCAAAGAGATGGGACTTCACCGCTCTAAATGTTCTCTGCACTGATGTAAGTATCTCCCTGCTTCTGGGTGATGTATCTGTGTGTGTGCACTAAATTCCCTGGCTGCAGGATTGCTTTGTCATGTAGCTCAAAAAAAAATGATTGCTCCCGCCCCACCGTTTAGGTTAATTATTTGCAGGTCACAGTCGCTGTTCTCATCTAGAAAGTCAACTAAACTGCTAGACTGACTGATGGGTNGTATATATGTATATATGTGTAATCAGTCAGAAATCATTTATACAGTGGCCTCATATCTTGTAGTTGTATATTTGTGGTATTGTTCATAGCTGAATTTTGAGTGCAAATTGTTTTGATCCTTTTCTTTTAATAGTGGTGCCAGTGTAAAATGAATCAGGGTGATTTCTGAATCATTGCTGTACTTACGTTTGAGTGAGATGACATATATTCAGATGTGCAGGCAGCGCAGTACTGTAACCTGAGAACGACTTCACGAAGAAAATTCAACTAAAATTATCGCAAAGAATACACTGAGGTGTGAAATGTTCGTTTTTATACCATCCATAGACCTAACAGATTCCCGGAGCACACAAACGAAGTAGTTTACATAACGTGCTCCTAAAGAGGGTCTCTGATGAAGTTTCCGTGTGGCGTAAATCTAGCGCCACGGTTAAAGGCCATTGCTTTGTTCAGTCATAGTGACGGCGCAGTTTAGCCTGAGAGTGGCTGCGCACTCAGCAGTCTGTGTCTGGCCCTTCTGGTGCCTGCTCCCTGGAGGCTCAGTGGCATCAAGCACCAACCAATTAACACAGAGGCGGGCATTCAGTGTGACGAGCAACAGCTGGCAGGAGAGATGCACCCTGTTTACCTGCTTACCGCCAGTAAACACATTCAACAGATGGATTTCAGGCTCACTTTGATAATGGCACTTTAATAAATAAGGATTTATACTGAAGCTAAAGATTAATGCGGAGATAAACCTGTTCTATTAGACAATTAACCACAGATTATGGATCATTCATTTTAAATCCTTCTGGGTTTCTATCCTCCTATTGCTAAATGATCTTTTACGTTCCCAGACTATTGCTAGCATGTCTTCTAGAAGTTTATTTGAAGTTCAACTCAGGACAGCCCTAAATGAATTGGTTACTCAGAGCAAACTGATTAAGGTTTGAATTCAATCTCAACATTCAGCATTAGGATGCAGTCCTTAAGCACCGTTTGTTGTGATGTGAATTATTCTCCCCAGTACTATAAATGGAAGGTGCTGAATTGTGTCACATCTTAAACTAATCGTCTAAAAGCCATTTGGGAGACTGCCAGTTATTTTCATTAATCAATTCGTGGGTGTGTGCCAAGAGTTCAGCATTTCTCCTTCCTGCTTTAATAATTTTACTGGCGAATGTCATCATTGCGTAGATCAGTAGCTGGCTATGGCATTTTATGGCACATTAATTAAAGTGGGCCATTAAATCTATAAGGAGCATAATCAAAACCATTAGCAAAGTGCAGTTTATTTTAATGAAACATGTCTTTTTAAGTTCAGTTCTTTTAAAGTCCCAGCCAATTGGGGCACAGAAGATTCTGAGCCTGTCCCTGGAATACTGGGCATGACACGGGAATACATCTTGGATGGGATGTCGGTCCATTGCAGGAAATCCTACACATGCACCTTGACACACTCATTCATGACTATGGGTAATTTAGCACATCCAGTCCACTTACTAGCATGATTTTGAGAAGTAGAAGGAAAGTGAAGAACTGATAGGAAACCCACATGGACATGAGGTGGCAACGCTGCCCTGTACTATGTATGTTATATAAACACACACACATGCATATATACNTGCACTGAACGTGAGAAAACACGTTTTACATTCCTCTTTTTCTCGCTATATGTCATTGTGGAGTGAAATAACAGGTTACAGTAAAGTGTAACCAAACCATTCACATTCTTGAATGATGTTTCTGCCACCGTTGCGCCTAACATTCAGTGCTTGGGCTTCTTTCACTGTTTTCCAAAATGGACTAATTCATAAATCTCTGATTGTGGCTTTCACAGCTTGGGCAGTGTATGTATATCTTTCTGTCTTTCCTTTCTCTTTTCCTGAAACCGTGAAATACCTCACTGCCTCACTACCTCTTTTCTATAATTCTACTTATTTATCATTGGTTTGGTGATGTCAACAGCTTGGTGACTCCATTTGTTAAATTCTCAGATTTAGCTTCATCTTCATTGAATCAACAGAGGGCACTAGCATCTCAGATTAGAAAGCTGGAACTTGTGTTCTAAAGTTTTGGTGAAAGAAAACATTAAATCGATTTGTGGTTTTTAGGCTGTTTTGATATCGTTTCGGTGAAACCTATATCCATTTTATTGTATGTTTAAAATGCAAACACCACACCCTACACTTTAATCTGAAGCTTAAAGGACTTGATTAAATTTAAAGCAATTTCTACACGACTTAAATACAAGGACTGTGGCAAGGGTCTTTGATTGACAGCCCACGTGTAATGGTTATGGAAAGAAGCAAAAATACAAATGAGGACCTGTCTTGTAAAATTGTTGTGAAAGCGTGGCTGAAATGGAAGTGTCACTGAGGTGGTGTCTGATAAATGTCAGCATTGCCTGCTCTGTCGAAAGCTAACATAAAGCATTTATATGAATACTTCTCACCCTCTTTTCCTTCTTAGTGGGAATTCCAATCTAAGTTTCACCGTGCCATACTTTAGAGAAACGAGTTAAGCAAATGGTAATTTGGCTGTCAGACTGTTTCTGAAACCGCCCGTGCTACAGGAATACCTATTAAGATGTGGCTTCCCTTCAGCCTCGGCTCCTTTTCTCAGAGGTGTAGTGGGAAGGGGGTAGAGATGAGAAGCGTGTTAGCCTGCCCAGTTCTCTGAGCTGCATGGGCAGAATGTGGAAATGAGGATGCTTTGATTTAGAAAGCTCTAACTCTTGCTGCTTCTGCAGCGTCTCATTCGCCCTGTCAGCCAACCGAATTCATTATGCCCAGAGGAGTGTTTTATGATGTCAGATGGGTCATTACTTATGACAGTGTTTAGTCAGGCCTTCTTTGCAGCCATATAAACGCTCCTTGGCAAAACTGGCAGTCAGTGCTTCCTGTCCAGAAGTTCCTGTTAGCCCCTTAGCTGCTCCTGTCTGTTCCAGGGATCCCATTTAATCAGCCAAGCATGCCCAGTAACCTTGATAAGATGAGGCCATTAACTAATCACAGTGACCATCGCAGCCGATAGGTTTGTAAATAAGTGTTCTGTAAATCACAACCAGCAGCGTTTTCGTTTTTGCAGAATGACTGCTGAGCCAGCTAGTGCAAAATCCCTCGGAATTGGAGCGGCTATTGCAAAGCAGTGCTATTTGTTTTGTGTGTGTGTGTGTGCGCGTGTGTGTGTGTGTGTGTGTGGGTATGATGGGTGTTGTGGGTGGTTGACTTTATTTTAGTTGTGGCAAGAGTGAACTGAAAGCCCACTCTTCTTATTTCCACTCCAGTGATGTCATTCCCCGTTGGGGGTTTGTTTGATATTGCGGAATAGCGTTTCTGTAACCTCTGTTCATGAGATCTTTATTTGTTACCGTCTCTACAGATATGAAAGGACTCTGATATTGCTCGTCGGTCTTTTTAGACCGAAGAGCTAGCTTTTATTTGAGAAAGCTTTTAAATTGACGAAAATGCAATAGCAGGTTAACTTTTTTACCAGAACAGTGTCTAAAGCACTTGGATATAATGGCATGCATAGCTTTTCCAACGATGCTTTATAATATGCTGGCTTTCTGTTTGTTTTAATCCACATTTAATCATTATTCTTTACCCGGTGTGCACATTCTTACACATGAAACTGTAATTGGCTGTTGAATTATCTCACTAGCAAGTCAGAGAAACTGACTGATGGACCTAGATTTTTTTTTCCATAATTCTTAGCATATTTAACTTGATATAAATTAAATGTCATGAAATGGTTCATTTAATATTGAGATAATTTTTCTTTTTTCAGGGAGGGCATTAAAAATAAGACCAGTGATGTATATATATTTAGAATATGAAACTGAGCAATGTTCAAATAGCACATGAAGAAATGAGTGCATGCATCTACTGCTTGTTTCCACTTTTTTAAAAAAAAAAAAAAGAAAATGCTTTATCATTATTTGTCTATCTTGGTAAAGTCGGTCAAGTTAGTCATTCAGAGCGAGTCTTTGAAAAAGACACTTGCCCTTTCATAAGAGCGTAGTGATGCATGTTTACATGTGCTCATCCACACTCTGTTCACGTGCTGTCAGCGTCTGTAAAAACATTTCCATTTTCTATGTGTCATTCTTTCAGTTTTATGGTTTAAATGACCACTACAGTTGTGTCCACTACCAGTAATACATCTAATAAACCCTTAATTTCTCATCCACAGGGCCTGGAGCACTCAGAGGCACAGTATCTGTTTAACGTTATGCTGCCAAAGATGGTGACATTAGCGCTGAGCGCTCCCAAAATTTGTACCCAGGTATGTCCTGTACGCATACCCTTTAGAGAAGAATACAGTAGTTACTGTATTTACACTCTTTCCCGTTCGTGGGTATTTAAAAGATGAGACAGAGTTGGATGAAAGTGCCTGGCAGGTGTGTGTGTGTGTGTGTGTGTGTGTGTGTGTGTGTGTGTGTGTGTGTGTGTGTATGTGTGTGTGTATGTGTGTGTGTATGCGTGCGTATGTGTGGCTGCTCTCTGTTAACAGGCTCTCAGGGCTGCTGGGTGAAGGAGGTGGTTAGTGAAGTACACTGCCACATCTGCACTAGCCTCATTAGGAGCAGAGCTAATGGAGGCCAAAGGAAAGCATCCAGCACCTGCTTTGCTACCCTGAAGCTTTAAAACTGCTTCTTGAGAATTATTTGCCAAATGTTTCCAAAAACCAAGCATGCATTTTATAATAGTGTTTTCAATTTGACCTTATTATACATTGCTTTTTTATTAACGTCTTTTAAATATTATACAAAATTTACATTTGTGATCCCAATACAGGAAATTGTCTGTCCAGAATTTTTCCTTTTCGCTCATATCCTCAACAAACACAGTGCTTAGTGTTGTAAATATCCTCATCTGTATTCAGAGTTAAACCTGAAGTGGGAATAACCTATTGGGGGAGAGGGAAAAAAAAACTGCAGCACTATCCGCATGGTCTGTGAATTCTGACAGTTCCTCAACCTCAGCTACATCACTCGAGGTCATAATTGGTCTCAGTGAGAGATGTGTGTGGGATTTTTTTGTTGTTGTTGTTTGTTTGTACCTTTCTACAATATTTTCAAATAAATTTAGTTAATTCTGTTTCCCCACAATATAAATAAACTAGTAGCCTAATTTAAAACACAGTGACCCTGACCAGGCTGTTACTAAGGATGCTGTAAATCACCATGCAGAGTCATGCATTCCTGTTAATCAGTGTGGTCTTTGTCCTGCAGGATTCGTATCTAACCGCTCACTCACACTGACATGAAAATAAAAACCTTTGGCTCACAAGTCTTTTTCGTCGGATCCCGAGGGATCCCAGTCCTGATGCACATCTCTACGCTATCTCTACGGTTCTGTGAACCTTTCTATAGGCAAGCTTTTTATTAAAAAACGAAAAACAAACAAAAAAAAAAAACGAACAGTGTGTCTGCTGTTCGTGTCAATATTTGTATACATTTAGAACACATTATCTGTTAATTATGAATAATACTTTTAAGTAAAATGGGTCCCTGGAGGGCTAGTTCCCGGCCAGGGGGTTGCACACGGCAGTGCACTCCCAGTGCCGCTCAGGGCAGCGCTTATGCTCCTTACTTTTTCTTACATGCACACTTTGGCTTTGTCTGTAGCTTAAATCAGACTACAGTGTTTATACAGTATAACAAATCTACAGAATATCTGGAATAATGAAATCAAAACTTGCTGTATTAAGCAAGAAGACAGTTATTGATTTAAGTATTTTTAGTTAAAAACGGAAAGATGATCTCCTTTATTACTTGCTCGACGTTCATACTATAGAAAGGCGGATAAATCTGGCCATGAGGAAGGTCAGGTGTTTACAGATTTAAAAGGGAAGCTCTCAGGTCTCTCTGGCGAAGCTGGACTTTATGTACTGGTTATTAATGCTTCTATTGATTAGTCATGTGCGTTGGCCTGAAGAGGGTCTTTAAGGGAAGATGAATGGCACTTGATGCCTGCTGCTGGCTTATGGTAAAATTCAGCAGGGTGCTGTAATTACTCCTGGCCATTTGTTTAATGTAATTCTGCCGTCCTGTTTGGTCAGTTGCTAAACTAATCACATTTTCCTCCCTCTCTCTTCTTCCCATTTTTGCAGCCAATCCCCTTGCTTAAGCAGAACATGAATCAGTCCTTGACTCTGTCCCAGGAACAAATTGCCTGTCTGCTAGCCAACGCCTTCTTCTGTACGTTCCCCAGGCGCAACTCGCGCAAGTCTGAGTACTACAACTACCCAGAGATTAATTTCTACAGGTAACTCACCATTTCTTATCATTACTCACGCCATCACTGCTCTTGAAAGCTTATATATATTGGAAGGTACAGATATTGATCTTAGAAGAGTTTTAGCTTGCTCACACATTTTTTGGTTTCTCATCACACTTACTTTCACAATTTACCTCAATATATAATCTTACAACCACTTCCAAGTGATCCATATCTTTGTGTATTTCGGCTCTTTTAAAGAACAAGCGCAAGTCAGTGATTTAAGGCGCAGCATTTTTTTTCCACTCATTCATTCATTCGCACTGACAATTTAATTAAAGTTTACCAGGATCCAGAATACCCATATAACTTTTTCTGTGTTTGTGCCGCTAAACAGCAATTAGCTTGGGAATATTTAAATTTAATTCACTTAAACATTAAGCTATTTTCCATAAGAGGGCAGTGATGATTAACTTCAAGCTTCGAGCATGAAAACTGAATTACTCCGTTTTAAAAGAAATCATTTGTTCTTGAAGTATGTATGGTGAAGTTTCTTTTTAAATCAGTAGCAGAGTGAGTAGGACGTCAGTAAGCACATGCCCAGTTGAATTTGCGGCTCTTTGTTATACTCCGTACTGAGCCTCTGAGGTGTCGTGATAGTTATTTTTCAATATGGCGTAAGCATGAATTAGTATATTGAAGCCACGAGTAAATATAATATAAACTAAGTATCTTGTGGCCACAGCTTATTATGTAACTAATTGTGTAATTTGAGCCTACAACTTAATATGTTGTGGGAACACTGTAATTAATACGTGGCCTTCAGTTATTTGGCGGGAACGGGTGAAAAGTCCATTCACAGTGAATAATCCACTTAAACTGACACGGGCTAATGCAGGTGACTCCAGTATGTTTGTTCCAAAACTTAAGTAAAGTGTACTATTATTAGTCATTTCTGTGCAGCACATTGTGTACGATGAAATTAAATACATCCCGAGAAACGTCAATTGCGGCTATAACATAAGAAGCTTATCTCATGGCCTAAATATAGAGATGTCACGAAATCACTTTTTCTTTTCTGATACCGATATCGACACCTTTCATTTTTTAAACTGAAACGCAGATTTCTTAGTTACAATTGCCAAAATCATTGTAAATATAGTAAAAGTAATAAACTCTAAATATAATAAAACAAATCCTGACAAAAGAAAACAGACAAGTCTATTTATATACGTGTAAACGTTTCCAGTTCCAGAGATAAATTTTCTTTCCAGTTGGAATGTTTGTTTGTTACAGGATCCGATATCTGATATGTTTTCTCTGATATCTGATCTGTCATTTATTGCTGTTGTACTTGGTATCAGATCAGTGCCATATTACCAAAATATATTATCTTGTTGGCTCAGTATATTAATTCATGGCCACGTCTTAAAAAATAACCACCATGACACCTGAGCGTCTCTGTAGCTCTGCGTTTGGGGGGTTTTTCTGTCCCATGCTGCAGCTATATATTAAACCACTATAAGACCTCAGGCCTTTAAAGGCTAACTAAAACACACTGATGTGTTATTGAGTCCTCTACAGTGCACAGATATCTCTCTGCTGTTTCTCTATGAAACATTCCACACATCTTATCCAGTCTGAATTCACTATCATACATATCCAGTTCTTCTTTCTTTTCCATTTCTAGCCTGTAATCAGTTACAGTTTTCCTTTTGCAGGTGGTTATGTGAGTTTTTTCAATCTTTTATATTTTTCTTGAATCCACTTTTACCAGGTGATCGTGTTTGCGGTGTCTGTTGGCAATAATATCGAGGCTTATTGAATTCACATGGGTTAAAATGTTGTTAAGATATCATTAGATACCAGCAGTACTTCCACATTTCTTGTTAAGCATTATCCAGTTTCTCTTGGAATCTAATACAGCACCTTTGGTTTTAAGTTAATTAAAATGCAGTCCCTGGCCAGGTAGATATCACTGGTCTATGTGTAAATAAAGCATTTTGTGCAGTGAAGAAGGATATTCATTTTACGCAGATAGAAAACGGCATCCATCAAGCATGTTGCTTCGAGTCTTTTCTCTTAGACACTGCACACGGACAAAGCCAGACACTGCTGCACTGCCCTACACCCCCATTATAGTCATTCCTTTGTTTTGGCTTTTATCTCCCCTGGCTAAAAATGGCTAAAGTGGGTTGGATTGTGATTGCCTGAGTGATTGCAGCATTAAGTCAGATGGCTTATTTAGATGAGCGCAGCAAAGGGACACCGGCTTCAACCAGTGCATCAGCTTCTCATTCTGCTCCGTGGCAAGAGCCAGCCAATAGCAAACGAGTTTCCCAAAGACAGCAGAGATTCCAGACATGCAGATCGTTATGGTGCAGCCCACTGTAATTGAATGACTGTCCATCAGTTTACTTATTCGCTCGTGCTGCACCGCAGTCGAGCACTGGGCAATTTAGAGATTGCGTATTTGGCAGACCTGTCAATGTCTCTTTTTTTTTTTTCTTCTGTGACATGAAGGATAGACTGGCACTCTGAGATGTAGTTATATTATGCTAAATATTGGCATGCCAGTGCAGTTTTTTTTTCCCTTGGAAATTAAGGGACACCACTGAAGAATGGCCATTGTCTCATGTGCAAAATTTCTTAAGGAGAAAAGGTTGATTTTAGGGTATGTGGTGGTCTTTTAGGGCTGTACGTTACTTATGTCAGCTTGGTCTTTTCTAAAATTTTCTAAAATTAGCTGGATCAGAATGGTATTAGGATGACACTGTAGTTCAGTGTGTAGCGTTACAGCCTTCCTGGTTCCATCCTGAGCTTGGGTTAATGTCTGTCAGGTTCTCTGCTTTCCTCCCATCTCTCAAAAAATGCCAGTAAGGGGATTGGCAGATTGGCAGCACTAAATTGCTCGTGTGTGTGTGTGTGTGTGTGTGTGTGTGTGTGTGTGTGTGTGTGTGTCTGTGTGTGCGCCCGTGGTGTCCTGCAACGCGCTAGCATCCTTTCCTCATGCCAAGTGTTTCCCAGGATAGGCCCTGGATTCCCCACGATCTTAATCAGACTAAAGTGATCACTAAAGCTGAATGAATACATGAGTGAAAGGTATTACAGGAATCTTTCGTGTTTATAAAATTCATACCATTTTGACAGGTCTTGGATTTTGCTAAATACAGTAACTGACTTATGATCCTGAGATCACAGAGGCTGTATTTAATGCATGATTCTTTTCATACCCCAGCAGCTATCTTGCACTGAAGGCAGTTTGCCTCCTGAGCCATGTACTTAAATGAATTCTATAAAGACAAAAATACCATACTCCCTGAAGGGCTTTTAATGCATCATTTCCTTTTGCCATTTTATTTTATTTTATTTCCTTTTAATTCTTTTATTTCTTCTTTTATTCTTGGAATGCATTTTCAGTTTAGTGGCAGAAGCAGTAAATGATAGTGCATGATGAGCTGGAAGACTGATGTTCTAAATACAGAAAGCCATCTAGAAAGACCTTAACTCTGGCTATTTCAGACATATAAAGTGGACCAGTCGCTCGCTAATGGCTGTTATGGGAAGGCAGTTGTGTTCCTCTGGCTGTCGTTTTTTTTGTGCAGTGTTACGCAAGGGCACCGTTTAGCCTGAGGACAGCAGCCTCATGATTATTGTCCTGACTGAGGGGAAGTGTGCTCCATGAGCGAGCAGCATTAGGATTGTTAAGGTGTGTGCGTGTGTGTGTGTGTGTGTGTGAGAGAGGCACTGTGTGCCTACACTTATCTGAGTTCCTTTAATAGCATGTCTTGTCTCTTTTGCTTTCAGATTGTTTGAGGGATCTGCTCATCAGAAGATTGAAAAGCTCAAAACGCTTCTTTGCTATTTCAGAAGAGTCACCACTGAAAGTAAGCCTGGCATTCAGACTTGAAGTAAATTATCTGTACGTTTTCACATTACCAAAGCTTGCACTTACATGCTTGTTGTTTCACCTTCAGAGCCCACTGGTCTCGTGACATTTACAAGACAAAGTCTGAACAGTTTTCCTAAATGGGAAAGGTACGTTCAAATATTAATACAAATGTAGTATGTGGTGTAAAATGACTGTTTTGACCTATGAAGCAAAAATGCTAATTTGATATATTTTTTTTCATGCGAACCAGTTTAAGAGTCTCACTCATATTTTGTGCCATCCACTCGGAGAGATCATGCCTTCAAACCCACTGCTCGCTTGATAAATGAAGCGTGGCACTGTGTACACTCTCAGGCCAATTGCTTCCCCAGGCAGTGCAGCCAGGAAGCTGAGTGAAGGAGCAGGAAGTAAAAATGTACTTTACATCAGGTTGATCTGCCTGTCTTTTTTAGCTTATTAAAATCTCAGACCATTGAAATGCTTCTGCTTGGAACTACAGTAAAAACCTCGACTGCAGTCTTGCAGCTTCCATTAGTAATTAAAGTGGAGCAAAGATTTTATATATTTCATAGTTAATCACAAAAACTTGACTTTTTCCAGCCCTCTCCTTTGTACCATAATTTACTGAAATGTGTTTATGTATGGTTTGCTCAGTATTGAACCTCCTGAGCCTTACTTACAATGTGTATGTAGTTGCCTTATATACATTTGAAAAATGTGGAGATGCCAGTGAAAACTTTGCATTGTTATTAGTTTAAAAATGCACAGTGTTGCAAGATCTTTTGTTACCCTGTGACGGTTTACAGACCTTAAGGACACATTCTTATTTGCAGTGGCTTCTGGGCAAGCAGCAAAGCCACTTGAAGGAGATAGAAATGCAAAAATGGAAGGAAAGGGGAAGAAAAAAAGAAGTTACAATGGTACCAAAAAAAACACAAAAAAAAAACGCAATAGCACAAGATTTAAAAAGTTTAAAAAGTGCTTACTTTAGAGAGAAAACTTATAGGTTCCATGTTTAAAATGTATTTGATATTACTTTCTGGAAAACACAATGAACTTGTCCAGTTTTAATTTAATCTTAATTAATTATTATTATTATTATTTTTTTGGGAAAGTATTCCAGTGCTTTGCAGCAACAGTCTGAAAAAGATGACAAACTAAAAGAGTTATTGGATTTGGGAACTTTTCAAATTGAATATGGAGAGAGGACCTTGCGTTATGCCTAACAGTACTAAGTGCCATAAGTAAGGAGTGTGTGAGATACCCAGCATTTACACTACCGCACTGCTCCCGAGACCCAGAACAACTTCCACGTGATATTAAGACAAACAGATTTTGTGTAAACTCTAAACTAATGCTCAACTCATCTGCGCTCTCCTCCAAATATTCAACCCAGATCCCTCTTCTTTCAGCAGTTTAGGTTGCCAGAGGACTGAGGTGTTTTGCATCTGTGACACTCTGTTCTTGTAATTCTCCTTCCTCTCAGCTTGGCTACCCGGCTCACACGACTTCATATCACCTGTGAGGGGACCATTGAGGATCAGGGATACGGCATGCTACAGGTGAGCACTTGACTGCATACATAGGGTACGCTTTATTCATTTCTCCTAATCAAATAAACATGCAATATCCTCTTCGTTTAAAAAGTAGGAATGTCTTCAAATAGTTTTCAACATTAAATATGTGCAGCATCTCTGTAACTTGTGATTATTATAGATATTAATTACCACTTACAGTACTGTGCAAAAGTCTTAGGCACCCTTTTTTTTTTTTTTTTAGTACAAACTTTGTTATAGATTTTATGACTTGTACATTATCGAGTCAGTATAGTCCCCGGAGGACTAGTGGTTAGGCCACGGCGCGCTCACCGCTCCGCCCTGGGTTCGAATCCCAGCCAGGGAACCGACCCTAGTCACAGCGGTTGCACACCCCCCAGTGTCGGTCCGGATAAAACTGGGGAGGGTTGCATCAGGAAGGGCATCCAGCGCAAAAATTGTGCCAAATCAAACATCTGGCCCAACAATCCGCTGTGGCGTCTTCTAAGGGGAGCAGCTGAAAGAAAAGCAACTACAGCACATTATCAAGTCAGTACAGAAACATTTTAGATTTCCAAACATTAGTCTTACAGCATTAAATGTTACAGAAAAAAGGTTGGTATGTCAGTAAGGAAAGTATCATATTATGTGAGAAACCACTTTTCTTCAACAAAAAACATGACGAAGGCTTCCGTGTTTTGAGGCAAAGATAAGAAACGAGTGTGACAAAGTCTCCGGAAGAACTGTGGCTGGTTCTGCAAGATGCTCAGTAAAACTTCCTGCTAATTTCCTTATAAAACTGCACACATTGTATCTGAGACTGATACTTTTGCAAAGCGTCGTCACAACAAACATTGACTTTGTTTCATTTACATTTGCATTTCTTTGCATGCGCCTGAGACGTTTACACAGTGCTGCATTTCCCCATACTGACAGAAAATTACACTTATAATAAAAAGTCAATAAAATACATTAGCAATGAGAGAGATTTACTCATTATACACTTTTCATGAGGTATTTCTGAGTATTTGACTACTCAGTGTATCACATAACCACAGATTCTTCCATCTCTGAAGGCAAATTGTGTTTAAATGTTTTTCGACTGCCCCAGCAACTGCCCTTGCACTACGCTACTCTCTGACCAAATCCCAGAGATCAGGACAAAAATAACGGAGTATTAATGTAATATTTAATAACTGTTGTATTCAGTTTGGATTTGACAGGAGTGCAGCTCATATTTTTAGACTGGATCTTCATTTTTCTTGCCAGTCTGTTTTTAGTCACACTGTGAAGAATATTGCTACAGTGCGCTATACCTATGTGTAACAATGTTTTTGGCTTTTAATACATTTGGATGTATCATTAATGTAAAGATTCACAAACCTACACTGTATTGTAGATTCTCATTACATGAAAGTTGTGGTTTGACATTGTTGTACTTTCTTGACCAGCTGTATTAGTGTTTCGTTTAAAAATGAGCATACATCCTAAATTCCTGCTTCTGAAGTTAACTCTTCGGTGCTGTGTTTTTCCATTGCTATTGAATTGCAGCTGATGCGTTTTCTGCGGTTTTTGTATTGTCACATGACGTCAGAGTTGATGTTCTCCAGCCTTGCCTCACTCTGGGTTTTAGTGTCTTGACACCACTGCAGCCAGAGTGTCTACCTTTGTCATGCCAGCTCACCCATTCTCTCCTCTCCTCTGTCCGGGAGGAGCATATGCTGACAGCTGATGCACACACATGAGCAACCCTGGGAGATCCCACAGGGGTGGGTCTGAGGTCCTGCAGGCCGAATTGATGGATATTTCTGGAAGCTTGGGATGGGCTGACAGTCTGTCAGTAGTGCTGAAAACAGTTTCCTGACCCCAAACTGAATCAGCTGATCAGCGAGAAATGCTTGTGTTGATGTGAATGTTTCAGGAATCAGATCCTGAACAAAACACAACTTTCAGAAATAAGTGCTGGTGTGTTTGTTTTATGGCAGGGCACACACTCAAACCCAAGTGTACACTCTTTAGTGAAAATGCACAGTTACAACTTTCACCCTACATGCCACCAATCTTGCCAAGTTTATATATAGTATATGTAGTACACTATGTAGGGCACAAAGAAAATGAATAGGAATCCATTTGGGATTTGGCCTATCTTCATGATGGGATCTTCATGATGGCTGATTGTAAGTGAATCATGGCTAAGAAATGTAAACCGCAGCAACCAGGGGATAATGATGTTTGTTATTGTTGTCATTCAAGGCGTGTGTGTGTGTGTGTGTGTGTGTGTGTGTGTGTGTGTGTGTGTGTTCCTTCTGCAGGTGGACTTTGCTAACAGGATGGTAGGAGGAGGGGTAACAGGGCTAGGTTTGGTCCAGGAGGAGATTCGTTTTCTCATCAACCCAGAACTTATTGTCTCACGTCTTTTTACTGAGGCTTTGGAACACAACGAGTCCCTTATCATCACAGGTAAACAAATGATTTAATTTTACACAATTTTTCTTCTTCTCTTCTTTCTTTTCACTCTCGCCTATTATTCTGTGTCTTGCTCCCCATCTCTCAACCGTTGTCTCTTTCTGTGCTTCAGATACACCCAGCTGCTCCTCCTTTCCTGCTGTTCTTTCTTACTTCTCCATTAATTTCATCAATCTGATCCTCCAGTCTGCGGTCTGATACTTTTTCCCTTAATTGGTCTTTAATAATCTGATGTGTCCCCAGATCATTTTCATTTTCCACGAGAGGTAAATGCTTCCTCAAACTGAAATTTCAACCTGATTCAGGCATTGATCAACATTCCTGGTTCATCATGATATAATTAATCGAAATTTACATAAGCAGCATTCTCAGTCAGCTGTTTGTCCCATAACACCATCTAGTTTTCAGCACTTCTCTCTCCATAAATTGAGTTGACCTTCTGTAATTTTTTTTTCTTAGCAAGTTATTTGCCGTTGCTCACTGAGGCCTATGTATTCATTGGGTTCCATTCATTCCTCGTCCATTCCCCTCTCCATCCAATTTGAACGTAAATCCATTACATTGATTCACTCCAGGCTGCCCTGTTATTTCTCATTTCTCCCCAGCCGAATTGCCTTATTTTTCACCCTCCAACTCACTGTGTAGTGTCAACACACTACACACACCCTCCCCACTCTGTAGAGGCTGCTCCCTCACTGAACAGCAGCTCTGAAGAGAAGCCCAGGTCATGAGTTAGTATCCTGCATCCTGCATCCTAAACACATCAATCTCTCACTACAGCTTCCACACCGAAACAAGGTGCCTGCTCCTGCTGTGGGTGTGTAAGACTGAGGCAGACCCTGCCATAACTAGTTAGTTATACCCCAAGCAACATCTGGTGATAGGCGGCACATGGAATAGATCTAAATCTCAGCTGTAGTATGTAGCAGTACTTTGTCTTGGCTGTCAAACAAAATCACATTTTGTAGCATTTGTTCTCACCATAACTATGGATGTCAAGCTACATGGATAGGGGTCATATCAGCATTGATTTTTCTCCATTTTGTTTAACAGACCTCCTTAGTCATTTTTACATCTGCACGTATAGAATAAATGATAAATTTATTAGGATGGACACCAAGACAAACACAAAGGAATCATGGTGTTCGTGTGTTTGAAAATTACTGTATATTATTGACTCGTCGGTTCGACCCAGTTTTGGACAGTGGGCCACCTGGGAGACCTGAAAACGATCTTGTCAGCATTTGGGCTCTTTTCTATAGGAGAGCTACTGCGGCTGCTACTCGCAGGAGAGCGAGTGTTGCCATCTTCACCACCATGGGAGCGTTTAAAAAAACGCAGATATTTTTATCTGTTTTTCGGGTGGCTTATGCGACATATTCTCCGACGCGCGCGCTCTGTCCGCTGGTGGGAGTGTACTGCTCACCTGTTTGCACGCACGTGTCTGTGTCTGTGTGCACGCACGTGTCTGTGTCTGTGTGTACGCGCGTGCATCGGGGCGGAACTCCACCGCACGCGATACAGAGCAGAGGAGAATTGTAAAAGCGCAAACATGTAGAGACAGAAATGACGTGCCGTCGTGTAAATAAGATAATTAACGTAAGGCTTTTTAGTTTGTTTAATAAACAAACAAGGTATAGACCTGTTCTATAGGAAAAATAACCTTAAATGACCTCTGTTGTGATCTGGCGCTATATAGAATATAAAAGTAAATCTGGGGGGGCGGGGCGCCCCTAATATAGTGGCGGGGAAACACTGGTTTATGTTTATCCTCTCAAAGTTTGTAAAGTAGCACGTTGTATTTGTGCCGGTGTTAGATGTAGTCTTCTGTCCTCAAACCGCATGTAAAAGATATTTGAGTTTGGCTTGTGTCTGTGTTCTTGATTCGGAAAAGATCTCCTGTAATCCCTGCACACTAATTAATCCTAGTAAAAACCTAGTAAAAATAGTTCTACCAGCTGCGAGATTGCACTTCAGCTGATGTGTGTAGTGCAGCAGACTTCAGGATTTGGAAACGTGTATTGTTACAGCGTCGAGGTGTGTTGCACCACTGTGAAGTTTAAAAATACATACCGATAAAGATTGGGGTTTTAGTGCTTCCTGTGTTAAACCTACTTGTTTGCCGGGCAGCTATGAAGAAAAAAACTAATAGCTAGAATATGAAATCTGCTTGTCCCGGGTGCCCAGGCTATTGATTTGTCCACTCCTGTGTGTTATACTGACAGTAGTGTGCATATTTGTTGGATAGCATTGTCTGCTGTCTGGCTCATTTTTTGAGTATAGTAAAAGTGAAACTGCATTCTGTATATGTACCTTTAGTGATTGATTTTTAAGCAGCAATAACTGGGAATAATTTACCCAGGCTAATGTGCAAGCTACTGTCTTTGTACACGTTTTATATGTCAGACATCTTCGTCTTTTTAGACGTCTTTTAAAAATGTCAACATCTGACATCGGTTTTTGAAATATTACCGTCAACAGAATCAAGTACGGAGGTGCAAACATAAAGTAACTAAAAGATGTAATCAGAAGTACTAGGAGAACTCTTACAGTTAATCTGTCTTACTTCATGAAATAACACTGGCGAGAGAGAGAAACGTGGACATTCAGAGCTGTCCACCTGATTAATCCTGTTACGTGGGCGAGTTTTGAAACCATACCAAATGTAGAAGATAAATGATATCTGTGGTGGAGATTGTGAAGTGGGAGAAGTTGTATATAGCCTTGCATGTCCTGATTGCAGGCGTGTGAAGAGGCTGGCTTTTGTTATAAGGGGCTGTGCACTGATCCAGCCATTCCTCATCCACCCATACCATCTCCCACTCACTCAGATTCAGATGACTGGAAGGCTGCGGAGAAGGACCTGTTTGTCCTGTGTTGTTGGGAACAAATGTTAACACTGAAAATATTTCAATCCCGTAAAGATTATTAAATATAGTTGGACAGTTACTGTGGCCTGATGCAAAGTGGAGGCCCGTTACTACTCCGCAGTTGTTGCTTTCCAGTAAAAGCACATCCTCTTTCCTGAAGACTCTCCTGTTAAATAAATGTCTGGATCAGTGCACAGCGCCTTATAACAAAAGCCAGTCTTTCTTAGTTAAATAAGGTTTTTAATCTGACTATACAGAACACATTCTGCAATGCACAGAGCACTTTTCTGTAATAGTCTAATCCATAATCCAAGATTATCCATCATGTGTCTGCATCCCAACTGGCATTAGACCCCCTGACCTCCATCCTTCATCTTGGTCATGGCTGATGAACTGGTTCCACGTTGCCATTTTGGGCTAAGCGAACACCAGCCTGGCTACAGGGGTGGGTCCTAACCCTAATCCGACAGGGTACCTGTACTATTTGTACCTTTCATGGGTGTCATTAGGGTCACTCTTTGTCTGAACTCTCCCCTCAGATCTGTTCATCAACAGTGGCCCTACTAGTAACAATACGCTCCCAGTGATGTAGCCCTGAGGTTCACAGAAGTACACAAGCTACTTCACCACAACAAGATAGTCACGAGTTGTGGATACTGACTGAAAGTATAAGGTTACACAGGCAGCGGAATTTAGGTTGTTGGGCATGATAGGGTGAGGAGCTCAGCAGTCTGGGAGAGCCTTGAGAGGAGACAGTTGAGGTGGTTTGGGTACTTTACAGGAATGCACACTGACCTGCCCTTACTACAGCTTTATTGGGCACGCCCGAATGGACAGAGACCACAGGGCAGAACCAGGCCCGCTGGACAGTTTATATCTTGCAGTTGGCTTGGGAATGTCTGTGGGTCCCCCAGGACAAGCTGGAATCTGTGGCTGGGGATACAGAACTCTGGACTGACCTTCTCAGCTTCCATCACCCAGTACGAGTGAATGAAAAACTGGATCAAATTGTAAAATGATTTGGTCGACAATGTTTGATCCTGAAGGTTTTGCCATTGTTGCAGGGAATCGTACTTGTGCGTTTACAGCCTTTTTACAGTATGCAGGCATTATCAAATTGGCTAAGACTTTGAATCTTTGAATTGAGATTGAGTGTCTGGTAAACTGAGACACCACTGAAAAGGTCAGTCATGGTTACACAATAATCTGATAATCAATGTCATCTTCTCAGACATGGCAAAAAAATAGTTTTCTTCAGATGATGCGGTTAGCTTACTTTAGTCTGACTTTAGTCAGATTCGCTGAGCAGCTGCACACACTAATGAGTGCAGACATGAATGAAAGACATGCTCTCGTGCAGTTTGGCCTGGAGCTCTTCGGAATAACCAGCCTGTCCTTGCCTAAGAACAGCTGCGGAAGCTTTTAATGATAATAGAATGGATAACAAAGACTACAACTTAATTTTCTGTCCTCTGAAATGTTCCCTTATCTTCTCATGCAGTCTAACCATTATTTTTAATAAATGCAGCTCATCGGGCAGACTGGCACAGAGTGAATGTGCCCTATGCCATCACATGAAATTAGAACACCCGGGACAAAAACCACGACCTTCATTTACGAAAAATCGGTACTGGGGACGAGTAACGAAACTTTGATTAGGAACCACCTGTATTAAAACAAATCTCCTACCTGATGCTAAAAGTGGCAGCAAAGTGATTTTTTTTTTAAATAGAGTTATTTTTGTTTTCTTTGTGTGCAGGCACTGAGCAGTACAGTGAGTACTCTGGCTATGCAGAAAGCTACACATGGAAGGCCAACCACAAAGATCTCTGTGGTTCCATTGTTCATCTCTTTTACGACACGAAAGATGAGAAGACGATCATTGCAAATTTATGTCGTATTTTGAATATTTAGCCTGACCACTTTATTATATTAATATATAACAATATTAGACATATGAGCTTAGACATGACATCACAAAACATAACTAGGAAATATTATAATTTGAGTTCATCAATATTCAATATTTCTGTATTCTTCATGTGTATAACAGGGAGCTTACAACTGAGCTGAACACTTTTCATTCGATGTAGTTGTTTAAATGGATAAGATTCCAACTGGTTCATATGTTTTTCTGTGGTGCAGTGGAGCTCTATTCTTTTCCAATTAGCTCATCATACTCTGGAGTTAAATTAATGAAGTTGCTGCTTTTTAGCCTAGTTAATTGGACTTCTGGGCAGTAATAACATGGGACTAGGCAAGCACATTGGAGCTTTCACTTACCCAGTGGGCTAGCTAATGCATTTATGATTAATCCACCCCTGCCCTGTAAATTCTACCATAGGAGCTATTTGTAATGTTGGATCATAATGTCCTTCCCTCCTGCCCAGGGATGAGTGGCAGAGAAGGTGTACAGAGATTGTGGCAGTGGATGCGCTGAAGTACAGACACTACATGGAGCAATTCCACCCTGACAAAATCACAAGGGAACTCAACAAGGTCAGTAGCGAGTTCTGCATGTAAATCAAAACTCTCTGTCTGTTGCAAATATGTGAACTTTGGCTGTTAGAGAACAGCTGCTGTTCCTCGTATCCTAACGGGTTTTACAGTACGGGATACACTAGTTGTCTTAGAGTTTCTTAACACTGTCCAATGTCATGGAATGTGTGTCGATTCTGACCTGTCCTCCTCCTAAAGGTCCGGCATGTTTCATGCTTCAGTGTTATCTGTGCATCAGCTTTGGCATGTACCCATGGTCACTTTCCCATAGGGTTACTGCTGCTTAACATTTGTGTGTGCGTCTGTGTGTATCTTTCTCTGTCAGGCGTACTGTGGGTTTGTGCGGCACGGTGTCGACACCCAGAACCTCTCAGCCATTGCCACAGGAAACTGGGGATGTGGTGCATTCGGGGGAGACACCCGACTCAAAGGTAGAGCAGCTGATTGGCTCAGGGAATGCTCCATAATTGAACATCTGGTTTTGACATTGAACTACACCAATTAAGGAGGGATGAATAAAAAAAAATCCATATTTAATGTTAATAACTTCACCAGTGAATAAGGTGTGATGTCTGACAGAAGGGGCTGTTATCAGCACCTTTAAAGGGGCTTCTTCCTGTTTCTTACTGAATGATCGTTTCATGAAGCTATCATAAGTACTTATTAAGGTCTTTTTATTGTCTGCAGAATGTCAATATTTACTGTCGCGTCAGTTACTTCACTTTGTTAATTAAAACTCTTTAGAATGTCAATGTGGTTTAGAGTAGGGCACTTCCGAGAGCTCTGTTGCTTGGTGAAAGATTCCTGTCAGGCGCTAGATGTTCCAGCACTTGGAGTGTGTTTCTGTAAACAAGAGATTGAAGAGAAGCTTTCTTCTGTTATATCTAATCTAATTACTCTAGCTTACTCTCATCTCATCTATTTATCTAGTTAAGAGGTAATTAAAACTCTCCTTTTATTGATCAGCTGTACCAGTAAATGAGGGCTGCCACAAGTATGACAAATGTTTATATCATTTAAAAGTCTGACTGATTGTTCAGCCTTGGCCATAAATGTGTTTCCTATTTAGTCATAAGAGTCTCATCTGTGAGAACTTAAGTCGTGAGTACATCATTCTGATGGATCTGAATTTGAGAAGATATTTGAGTGAAATTATCATCACCTTTGAAAATTAGTTTCAATTTTCTATGTTAGAATCTCTCAAGGCTTTGCCTCTTTAACCAGCAGGATTAGCCGTGCAGCTGAATATACAGTTATTTTTACACTACCCATTTTAGCTATTTATACATAAGAGTATTTCCATGTTGGGGAAGGCGGTATTATGGATTACTCATTGTAAGCTGCAGCTCTCATTAGCATGTTATTCATTAATCAATGGGCTGTATCAAGCCTCTTAAAATATTTAAAGTATTCTCAGACTGTTTGATGCCGGATGACTAAGATTGAATGTCTTAATAAGGAATGTTAGCCATGGATTATTTACCTTTAAAAAAGGACCTGTCACTCATATTTTCTAAAGCTAAGAGCATGGGACAAAAATGAAAGCCAGTTTCTTGTTCTCTCCTAAGTAATTTATGTGTGAAATAATAATAATACGATGGGGTGGACGATCCATAAAATGTACCTTTTATTCTTTGGATTACTCTAAATAATGAATGTTATTACATTAAGCAGTTGCATATGAATGTTTAGCCAGTGCACCCCAGCATATGGTGCATTAGCACTGATTGGTTTGTGAATCTTAATACAGTTTGATGACATGTGACTTTGTTTTTGCAGCCTTGCTGCAGCTAATGGCGGCAGCAGAGGCTGGCAGAGATGTGGCCTATTTCACATTCGGTGATTCGGCGCTCATGAGGGACGTTCACGATATGCACGCGTTTCTGAAAGACAAACATGTCACAGTGGGTAAGAACACATGGCAGCCATTTTAAAACAGACCTGCTCCTCCGATGTCAGGGCAAGCTTTCAGAAGCAAGGTCTTTTTTTTCCTCCATCAGATTAAAACTTGCATTGTTCAGATTCTGCTTTACCTTCATCATAAGTAGACGTGGGTCATAATTACGCAGGCAGATAAAACTCAAGGAAAATCTGTATACTTTACAGTATGGGCACACTCACAACCAAGAAGTGTTTATACATGAACAGATTCTTACAGGGTTTGTGGATACTAATAAAGTGTATATTTGTACTTGAATTTATTTAAGTGAAATAGTGAAGTGACATGTGGCCAAGTGTGGTGACCCATACTCGCAATTTGTGCTCTGCATTTAACCCATCCAAGTGCACGCACACAGTAGTGAACACACACCCGGAGCAGTGGGCAGCCATTTTAGCTGCGCCGCCCGGGGAGCAGTTGGGGGATCGGTGCCTTGCTCAAGGTTCTCACCTCAGTCGTGGTATTGAGGGCGGCAGAGAGCGCTGGTCATTCACTCCCCCACCTACAATCCCTGCCTGACCCACGACCTTCAGGTTCACCTTCGGGTTACAAGGCCGTCTCTCAGACCATTAGGCCACGACTGCGCCTATATATAGCACTTGACTTTCTGTCGGTTTTCTATGTCTTGTTAGATGCATTGTTTGCAGTGTAATTTAAATGGTTCAAAAACCATACCCAGAAATCAGTGTGAAGATGGAATAGTGTTCCATTAGCAGCCATGTAAATTGGATTAATTGGATTAATAAAGTTTATCTTATCTTCTCTTAGCTTATGTGGTCTGAAACCAGAAAACTGCCTATAGGCCAATAATAATGATGGTGGCTTTCTTTTAAAATTAAAAAGAATTCAATTTACAAGTGGTACAAGTGGAATAAAACACTTTGTGATGTGCTCTTATTCCCTATTTATAATATACTGTATAATCAGATCTGGCCTTGGACTAATGTGCAACGACGTAATACGAGAATAAGCGGATTACTACTAACAGTGAAAGAAAGAAAGAGAGAAATCCGTTTGACATACCAGAGCTGAAGCTGTATTTTAATATGGCGGTGAAGAACAGTCACAGTCATAGGCCTGATGTCAGTCTTTACGGCTTCATCTATGATCATATCATCTCAGATCCTCCTCCTGAGCCCACTGCAGCCTCCTCTCCTCGTCCAGATGGACATTAATGCTGGCCTGTCATGAACTGACATGCATCCTTAGTGCTTCCTTCTTCTTTAGAAAAAGATCTTTTAGGTGATTTTTTTGAGATGTGATGGACGTCTGTATACTTTTACTGAGCTCGGGAAATGCCTCAAGTCACAATGCATTAAATATGTGACTTGAGAGTAGAGCAGCAGTACTCCTGGTTGCTGGTACTTGTGTTTCCCCATTTACCAGAGAAACATTTGTAACCAGATCAACTGCATTGTGTTGAATTATTCACTTGAAAATTAAGTGGCAATGGCATATTAATCTTTACTGGATGACTATTAGTAGGGCACTTACACAGACTCAGTACACTATGATAGAACCATATATAACACTGTATGCATGAAAACTCTTTAAAATACCATGAGATGTTCACTATCACACTTGATTATAAAAAAGGATACAGTCAGAGTCATCTTTTTTTGTCATGTTGGGTTCAGAAAAAGTATTGTTATAATTGAGTTTTCAATATGTGTTAACTTTTACACATTAAAGGAAATTCTGTAACTGTTCAGCAAAACAATTTGTACTTTCAGTCTAAAGGTAGTGTTGCTGTATTGAATTGATCAGCTTGGCATGTACTTTTTAACAGTTTATTAAGATTTCTATGCTCAAGTGTATTCCCCCCCCCTCCTCTTTTCTTGATTCACAACTACTGTTTAAAGGTAGTGAATATTTTTTTTCGGTTGTATTCTATTTTAATATTGCTGATTAAATGGGTTAAACTGAACACATTAACTAATCTAGGGTCACTTTTTTATTTTTACCACCAGGATATGTGACTACCCAGTTTGCTCTTGAGAAGTGCGATGTTCCAGCTGAAGTGTAATGTTTAGAAGAAATGGCCATCATTAGCTATACATGTGTGAAGCCCTGCTTTATTGAAGAAGGTGCATTATTTTTTCCAGTGGTAATCAGAATTAACTTATATAACCCTGATATACAAGCCAGCAAAGGCCTTTTTTTTTAAGGCTTAGCCAGTGCTCAGGATAGGGACTAATAATGTTTAGTTGGAACATTGGTTTCCCCTTATAGAATAATAAATTCATTGTTTGTGATCAGTTATTATATATCAGTGTAATTATGGTGAAAAATGGTATGTGTGTGTGTGTTTTTTTAGGCTTTTTGTAATTGTAAGATTTGTTGTTGAGATGGCAGGCAGAGCTTATGATGAGTTTATGTAGACTGTTTGACATGGTTCATTTATCACTGCTGATATGTAGGCTGGCAGGCGCGAGCAGGATGCATTACTATGTGCGTCGCACTATACCAATCAGTCAGGGCCTTAAATTGTGGACCATTACTCATTACTGTTGTTCTAACCACCTTAAGCAAGTTAGTAATCTTCTCTTCGTCATTAGGACTGTCACATTGCTTTTACTTAGACTTAATTCTATGTTAAGTGTAGAGCCACGCTTACAAGCAGAGGGTTTTTGCACGACCTTGTTCACCTTTTCTACTTGATTTCTTTATTTCACTACAGAGGTTCAGAAGTAGACCCATTTCCTTTTTTGTGAATGCTGACTAGTGACGCCATCAGAAAGTCAAACTATAATTAGAATTTAAATGTCAAAGAAATGCATTAAAGAAGCTATAACTTTGATGGCAAATAAATGTGATATGCAGAACAAGAATGTCAGCAATCGCCTGTTATAAGTGATTATGCCAAAAAGCACTATTTCACAAACCTTTGTGTTAGCCATTGCCAGCGGCGTAGTTTAAAATGAACACCTTTCATAAGATGCCAGAAATGAGAGGCTCTGAATTTCATCTTTGGCAAGGGCTGGAGTTAAAAAACAACAACAACAAACAGCATTTTCCTGACCTTGCCTGTTTGCGTACTCCTTGTAATTTGGTTGTCTTTTAATCATGACTCCATAACTAATTCACGTTTATTACTATAACGTAATTCCCGTTGTTCTCGATCGTTATGTTAAAGTGAGTTCATTCAAGTAAGTAAACACATTTTTGTTTTTTTCCCTCCTCTTGTCCAGGAGGGGAAAAAAAAGTACAGTTCAGCTGAAGCTTGCACATTTCCTCTTGTTGAACTTGGTATGTGGTGTTTTTTCCTACATTTAAAACTTACTTATTTCCCTCAAATTGTAGCTATAACCACATAATTTGCCTCTACATGTTTTTATCTAGGTTGATGGCAGGATAAACTGATAAACAAATAATAAATAAATAATAACTGATAAACAACAGATAAACAAACAAAAAAAACTGTAGGGTTTTTTTCTCCACCCTCAGATTGTTTCTCGGTGCAAGCCCAAACGGTTCTCTGTAAGACTGCAAGAAAATGTTCCAAGTAGAACCTCTTTTAGAAAGCTAAAACCTTTAAACGTTAAATATAACTAACTGTAATATAGAAATTGATGCACCTTAATTCGAACAACAGGTGGGCATGGTAGTGGCGCTTAGTGTTCCTGCCTCACAGCTCCAACGAGGGACGAAACTAGGACTCGAGTCCAATTATAGACACACCTGAACACCTAAAAGAGGGGTACAGACACACATAAACCTTCTGGAGGTGCTACACTAAATTGCCCCTAGTGTGTGTGTGTGTGTGTGTGTGTGTGTGTGTGTGTGTGTGTGCATGCATGCTATGGTGACCTGCAATGGACCGGTGTCCCATCCAAGGCTCTAGATCCACTGCCAGACCATGATAAAGCAGGTACTGAAGATGAATGAATGAATGAATGAATGAATGAATGAATGACTGTTCATACTGTACAAATGAAGGAATTCATACATAAAACTATTGTGCACTATACACACTATAACATGACTTTTTCATTGGTAGTTTTCATTCATCATGTTCAGGAGGTTTATCAGCACCTACTACAGCTGTAACATGATCACACGCATGCAGTTGTCCTGTTCTTGTCAGTGTCCCACTTTGCTCAGCTCTTCCCTCCCATCGGCCCATTTTCACCATGTGCACAGTCCCAGGTGTCGCGCTCAAGTGCGTGTCCGGAGCACGAAGGACGGAGAGACGGGACATGATATCGCCAGGACGACGACTTACCTGTGAGCTGCTGTGTGCGCTATAGGGACCAGCAGGGTTTAGCACTGCGGGATTAACGGACGCTCCACCTCGACTCAAACAGCAATACACTGCAAGTCGGTGCTGAAACGGACCTCTGTTCTTCGCATTGCCTTCCAAGGTGACATTTCTCTTACCAAAACAGGCTAAAGGAGAGTGTGTGAAATGGAAGCCGCATTGCAGAGCCTGTTAGCGGTTGCTGTGTTACTGTGTTACTGTAAACCGCCGCAAACCAGATGCAGAAATCAGCACTCTCAATAATTCAGTGCTTTAAATCGGGGAAGCAGATAGCGGACGAATGTGTGTGTATTCGTGTCCTTCAGAATCAGGCAGTGTGTTTCCCACATCAGACTACAGTCGAGAGATATTAGAGTGCGCAGATGAACGACTGGGTTAATATTCTTTTAACTGTGCAAGCAGTCGAGCATGGAGACTTCTACTCTTATACCATGACAGTAAAATGATGAAGAGTCAAAGGGGATTTTTAAATAAAATGAAGATAAGATCTGCATGAAGATAAGATCTGCATTATATTACTGCTAATGATATACAAAGACCAATTTATACCAATTCACAATTTACGACTCCTGTACCTGTCGGATTTCTATGTACTCCATTACATGCAGGTTGGTACCACTGAAAAACCATGAAGATGGCTTAGGACTACAGTTGCTGTGATAGCTTTAGGACTGCAGTTTGCCATGAACAGGTTTGCACTCAAGTCTCCATTAATGAACAGTTCATAACTTCAACAAAATAGACTTCATGTGTAAACTATAATGGATTTTCCTGGTTACACAGTTGCACTTGCTGACCATGTAATACAGTTTTAGGGAAATATTTATAATTGTACTATCTGGTATCACCCAAATGAGGATGGGTTCCCTTCTGAGTCTGGTTCCTCTCAAGGTTTCTTCCTCATGCTGTCTCAGGGAGTTTTCCTTGCCAACGTCGCCTCTGGCTGGTTTGTTCATTAGGGATAAAGTTTAAAATTTATATCCTGAACTTGTATATGTAAAGCTGCTCCGTGACAATGTCCATTGTTAAAAGCACTATACAAATAAAATTGAATTGAAATGAATTAAATAGCTCCAAGCGCATTTGAACATTAATAACTTAATATGGTGGTGTGTGTATATATTGATAGATTGGTTACTGATCCCTGGTCAACCTCACATGTACGAGGCACCTCAGGACATTAGCTGTGGAGGCAAATGCTTCTTCCAATAAAAAACCTCCAATTTCTAATAGTCAGCTCACAGCCACACAATCTGTGCCCCAAGTCAGGCTTTATTTGAGGTATGAATATAACCAGAAATGTTAGCCTGGTAAAATTAGCTAGCTATCATTTTACTTACTGAATAGCTAAGGCTAGCTTACACTGGCCTTTGCTGAAAAGGTATAAGTCATGAACAAATGGTCATATCTGATCCTGCCACCGGGTTATTTACCATATATATCAGTATGTACTGTTGCCATAAAGTTGGAAGCACACAACTGTACAGGATGTCATTGTATGCAGTAGCAGTGTAATTTCCCTTCACTGGAACTAAGGGGCCCAAACATGTTCCAGCATGACAATGCCCCTGTGCACTATACAAATGTACTTATGTTTTTCTTTTTTTTCTTTTTTTTTTAAGGCAAACACTAAGGCTGCTGGATGTAAATCTTAGGTATTTGGAGGTAAGAAGTCCCAAATCAATACACATGTTGAGAGATGTCTAGGTTGCATTGCAAATTGCATGCTACGTAATAGTGTGTCTCAATAGTAATGACTATCATTGGTGAACTGACATAAGGCTACTGAGTGATATATGAGTGGTATATGGTTTTGAATACAGCTGGATTGAACAATATGAGCTTGTAATTTTCTGCTGCCATTATTGTAGTCACTCCTCAGTAATACAGAAGTGTTATGAGAATTAGAAACTTTACTGTGCACATCAGTGTTACTGAAAGAACAAAACCTCTTACCTTCAGTAAGTTTGGATTTAAACAGTGTTAGCCGACTAGCTCGCTCTGGCAGCACACAATGCTCTATCCAGCTGTGGCTTCCATGGGAACTATTTTTGTTGACGGAGCAAAAACAAACAACATATTTGGCCACATTGTGTCTGAAATGTCAGTATACTCTATATTAAAATTTTGTTTATAGAACTGAAATATAAAAGCAATATCACGCTCCCAATCATGCTGTTGTACTGAATATCATGGTATATGGTTATGGATGGAATAACTCACTTATTACTTGTATTTATAGTCAAGATAGATTTTAAAATGAAGAAGAAATAAGTGCACACGTGGAACAAACAATGGTGATCAGCAGTTGGTTGTTTGGAAGATGGGCTCATGCAAGTGCGACTTAGTCAGGCTTTACACACTGGTGGTGATAGCTGACTTGGACGCGTGTGCTGAGCGTATAGGTCGTCAACACTACACTCGACCTCTCGACAGAGTCCTGTCAGCGACAAAATGTACATCATGTACACTCAAAATGTAGCTAGATTTATCATCAGGGTCTTTTTTAGTCACCAAATTTAGTTCCAAAGTCGCTAGGGTGGGAAATACTGGTGTACTCTAGTCTGTCTTTTAACTAACTTTGGCTGTGTGATAATATGGATTATGATGACATATGATTATAGAGTCTATTAAATGATATACAGAAATTCGAGAACGTTTTAATACGGTTGTCACTTAATGGAAACGTCCGAAAATGTTTCTTGACATACAAAGCTTACACACTGCAGCTTTAGTATATTTTTGTCCACCAAACATGACAAGATATAAATATATTTATTGAAATGCATAACATTGTACTAATCACCTGGGTTGATCCTGCCTCAGGCTGAACAGATATGAGTCGGTTTCACTCCCTGGCCTCTCTCAGGGGTCTGTGGATGAGGGGTCGGGTATGGGACCCTCACCGATGCTGTTCCTCTGGAACTCCCCTCAGTACTAGCTATGTGGAAGAGATGTACTACGCCTGGCTCGAGGACCACAAAAATGTTCATGAGGTGTGGTAAACATTTTAAATTCCAACATGCCCTCCTATATCTAGTTCAAAAAGTCCAACCTGTTTCTCACTGAGGTTTCTTTACCTGCAGGCTGATATTTACGTTCTGTTCCAGGCAAGATAAACAAAAAAATCATGAAACACCTGTTTGAACAATTTTAGATTTAATCTTTCTGTCACAGTCTTGGGATACCTATTTCCGGAATGCCCAGGCCAACAGTCCAGCTAAAGAAGAACCCCTATCCGCAGGTAGACGAGAAGAGGTCCCAGCTCGGTACAGGGTCTGAGGACGTTACAGAGTCTTTCACCACCTAGATCACCTTGCTGTCTACAACCTTATCAGAGCCTACCAGGTATAAACAAACAGACTCTTAACAATGGACAAGAGCCATGTACACTAAGATTAGATGTGTGCACTGATTATATGTAGTGATGTTAACCATAGGCCATTAACCATTAACTATAGGCCGAAAAAATGATCTTGACTAAAATTTAGACACCAGACAAAGTTTATTGTATAATTGAAATCAGTTGAAGTAGTATCAGTAGGTTTACTTATGACTTTATTAGTCTTCTTCATCTTTTTTATGAAAGATATACAGATATATATATATAGACTTGAATAAATTCTGCTAGTAAGTAAAAGTAATTTGACATGTTTTTAAGAATGCAGTTTAAAAACCCAATAGTTTTTCATTTGTTACAACCGTGTGATCTCCGCAGATCCGTGGGCATCACGTGGCTCAGCTTGATCCTCTTGGCATCCTCAGAGCTGACATTGATTCTTTTGTCCCCTCGGATTTGATAACAACACTTGACAAACTTAGTAAGACATTTATTCTTCTCCATTGCTGTTAATGCTTAACAGGGTTTTACTTGGTACTTATTAATAGTTCCCTATTTGTGAACAGTTTTGTTGATATTGATCTTTGTTTATATCTTTATTGATATAAATAGTCCAAAGTAGCATGTGAGTCTAGAATGCAGTCCTAGAGAAATTTGCTGACTCAGATCCTTGCTTATGGAAAATGGATGTTTATGGAAAATCCTTGTGAATTATTTTGTATGCTGACCAACTGGCTGCCATAGTACAGCACGTGCATGCATTAAAAGAGCTCAAGGACATTTTTAAATTTTTTACAGTATTAGAGCAAATGTTGAAAAAAATTGAACTAGAGCAAAGAGATTGTGCTGCATACACTGACATATACATTCACTGGCTACTTAATCAGGAACACTATGCTAATACTAGGTAGGGCCCCACTTTGCACCCAGGACAGCTCCAATTCTTCGTGACATGGATTCCACAAGGTGTTGGAAACATTCCTTGTAGATTCTGCTCCATGTTCACATGATTGGAGCAGATTTGTTAGCTGCGCATTCCCACTGCCAATCTCCCGTTTTACTACATCCCACAGCTGCTCTACTGGTTTCAGATCTGGTGACCAGCGAAGCAAGTGAAACACACTGAACTCACAACTTGTGCTTTGTGCCATGGTGCATTCTTATGCTGAAAATAACCATTATAAGATGGGGCAAAATGTGGCCATAAAGGGATGTTCATGGTCAGCAACAATATACAGATAGGCTGTGGCATTCAAATGATGCTCAGTTGGTATTATGGGGCCCAGAGTGTGCCAACAAAATATTCTCCACACTATTATAGCAACACCATCAACAGCTTCTTGACTGTTTTCCGTCCAACATGGGTACCTAAGTACGAAGACTACGGTTTAAGACTGGGATAGTAGACGTACAGTGGTCGGAAATCATGATTAATCAGAACTGGCAACATTTTTCCAACCATAAACTGTCCAATTTCGGTGAGCCTGTGCTGACTGCAGCCTCAGAGTCCTGTTCTTGACTGACAGGAGTGGAACTCAATCTGTTCTTCTGCTGTTGTAGTTCATTTGTCTCAAGGGTGATGTGTTGTGCAAAGATGCTTTTCTGCTCACCACAGATATAAAGAGTGGTTATTTGAGGTAACATAGCCTTCCTGTCAGGTCGAACCAGTCTGGCCAGTCTCTTCTGATCTTTCTCATGAACAAAGCTGGGCTACCCAAAGAACTTCTGCTTACTGGATGTTTTTGTTTTTTGTACCATTCTGTGTAACTCTAGAAACTGTTTTGTGTGAAAATTCCAGAAGATGTTCTGCAGTTTCTGAAATTCTCTAACCAGTACATTGGTTGGCACCAACAACCATGCCAAAGTCATTGAGATCACATTTGTTGTTTGACGTGAATATTAACTGAAGCTCTTGACCAGTATCTGCATGATTTTATGCATTGCACTGGTGCCACATGACTGGCTGATTGGATAATTGCATGAATGAGCACTGGTGCAGGTGTTCCTATTAAAGTGGCCAGTGAGAGTATATATAGATAGATAAAAATACGATACAAACTGTTGCTATTAAGTGACTATTAACTTTAATGATACAAAAAGTATTGTACAGTTATCATAAGTAATCAATAGACATGACCTCTGGTTGTGTTTCCTCTACATTTTTTTTTTTGGTTTTAATTTATTCATTTACACCCCAAATAATCAGGTATAATAAAGACATTGTGCCTGTGATTGTGCTGTCACTGTTATTTAACATGTGCTCTTTGGAACCTTAGCCTCAGGACTTAGAAAATGAATAATGAAAATTTCTCTCACTGCCTCACATGGTAGACAGGATATACAGTATACTAGGATAATTATAAAGTAGCTGTGATTTTATCCTGGTTATTAACATAGGATTTGTAAAATTGGTTCTTAGTGAGTTGTATTGTACTTATTGGAGCAAGCGTGTGAGATGTGTTTCACACGGCACAGTAGTAACATGCTAGCCAAAAGATTGCTCATTCAGTCAGTTCAGAATTCACAGTGTTAGAGAGTGCTGGGTTAGAACTATGCCCTAAACTGAAGAGCAGGTTCAGGTTAATGTTGTCTGAGGCAAAGGACCATAAATCTTCCCCTTTGCTCCCGTCATGCCCTATTGCTTTTAGTGCCAGCAGAATAAAAGGATGTAGGACATGCTCTCACAACAGATCGAAAAGAGAGAGTAATATCCACTAAAGAGACTCCTCAAAACAGACCACTTTTTTTCCTTCATATATACACCCGCCTTGTATGTCACACTATATTTTGTCATGCTGTTTCATGGAGCCTCCATATAAGTAATGAAAGCAGATTTATAACCAGTCAGCTCTAGTTACATTTATCTGATATAGTGCTATATTCTAAGTACCATTTATCTATATTGTGGCTTTAATTTCATTTTATGTATCTGTCTTCTCCTTTGCTTTTGCCTTGCTGAGCAGCCCCACTTTCCCTGACAGACCTTGTCAGTGCGATTAGATGCAGAATATTCTGGTTACCTGCATTACATGGGCTTCCATTATACTTTAAAATGGCTTAATGAAATTAAGGCTTACTAATGAGCTTATATTGCATATACTGGTAATTGTTTTTCTGTGTTTTTAACCCTTGAATATCTTAGCAAAATAAACACAAAGAACTTGGTTTATTGCTAACCTTGTGTGTGCCAGCTATTTCTCTACTTTAATCACTGGTTTCTAACACTGCATTCACTAGGCTTCTATAGCTTGGATGAATCTGATCTAAACAAGACCTTCCAGTTACCATCAACAACATTTATCGGGGGTCAGGAGGCTGTACTTCCACTCAGGGAAATCATTCACAGACTTGAGGTAGGTGTACTATGTATGTATATACAGTTCATTCCGAAACTATTGGAAAAGCAAGGCCAATTCTTTTGTTTTTGCTATATACTGATGATATTTGGATTTTAGATCAATGACTATGAGACGATAGATCAGAATTCAGCTTTCATTTCCTGATATTTACATCTAGATGTGTTAAACAGCATAGCACCGGACATCAGTCTGCTGTTTCTTGTTGCCCAGGTATGCCCTGTTAGATTGATTGTTTAAACAAGTAATAGCTCTGAATGTCTACTCTTGGTTTGAGCCCTGGGTTTCTCCTGTGAAGACTGCGTTTGTAGTTAAAAAAAGATAAACCAACAAAACTATCTATGAGAAGAGAGCTATCTATGTGACACAAGCCATTTTGAAGCTGAGAACAGGGGGAAATTGATTACAACCATTGCCCAAGCATTGGGCATATTCAGTGCAACAATTTGGAATGTTCTGAAAAAGAAAGTAACCACTGGCCAGACATTGAACAGGTCAGCCAAAGAAAACAACAGCAGCTGATGACAGAAACATTGTGAGAGCTGTGAAGAAAAACCTAAAAACCACAGTCAATAACACACAACAACAACCTCCACAGGGCAGGGGTGAAGGTATTACAATCCACTGTTCGAAGTAGACTTTGAGAGCAGAAATATAGTCTCAGTGTATATAGTAGGAAGACCCACAAACAAGCAGCAACTGAAGGTGGCTGCAGTGAAGGCCTGGCAAAGCATCTCCAGGGAGAAAACTCAGAATTTGAGTTTTGAGAACATG